>OY754974.1:2492547-3092547 GCA_963576475.1 Molanna angustata | reverse complement strand
ATTATAATGGTTGAATGTCTTTAGGGATATTGGATCTATTGAAATCAACCTATTGTTCGGACAAAAACTGCATTGAACAAATTATCACACTTATTTATATGGTGGTTTTATTTTGTCTCGATAATAATGAACTGGAAGATGTTTAGGAAAAATATGATTTTAATACGACATGAATATTGGCAAAGACAGATGTGAAAGAAAATTGATGGCGTGAAAATGAGTTTTCTAAATAAAATGTAAGGTAGCGATATTTCAAAGGAGATAACAGAGTTTAATAACTTTTAACAATCTAGTACAAGTACCTGCTGTGGTGTGGCGGATGCGTAATTAAATAGTTTATTGAATGTTGTTGAATTGATATTATTATGATGAGATTTTTAATGGGTTGCGTGGTTTCACCTATATTTGGAAGAGACAAATATTAACGGGATGCGCAAATGACTCAAACCAGATAAAGTGAAACAAAGTTCCTACTTGAAGGAATGTGGAAGGCTGAAGGACTCTGAAACATTCCTCTCAGCTCCTGATGACGTGGTGACGAAACAGTAAAATATTGAATACACAAGCACATATAGGTTAATTAGCGAGATGAAAATGTTTTGGCATGTGAATTTTGCCCTAAACCACTATATTTTGAGTCACTATGCGACATGTTTCGGCAGTGCTGAATGTTTTATTAAACTGAAATGCGACGCGTGCACGATAATCGTATTGTTTTTTGCTCAGACGAGCGATGCGAAAATTATATGAAGTTTAGAGCGATGCGGATTTGATATCTATGCGAGGTTGTTGATACTAAATAATGAATGCGTTTGGTACCTACTGAGCGACGATGATATTATTGTTGCGGGTGAAGCGGGTGAAGATGGACAATGTATGTAGGTAGGAAAAGGACATAGATACTGGATAATGGGAACGCGGAATTTATTCCACTGACATCCAATCCACCCACATACATCCCGTCACTTTACCTCCTCATCAATACATTGGCGAAACCATGCTGTGTTAGAGAAACTAGGTCTCTGGGAAGCATCATACACTCAGAGAGTTGTATGAAAAGACTTCATTGAATCAATAAATCGGCTTACTACAGTCGATGTTATCATGCGGTCCTACAAAATGGAATAGATTTCCTCAAATACCGGCGCTGCTCTAAGCAGTTTATTATGGTCTTATAGTGTGGAATATTTGAAATCCTGATACAAACAGTTTGAAATGATTTTAAGAATATAACAATTATGTTTTTTGAAACACAATAAAAATAATGTATCGAAGCCCTAGAATTGATTTTAAATTGTCCAACGGCAATTATTATGAATATTATGCTTCGCTTAATTTTCAATTTAATCTTGTTCTCGCAGAGTTATAAAATTTAATTTTGTAGTTTTTTGCGCACACTCTCTGCGAAATGTCGAGCAACATTATGAGATAAATTGCATTCTTTAGTGCGCACTCCTCGTCCATTTGTGCAAATTCGTTTTGAGAAAAGTGCAAACGAGTCGCATAAAAGCTCGCAGTGAAAATGCAAATTTGTTTTGTCGATTGACACAAAAGGTAAAATTCAATTTTCTCCGTTGCCATTTCCTCTCACCCCTTGTGGCGGTTTTCCGCAGCAATAATAACGACAACATAACCTTCAAAGTTGAAAGAAGTCGTAACTATGATGAAAACATCAAATGTGCATAAAGATATTTCAGTGAAGCCAATTTACATTCAAAACTTTGAAAAATTAACGTGCACTGATTTAAAGCAAGGGTCTGTCGTGAGGTATATTAATTTGCCTAATGGGACCATTCTTTTTATGTCGATTCGTGTCCTTGCGATATTGGTAGCCGATTTGCATAATTAGTACCTTTAAATTTCGCAGTAAAACCCTTGTCGTGTTAAAAGTTGTGCCAATGCCAAATTGGTAAGATAAAATTGGCACTCAAATAAGAATAATAAAATGTACTCTGATGTTAATATATTAACTTCGATCTAATTAGTAATCTTCGACGGATGTAATTATTTAGTGCATTCAGTCTTTATTCATTGCTTCTTGACACGGAAGTATTGGTCCTTTTATTTTGCGTGTTAAAAAGAACCTCGTTACAAATTTTAATTTGTACGTTGCTCGATAAATTCATATCCTTTTTTTAAGTAGCATTTTGCAGACACAGCATTTATTTTTATTGTGCTATAACTTATTTTTTAATATTTTATAAATTGTTTTTTTGCATCCTGAAAGAGCGAAATCCATAAGAAGCTTGAATACGTATCAGACAAACATGTAGATGATGGACGACTTGCAATCGATGTGTGTCAAGATGGAAAAATAAGAAAAAGGTATATGGCATTCTCTGTCTAGATTAATTTTATTTTTTTTATTTATTTATTTAACATAATAATTTTACAAAAAACAAATCAAGAGATAATAATTCTATTAATTAATAATTCTATTAATTATAATTCTATTGTTTTCTTTTATTTCTCTTAATTGGACAATCGTTTTTCCTTGTACAATACATAAAAAAATCTAACCTCAATAAGGGATAAATATAACTTAAAATATTTCAATGTGTCGGTTTTAATATTTTTTGAAGTAGTATTTCATTAGTAATTTAGTAAAAAGTATCTTGATTTTGTACCTACATTACGTAGAACGGAAACTATCATCACCCAGTTCATAATTGTATAGACAATTTAAAGTAGTTAACAACTAGTCCTAGAACATTGTATAATATATAGTGATAAAAAACATGAGACATATTATTGTTTCATAATATGTATGTAGGTACCTATGTAATGTGTATGTTTGTGCAATATTTAAAATATATTATTTGTTATGTACACCTACATATATACAGATACTTATTTTGATGATAATGCATTTTCTATTCTTACTATTAACGAAACTTTCAAATTATGTAGAAATAATTCAAGTAAATACTCCCTGAATATTATATTATTAACGTTTTATAGATAAATATAAACATACAAGTGTATGTGTTCTCTTAAAAATGAAAACTCTTGATCAAAAAATATTTTATATTAAGTAGGTATACCTACCGTGAAAAGTGAACGCTAAAAAGCACAAAGTTGAATTCATAATAGAATCATCAAATATTTATACAGTTTTCTCTCTGAAGATATTCAATTTATGTATTTTTCAACATCCATCAAAATGAAGGTATACATCAACTTAAAAATAAACAGTTCTTGAATAAGTTATTGAATTTGAAATCAGAGTAAGTTAGTAGAGCAAGATTAAAATAAGACAGAGAATAATTTGTAGGTCATGAGATGGATATAACCAAAATCTAGTAAGTACTAGTATTTGTTTGAGATTTAGTACTTTGATATCAAAAATCAATTATGTATGTTAATTTATATTTTTAATAAATAAAAATAAAAACACTTGTTTAAAATTAATTCCACTATCATAAATAGTGGAATTAATTTTAAACAAGTGTTTTTATTTTTATTTATTAAAAATATAAATTAATTTAAATGGAATTCCATCAAGAACTGACGATCAAAAAGTTAAATCTAATTATGTATGTGATTCGGATTTTAACTAGCCATGTCCAAAGACATGGGAAATTCAAAATTTTATTAGAAATACCTACCATTATATTATCAAAGACGTGCAGGAACTTTTTTATTTCATAAGATAACAGCGTTGCTTTATTTTTTTTAAGAATAAAAATATCATTGGAACAAGTATGTACATGTACATTAGAAAGAAAAACGATCGTGACGGGATTCAAATCTTCGTTTATGTGGATTATTATCTTTTGCTTAAATAATCTTATTTTTGTCATCAAACTCGTTGATAAAAACCACGAATGACAAACTGCTTAAAACATTCGATGTAGTTTGTTATTATCAATGAACAATAAGAATAACAGCGGTCCCTTATATGACCCCTGAGGAACGCCAGATTATGTTTACAATCCCCAAAACTACTGTAATGACGTGTCGATTTAAATTATCAAGTAGGTACGAAACAAACAATGACAGACTGCTATCGAATTCAAAGTTTTACTTAATTTATTTTTTTATTTGTTTAAAATCAACACAGAAAGCTTTTGTTGGTATGAGTGTTGACAGACATTTTAGTTTATATTGATAATTACTGATTAATACATTTTATACAATGCGGTGAACAAGAACATTACAGTGAAACGTACAAAAAATAATATTTAAAGATTGATTATTCAAGTATAGCGGAGCCCAAAACAGTTAGTAGAGTGAACAGGAAGTCTTTTTGAATGCACCATGCAGTGTGTATTGTTTTAGCTATTATTTTGAAAAGAGTAGAGTTTTTGGCTGTACTTAATGTCATCCTGTAGCTGATTATACGAATTAAAACTGGTGTATATCAGTCCTACGTCCTGTAATCAATAATATAATCCCAAAAAAGCAATCATTTCTTCAAAAACTTTGTAAATAAATTTATCCCCTGCTGGAAATCGATCTCTGGATACATTTCATAGAATACGAACGACACACAATTTGTTACCTAAATCTATACCTGGAACAGGGCCGGATAAATCATAGAACAATCAGGAACAAGAAGTCAGGGCGATAGTCTTAAAAAGGGCGCTTAAAATTCTAAAATAAATTAAAAATTAAAATTCTATGACGCTCGGTTCTCTTTGCGTACCCGGATAGAGGCTCAATATGATGGTGTAAATATGTAATATTATTATGAATCTCCAATTTGTGGCTATTTTTTTATAAAACTCTATATAAGTAGGTTTAGGTTATATTAACAAACCAATTCGTCATTTTAGATCCGTTGTAATTTTACATAATTTTAAATTTAAACGGGAGTTCTACATTTAAAATTCCAAAAAAATGGGGGGGGGGGGCGGATTCAAATATATTGCTACGGGCGGAAAAACACGTTTATCCGGCCCTGACCTGGAACGTTGGAAATATTGTCATATGGCAATCATTGTAGCAGTGTATTTGTATCAACTTACGAATAACCACAGTCTGCATTTTAAGTGAGCTTCAAATTGCGAATAATATTACAAAAAAATGATAATTGATGAAGTGCAAAGCCACTGAATCATAATAAATACGACATCGTTATAATATTTTAATCGGCGAAAATGGGTTTAATATTGTATGTATGTATGTATGTATGTATGTATGTTTATAAATTATTTGGGCGTGCGTGGAAAGACACGGAATGTAATTTATGTATGTAAGGTTTGTCTGTTGAGCTTTTGATATAATAAACCAGTATATGTAATAGGATGTTCGAAAAGCCATTTCGTTTTTTTGTCAACAGAGGAATAAAGTGCACTTTTTCACAGACGGCATAATAATCAAGACGTATTATCTTAATACATTTTGACGGCTGATATAAGAGGACCATTTGCGCAATATTTTTTTTTAATATATGGTCCTTTTAATAACATATATCGTAAAATAAATAAACGCGTTGACTATTTACACAATTTTAAATATGTATGTAGATGTATGATAGAATAAGAAATGAGGATATTAGACGAGAATGTATTATTGAAAGAAATATCGTAAATAAGATGAAAATAAATGCCCTAAGGTGGTTCGGCCACATAGAAAGAATGAGTGATGACCATCTGACAAAAAAAGTATACAAGGCTGATAAAAGAGGAACGAAAAGTATTGGTCGGCCAAGAAAAAGTTGGCACGATCACATAAATGGGATTTTGAAAGATGGTGACGTTAGAAGTAAGAATAATAGAAGAGCGTGTATGAGACGATGTATGGACGTGAATGAAGCGAGAACTGTATGTCAAGAGGAGGAGTCTGGCGTTCGGTGCTCTCTGCCTACCCCAAATAGGGAAATGGCGTGATGGTATGTATGTATTATTATTAAATACAGTAATTACATATTTAAGATACAAGCACAATAATAGTAGGTATACAATTTAACCACAATGTGAGAGCACTATCAACGATCAATTCACGATCAATACCCCCCCGGCCTTACCCCAGACACTCGTTTATATCAATCTCCAAACTCCCGGAGAATGCCGATCTCCTGATTCGTGCAAGCTCGTATAATGCCTATCAGCTATAAAGATTGACTGTTGTAAGGCGGAACATCAATATATTACATTTTCTTTTTGGTGCCATATCAAATATGCAATGTCGAAAGCAGAATTATCGGCATATTTTACTTGTTTTATTTTAAAAGAGTTAAAAATGGTGCCCAGGCTAGAAAAATATACTCAATGTGTTTCGAGAAGATGTGTCGACAGTAAGTTATTTAAATAAAATGAACGAAAAACTTTTCAAACAACCCATTTAATTTTCACAAAAAACGAAAAATCTTTTGGAATAACCCAATGAATAGGCATGTGTGTTGGTTTGTAAGGCAAAATGATAATTTTATACTATACCTACAACAATATTATTGTATAGGTAGATATATTATTTGATAGGTATGTGTGTTAGTTTCTCAAGTAATAAAAAAAAAAATATTTATCGCAAACGTAATTCGGGTGTTACATTTCACTCACAGCATGATGTGCCCGAATATATAATTGCACGGATAATATTAAAATTTCATAATGATTTGTGGAGGTTTTAAAAGCGAGAGACGGATCAGGTGTCCATTTTCTATTTGTTTGTGAATATAATAAATTACATAATATACCTACATAGGTACCTACATATCCATATTCCATCATGCCATTTACCTCCAAAGCCAGAATCCTCTATCTGGAAATATAATATATCTTTTGTTTTATTCACGTCCATGTTTATATCACGTCCATAGTTTGGGGTCACTTTGAAATATTTGACAGTTCAAAAAATTGAGAATCACTGATCAGGGGGGCAAGTCTGGTTCGATCGGCGAAATCAAAACCCCAGTGATTACCCATATCATGGATATAATTATCGTATGGAGTTCTATGACGTCTAAAGATATTGTAGAACTCCATATTATTTTTTTTTTAAATAAAAAATGAATATGTCCTTGTTAAACAAGTACATATACATCTTCCTACGTTCCCTAAAATAAGCAAATAAATACTTGTGCAATAGGTGAACGAAATCGGTCGAGCCAGGATTCGAAATCGCGATCACTGGATTACTAGCCCAGCGCGCTAAACGCTCTGCCATCGACATCTGCCATGGATATAATAATTATATCCACGTTATGGGTAAACAAGGAGGGTTTTGATTTCGACGGTCAACCAGACTTGTCCCCCAGATATCCTTCAAAATCTAATGGGATCTAAGAGCATATTAGGAACATATATAAAATAAGCAAAATTTGAAAATAATCGAATATGTACTTTACTCTATAATAAAGTAGAATATACATGCCGTACATAGTACATAGTACCTACACTGCATACACACACAGATAAATTACAATGAAACTCTCATAATCCAATCGCATGATACTAGTTGATAATCTGCAATAAAAAATAACCTTTTAAATTGTTAATTCATATCTCACCCCTATATCCCTTGGGGTAGTGAGGAGTAAAAATTTGAAATATTAAATAATTCAAAATAAATTAAATATTTAAAATATTTTTTTCTTATTTCCATATAACGTAAGATACGTCCCTGTTATATGTATATGTATATATGAGAAATAAACATCGCGTGCATATTCTCAGTCTATTCAAATTTCATTTGACAAATCCACACTATTCATCATCAAATAATATACTATGTATTACAGTGGGCGGAATAAAACCAACTTATTGCACAGCACTATTATAGTGGTTTACCTATACGAATATTTCATGTCAATTAATAATATTTTTCATAGGCATATTCGATAAAATAATTTAAATATAATAGGCACTCGATAAAAACATTCATGTATATTAATAAACTTCAAAGTATGACCTACTCTAAACAAATAATGGAAGTGATTTTTTGTAACTTGATAGCATTTAGAAAAGAAGACATTACTATTGATGATAACTTCATGATTCTCCACTTTTATATAAATCTTGATCATACAAATAGCTTCGAATAAGGTTTAAATTATTTATTTCATACTATATTGCATCATTCGTCGCTTGATTGTATCAACTAGCTCGCGCTCGACATTAGCTCTACTGAGTACCACCACATTTGATACTTTATCGAACCATGAAAATTTTAGCACGCGCCGATGCAGCCACATTTCAAAGACCTCCAGACGGTTACGCATATTAACCTTTTTGGTCCAGATTTCAGAATGGACCATATTATGTAGCCCTTTACCAGGCGCTGCCTTATTTTAAGGTTTAAGCTATTACGCAATTAAGCGACGGAATATATTATGATCTTTGGGTCACGTTCTGCAAGGCAAAGAGTACAGGCTACTCCAACTGATTATGAAGGTCTGCAATAGAGAGACTCCTCAGAATAGGAAGACGTCCAGTGTTTCCAGCTCAGTTAAGCGATATTTGCATGAGAAATTAATTTAAATAAATTTCTTCTCTGCTGGGTATCGAACTCAGGACACCTACACAGAACAGAAGCCAAAACAAACCATATCCGTATTCATACTATACCGCCATATTCAACAATGTGGTGTAACTAGCGACAGATGTGCGGTTGTGCATAACATTAGTAAAGGAAACACGAATAATGTGAGTATGTATGATTGCCTAAGATAGGATAGGATATCATCGCTAATCCTGTTCAACTTTTTATTTAAAGAAGCCGTCAAACTTCTTGAGACTTATTGCCGCGGAGGGGGGGGTGGTTTGCACATATACCAATCAAGCAGAAAGACAACTTTGCGATCTGCGCACCCACGTGACGGGTTATTCAAGTTGTTTTCCGATTAATAAGATATTTTTATTATTTTCCTAACATAATGATTGCGCCATGAATAATGTACCATAGTAAAGCTTGTGAATCTGCGTTAATACGCAACCTGCGTTATACGAGATACGCAATGTTTACTAGGGCGTGTTAAAAATAATATTTTATTACAATGGCGCATCCACTATATTATTTTCCAAATAGTGTGTCGTGTTCACGCTTGCGCATATACGCCTCTATGATTTACGACTTAATTAACTCAAAATTTTGATGTAGATAATATATTATGTATCTTTTCTACGAAAACAATCAAATTAGATATTATGTATGTAGTTGTAAAGGGAGATAATGAAGCGATCACAATCAAATATGGAGGAACTTATTATTAGCTTTTTACCGATAGTTTTAAGATGATGAATTACCGCTATCAAATTGTAAACATGTTAAACAAATATCACATATTTTTAATGTTTTATTAGGTATGATTTTAACGTACTTAAAATGCGTGTGCGTCAGAGTATGTATCAACTCGTACACATCATAAATTATAATTTTGTGTTTGTAAAAAAATGAATTAATAATGCAATTAGCGTATGCTAATATACGATTTCATATAAACATTATATAGAAGATTCCTTGCCAACTAACAATTATTTACAATAGAGTCGTTATTGAGTTCGAACTTCATATTTATTTATTTGAATCCATTTAGGAACCCATTACAGGATCCACTTCAGATATCTTAAGCCCAATTTTGTAATTCTGTGTGTTTGATATTCTTTCATTTCCGTTTAAGGCCCTTGGTAACGCCTATGACCTTGGGTATTCGGGATGTATCATTTGTCTATCTCGGTCACACCGTGAAAGTGGGAAGAGATAATTTAGAAGCTGAACTAGAAAAAAAGAGGTCTAGGATGGGCTGCGTTCAGCAAATTATCAAATGTTCTGAAATCTAAAAATGTCCCAATTCAATTTAAAAAAAAGTTTTTGACACTTGCGTACTCCCTGTGCTCATTTACGGCTTTGAAACATCCGCATTGACTAAGAGAATGATGGAAAAGCTAAGGGTGACACAAAGAGCGATGGAAAGAAGAGTGTTGAATATCTTAAATTTAAAGATATAACTTTGTATTAACCACGTTTTTTGGTTGAAACGATGCGACCGGTTTCGGAACTATCCGTTCCCTCATCAGGCTAACTTTCAACTGAAACAGAATGTGACGACGTGCTTACAAGAAATCTATGGGGGCGGAGGTAGAGGTAGGGTGGGGGTACTTAGGGTTGGGTCTTGTGCAGGGTGGGTCCAATTGGCTGAAGGATTAGAAGTAAAAGGAAACATATTTAATAATGGACTGAAAGATAAACGGTTAGTTCCGAAACCGGTCGCATCGTTTCAACCAAAAAACGTGGTTAATACAAAGTTATATCTTTAAATTTAATTTGTTAAATATGAACCACAAAGTTAACATTCAAACATTTGAAAATAAATAACACGTTGTCTAGGGGTGCTGGCAAAGTTAGTCTCTATTGAGATGTTATAAAAATACCTTAAAATATTTAATGAACCTTACTTACCTACCTATTTATTACACTGAAGGAAAAATAGTTTCAATGATACTTTCATGTTTTTTTTTATTAGTGAAGATATTTTAATTGTTATTTATTTTAACTTTTTTCATTAAACAGGTTATTTCCAGTCATTCAGACGTAATTATAAATTTGATTATAATACACGAAGTCCCACACATTTAATACAACAGTATTATTATATTAAAATGAAGCTTGGTTAATTCAGACCGTTTAACATCCTATAAGGAGAGTATATCGCGATGACATTCTAATAACATGTTCCCTATACCACTTTGCTTCAATAAGATATATAATTAAATATTTTCATTTTAAGTGCTAGAATACAATTCATCTCTACTTCGTATTGAAATTTGTTAAAATGCATTTCCGCTACGAGAACAACTAACATTATTTGATATCGAAACACGGTGTTCATAAATCAAATATTTTTATACATGCATATACAAAATCGTTGGATTTGAAGTTTTATATTATTTCGTAGTTTAAATTCAGTCTTTAAGTCTTCTTTTAACCACTAATATCTTTTGATATAATAAGTCTCTTTTCTAATATACCAATAAAAGAAAGCAAAAACATAATAGACAGTTTACTTAACAACTCGGATCTCCCCTTAGATATAACAAATGATTTGAAACGATTATTAGAGGTTTGCTTGAGTCAAAACTATTTCCAGTATGATAATGTTGTTTACCAACAAAAAGAAGGATTACCAATGGGAGCCCGTACAAGTCCACTTATAGCCGACATTTTTGTAGATTTCTTAGAAAATAAAATATTTGGATCAAATTCGGTTTTATTGAAATATATATTTTTATGGAAGAGATACGTGAACGATATATTTTGCATTTTTACCGGTACTGATCGACTATTAAAGTTGCTCTTAAATTTTATAAACTCGTTTCACCCTAAGATTCAGTTCACATTGGAAATAGAAAAGGAAAAAACACTTAATTTTTTAGATTTAAAATTGACAATAGTAAATAATAAAATTGAATTTGATATATATCGTAAACCGACCTATACAGATACAACTATCCACAATACATCCAACCATCCAGCATCCCATAAACATTCCGCTTATCATTCCATGGTCCATAGATTACTAAATATACCACTATCATCAAATAATTTTAATAAAGAACTAAATACAATAAAACAGATTGCATACAATAATGGTTATAACAGTAAATTGATAGACTCTATTTTAAATAAAAAAAATAAAAAATATTAACGTCAATAGATACCTACATAGTTATAATACAAATATCAAAAAAGATGAATATAGTTGGAGACGCATATTGTTTGTCAATAATTTATCCCAATTAGTCTCAAATTTCTTACCAAAAGACATAAGACCGGCATTTTACACTGACAATAATATTGGAAAAAGTTTAATGAATTCCAAAGATAAAGATAATAAAATGGAAAATTCCGGCGTATACCAACTGACATGTGGAGACTGCTCTGCAGTCTACATAGGAAAAACAGGACGGAAATTTGAGACTAGAGTAAAAGAACATATTAGATGTATAAACAATGATAATTTTTCGGAATTCGCAGAACACTTAGTACTTAATGATCATCAATTTAATATGCAATCGGGAACAAAAATTTTACACGTCAACAAAGTAGGTCTCCGTCTTGATAATTTAGAGTCGCTAGAAATTAAAAAGTGTATTAATTCAAAACAGAACATAATAAACAATCAGTTAAATTTATCTTTCAGTCCATTATTAAATATGTTTCCTTTTACTTCTAATCCTTCAGCCAATCGGACCCACCCTGCACAAGACCCAACCCTAAGTACCCCCACCCTACCTCTACCTCCGCCCCCATAGATTTCTTGTAAGCACGTCGTCACATTCTGTTTCAGTTGAAAGTTAGCCTGATGAGGGAACGGTTAGTTCCGAAACCGGTCGCATCGTTTCAACCAAAAAACGTGGTTAATACAAAGTTATATCTTTAAATTTAATTTGTTAAATATGAACCACAAAGTTAACATTCAAACATTTGAAAATATTGTTGAATATCTCGCTAAGGGACCACAAAACTAATGAATGTATTAGGAAGAACACAGGAGTAGCGGATGTGGCCAAAAGAATAGCGGAGTTAAAGTGGAATTGGACGGGTCATATATCTCGGATGTCGGACGACCGATGGACAAAAGTTGTGATGGACTGGAAGCCAAGAACAAGAAGCAGAAGCGTGGAAAGGCCCCCGACCAGATGGTCCGATGACATAAAAAAGTGGCAGAACCAGAATGGCGAAAAATGGCACAAAATAGAGACCAGTGGAAGTCCAAGCGGGAGGCCTTTGTCCAATACTAGACTCAAGAAGATGCTGAGTAAGTAAGTAAGTAAGTATTTATTTCAAATGCGTAAATTTTAAGGGTTCTGGGAAACCAAAGACTAACGACAAATCATCCAATGCCACGATAAAAAATATAATATAGTACTTACATATTTTTCTGTTAACTGCAGTCGGGCCACGGCATGATGATGTATGTATTGTGTATAAACATAGAAGTTAACAAGAATTTAACAATAACTCTCCCCTGCTATCCTACATATGTACCTTACTTAAATCGCTCTCTAGATGTATAGTCATGTGTAGGACGATCATACTGAAGATGATCTTTCATAGACCATTACCGGTCAGTGCCGTTGATAAAATCATACATATGTAGATGATAGTAGTAAAGTTAGTACTCTAATCGCTTTTAATCGCTCTCTAGATTCAAAGTCTTGTGTAAGACGATCACACTGAAGATGGTCTTTGATAAACCATGACTGGTCAGTGCCGTTGATAAATACATACCTATACCTAAAGTGAAACAAAAGTTTTACTGTTATTTTACTCCTATCGCTTTTAATCGCTCTTTAGATGTATAGTAGGACGATCACACTGAAGATGGTCTTTCATAGACCATGACTGGTCAGTACCGTCTGAATGAGCGGGGGCGTAACTTCCCGCTCAGTGTGTTGGGGATGGAATTATGTTATGTATCAACAAGTCAACCGAAGAAAGCCTGTAAATCCTTCTGCGAATATGAGACAGCCACTTACCTTGTGAGATGGTCTCCAGCCTTCGCAAGCACAGAACTCGTATCTCCGGTCTTGATATGATGGAGATGATGGTTCGTCCACTTCACAAGTCTCACACACACCAATTCCTCCCGTGGCGTAATTATTAAAGCACAAATAAATTATGGCTATTTTTTCCTCGACAAGACATAACTTGATCTGTCGACGAATGTGACAATACCGTGTACCGCTAACGGGCGACAACGTGCGAACTGTCCAAACTGGTCAAAAAAACTGTCGTCTTCCATATCGATGGCTCAAACCATATCCGCCCACCTGTGTTGCTCAGACGTCGAGAAAGCATAACAAATAAGTGACTATCTAATTCACAGAGGGCAGACTGGTCCTACAGTTGACCTGTTTGAAATAAATAATTCAAATAAATTATGTAATTACTGTGGCAAATGAATATTGCTCAACCATACTCCCGGCCTTGGAAATTCGGAGAATTTTCAACGAAAAATAAAGAAATAAAAATAAAATAGAATAAACGCGAGTAACTTTCGCTTTAGGAGAGTATGAAAAATCTTATGTCTAAATTAACAAAATTATAACTAATCACATAAAGTATAAAGTTAATCTTAAGTTATATAAATATTTAAAGATATATTAATTATTGCGTCGGGATCGGATATAATTTGTTTACCGGACGCTTAAAATGTCCAAATCTATTTTTGACGGTCGCGACTCGCACAATTCCGTCTGACCCCGGGTGAATTCCGGTGATTACGCCTAACGGCCAACTTAACGGAGGCGAGTCCTCCTGTTCCACCAACACAACAGTCCTGACCTCTACAGGACGAACAGGAGGCGTAGGGTGCGAAGGATTTCGCCGGAAGCAGCAATTGCATTTCCAAACTCTTCCCCTAACGACGGTTCTGGCATCTAATATCCAATACCGTTGTCGCAATATGAAAACAAGAAGTCCTGGGCCAGTGTGACAATTCCTAACATGTAAGTGATCAATAAGAAGATCCACTACATGGTCATGTTTGGGAAGTAGAAGTGGATGTTTCGCCTCAAATAGTAAGTCCGAATTGGAAAGTCTGCCTCCAATGCGTGTGAGGACCGAGAATTTTTTAATAAAATTCTCAGAAGGCGTATCATCCCAATGAATGTTATAAAGATTCTTCTTAATGAGAAATTTAGCGTATAGAATAATGTGGGTGACCAAACCGAGGACATCAAATAAGCGGGCGACTATGGGGAGTATATTCCGCTTTATACACTTCTCCCAAATATAAGATGTTGTAAAGGAGAAGCTGTCGTCCACTGGTTCCCATAATGGACCCAAAATCTTAGAGGCATTGTCAGAATAAGTAGATAAATTCACTACACTTAAATGAGATTCTGAAGGGGTTTTGAGTACAACTTGAGAATTATTAGGCAATTTTATCAAATCAAACGTGCGGGTCATGAATAGTGAGATTAGTTCTCTGAAAGAGCGTGCAACTCTGGATTCATCTTTAATATAATAGACCAGGTCGCCCATATACAGTTTGGACTCTGCCACATTGGCAACATCTGGGGAATGTGGTCTCATATAATGAGCCAATTGGCGTAAAATCTTTATCGCCAAGAATGAACTAGTATTAATTATGAAGTGGACCAGATTAAATTTAAAGGTCCATGTGAGATCATTGTTTACAAATCGAAACATCCTCACATATTTACGATGCTTACTAGAATTTTCAGTCTCTAAACACATTTGTTTTATATCCACTGTCTTAGTGACGGGAAAAAGACGAAATTCAAGAAAACGTAAAAATAAATTGGCCTGCAAATTAGGATCAAAATGAAGGACGTTATTTAATAACAACCTTGAATGTATTTTAGCACTAAAATTTAAACTCTCTTGTAAATTAGATAGTTGTTTAAATCTTCGCTCCAAAACCATAGAACGGCTTTGGGTGGCAGTACGAGAATTAACTGGATTATTCGAGTCTTTACAGAGAGGCAAAGCAGCAGAATATCTATCTTCGTCAGCGTGAGTGACAGAAGATGCAGTAAAGAGATCTTCACACTCTGTCTCCTCTGGGCTCAAATTTTGTATGTTAAGTATTTTATCTAACTGCGGAAACTTTTGCACTAAATCATTAATTGCAAGTGCTGAGAACGAAGTACTCGTATCGGAAACATTATTATCGTAATCACCCATTAGGACATAGCCAAACGCGGTTAATAAAGCGGGAGGTGCCCTACTTCCTGATTCTACCTTGTTTCCTAAATAAATATATGGGAAGAGTTGTGCGCCTAAAACGACATCTATATTTCCAGGAATATTCCACGTCAAATCAGCGAGGGGTAATCCCTCTAAGTAGCCCATATCACCCTTGGCTATATAATGAGTAGGCAACTGATCTGTGATGCAGTCTACGACAAGCGCATGTATCTTGTATTTCTTACAGGAGTATAAGCGTGACTCAATGTCTATATACACATATCCTATAATAGGACGAGATGCTGAACCTATCCCTTTGACGATAGAGTTACTCAAAGGAATTATCGTAAGATTCAGTGCCTTACAACAATCGACAGTGATCAAATTATTTTGTGAGCCATTGTCAATGAGGCATCGTATTATTTTTTTATTTCCATTATTCTGTTTCGCATAAACCTGCGCGGTTGCCAACAAAATCGCTGAGCTTGGTTTCACCTCGGCACATAGGGACATTGAAGCGTTTCCGCTCGAAGTATGCTGCGCATTGCAATTGCACACTACGTCAGTGTGAGATGGCGTTGAAGTAGGTAGCGGTCTGACATTATCTTCTCCGTTAAAATGCAAAGTCGTATGATGTCTTTTCTTGCATAACTTACAAGCGAACGACGATTTGCAGTTTGCTACCGTATGCGTACCACTAAGACAATTCACGCACCCACGTTTCGATTTTATAAATTCGAATCGAGCCTGTGACGACTTCAGGCCTTTAAATTTGTGGCAATTATTAACTTGATGTTGAGTGGCGTTACAAAAAATACAAATTTTCTCTGAATTAGTATTCGGTATTTTCTGGTCACTGGCGACGAAAGATTTATAAGTCGACCGAGGTGATTTGGGGGCATGTGGCTTATTTGCCACGCTATTGCCATTAGAACGTTCTAATATTTTCACTTGGTCGTGTATAAATGAAACAAAATCATCATACGAAGGAATTTCTTTATCGCGAAATGACAGTTCAAAAGTTTGAATATTTTGAGGATCAATTTTCCTCAATGCGACGTGTAATAACACAAAATCAATAAGGTCGTCGATTTTTAATTGTTTCAAAGCTGCGACGGATGCAGAATAATTCTCAATAAATTGATCAAGGCTTGCGGACGTATTTGTGCAATTTTTGGCATCGAGAATATTATTTAGGTAATGCGTGGCTAATGCACGTTTATCTTGATATTTTTTAACTAAGTTATTCCAGATTATTTTATAAGATTCGCCGGAGGGCACAATGCCCGCGGTAATTCTCAGAGCACCATGGGTAAGTTTGCCCATTAAATATTGAACTCTCTGTGAATCCGTAAGTTGTTCATTTTCGTGAACATTTGCTTTGAAGGTCTCATAGAATTTATTCCAGTTTTCGGTCTTACCGTCGAAACTAGCCAGCTCTATTGCGGGCAGATTAATGACGCGTTTTTCATTGCGCGAATAGGTGTCTGGTCGAGGTGCTTGCACGATTTTATTACGAGCGCGTTTAACCTCCAGAAACATGTCGTCAAATGCGTCTAAAGGTTGGAGATCTGGAACGTATTCTGGATTCGATTTGAGTTGATGATCATTGATGTCATATATTATACCTTCAAATTGACTACGCATGTCGTCCAGCATTTCTGATTGCGCCAGAAACCTTTCTAGACTCCTTGACTCGAAGCTAGAAATGTTATTCATCATACGGTAAAGATCGTTCATCCGCGTAAAGAGACGTTCCTTTTTTGCAGTTAAAATAATGAACGTTCTGTTCGGTTCTGCACTTGACGAAGATCCGGTAGTGTTAGGCATATTGAGAAGGTATTTAGGTATTATTTGTGTTTAGGTATACAAAAAATACCTATCTAGATATTAGGTATTTAAGTAAATATTTTAATTTAGGTATAAAGTATCTAGGTATTATTTGTATTTATGTAAATATTTAATTCAGGGATAAAGTATCTAGGTATTATTTGTATCAATGTAAATATTTAATTTAGGTATAAAGTATCTAGGTATTATTTGTATTTATGTAAATATTTAATTAAGGTATAAAGTATCTAGGTATTATTTGTATTTATGTAAATATTTAATTTGTACCAGTTAAAATTTAATCAATTGACTGTATATTTAGGTATTTATGTAAACATTTAATTTGTACCAGTTAAAATTTAATCAATTGACTGTATATTTAGGTATTTATGTAAATATTTAATTTGCTCAGTTAAATTTTAATTAATCGACTGTGCATTTAGGTATAGGTACAGGCACAAAGCAATACTCAATTATATTAATCGTTCACAGTTAATATTCAATTAACCGCCTGTATTTAGGTATATAAAAGTATATAATTTGTCCCAGTTAATATTTAATTAATCGACTGTATATTTAGGTACATAAAGTATATAATTTGTCTCTGTTAATATTCAATTAATCGCCTGTATATTTAGGTATATAAAGTATATAATTTGTCCCAGTTAACTGGTTTAGGTAGGTATGTACATACGCTTCGTATTATTTAATTAGGTATTGTGAAATAATTATTTTATTTTATTGGTTTTAAATTATTTGTTCATAACATATGTACATACGACTCGTATCCACTAACAATTATGTTTTATTAAATTGTTTATCTGAATAAGTATATAAATACAGACCGCACTGGATGATTCCCAACACTAATGTACTCATGTACTTAATGTACATATATATATCGCAATGTTATATACGAACGTACTGTTGTACGTCAATGCACTGTCGAACGCAGGAATATAATATATTATATCAAATATTACATAGGTACCTACGTAGTTATACGCAATATCGCTTTAGATTTGTGATATTTCTTACACACAGACATGTACTCACTTTACTAAGCTAATAATGAATGTATAATTGTATAGGCAGGTACCCATTCAACTAACAGCTAACTTGATCGGGTAAAAATAACTAAATCTAACAATGACTTATATTATGTTCCGATTGATTGAACATAATTGAAATCCAATAATTCGATTCGAAATATACCAAACATTACGTACCGATATCTACAATATTTTTTGTGGGTATATTTAAATAAATGATATGCTATGCGCAATACGTTTATGTGATTATTTATAAGATCAAACTATTTGAACTTATTCAAATTTAACAAAATTACGTAAATTAACAAGTTAGGTATATGATAAATATAATATTTATCGTTAAATACGATATTTAATTTAGGTACTTAATTAACCAACTCAAAACATTCCTTAAAAATTCACCAAAAATTACGTAAATTCACAAGTTAGATATTATATGATAAATATAATATTTATCGTAAAGTATGATATTCAAGTTAGGTGCTTAATTGACCTACTCAAATTCATTAAAAATTCACCAAAAATTACGTGAATTAACAAGTTAGATATTATATGATAAATATAATATTTATCGTAAAGTATGATATTCAATTTAGGTACTTAATTGACCAACTCAAAAGTCATTAAAAAATTCACCAAAAATTACGTAAAAATTCTACGAATTTCCAAGCAGTTATATTATTATAAATTTGTTCAATATTGCTGGGCAATATCCGGCTCGAAGGACCAAATGAATGAGCGGGGGCGTAACTTCCCGCTCAGTGTGTTGGGGATGGAATTATGTTATGTATCAACAAGTCAACCGAAGAAAGCCTGTAAATCCTTCTGCGAATATGAGACAGCCACTTACCTTGTGAGATGGTCTCCAGCCTTCGCAAGCACAGAACTCGTATCTCCGGTCTTGATATGATGGAGATGATGGTTCGTCCACTTCACAAGTCTCACACACACCAATTCCTCCCGTGGCGTAATTATTAAAGCACAAATAAATTATGGCTATTTTTTCCTCGACAAGACATAACTTGATCTGTCGACGAATGTGACAATACCGTGTACCGCTAACGGGCGACAACGTGCGAACTGTCCAAACTGGTCAAAAAAACTGTCGTCTTCCATATCGATGGCTCAAACCATATCCGCCCACCTGTGTTGCTCAGACGTCGAGAAAGCATAACAAATAAGTGACTATCTAATTCACAGAGGGCAGACTGGTCCTACAGTTGACCTGTTTGAAATAAATAATTCAAATAAATTATGTAATTACTGTGGCAAATGAATATTGCTCAACCATACTCCCGGCCTTGGAAATTCGGAGAATTTTCAACGAAAAATAAAGAAATAAAAATAAAATAGAATAAACGCGAGTAACTTTCGCTTTAGGAGAGTATGAAAAATCTTATGTCTAAATTAACAAAATTATAACTAATCACATAAAGTATAAAGTTAATCTTAAGTTATATAAATATTTAAAGATATATTAATTATTGCGTCGGGATCGGATATAATTTGTTTACCGGACGCTTAAAATGTCCAAATCTATTTTTGACGGTCGCGACTCGCACAATTCCGTCTGACCCCGGGTGAATTCCGGTGATTACGCCTAACGGCCAACTTAACGGAGGCGAGTCCTCCTGTTCCACCAACACAACAGTCCTGACCTCTACAGGACGAACAGGAGGCGTAGGGTGCGAAGGATTTCGCCGGAAGCAGCAATTGCATTTCCAAACTCTTCCCCTAACGACGGTTCTGGCATCTAATATCCAATACCGTTGTCGCAATATGAAAACAAGAAGTCCTGGGCCAGTGTGACAATTCCTAACATGTAAGTGATCAATAAGAAGATCCACTACATGGTCATGTTTGGGAAGTAGAAGTGGATGTTTCGCCTCAAATAGTAAGTCCGAATTGGAAAGTCTGCCTCCAATGCGTGTGAGGACCGAGAATTTTTTAATAAAATTCTCAGAAGGCGTATCATCCCAATGAATGTTATAAAGATTCTTCTTAATGAGAAATTTAGCGTATAGAATAATGTGGGTGACCAAACCGAGGACATCAAATAAGCGGGCGACTATGGGGAGTATATTCCGCTTTATACACTTCTCCCAAATATAAGATGTTGTAAAGGAGAAGCTGTCGTCCACTGGTTCCCATAATGGACCCAAAATCTTAGAGGCATTGTCAGAATAAGTAGATAAATTCACTACACTTAAATGAGATTCTGAAGGGGTTTTGAGTACAACTTGAGAATTATTAGGCAATTTTATCAAATCAAACGTGCGGGTCATGAATAGTGAGATTAGTTCTCTGAAAGAGCGTGCAACTCTGGATTCATCTTTAATATAATAGACCAGGTCGCCCATATACAGTTTGGACTCTGCCACATTGGCAACATCTGGGGAATGTGGTCTCATATAATGAGCCAATTGGCGTAAAATCTTTATCGCCAAGAATGAACTAGTATTAATTATGAAGTGGACCAGATTAAATTTAAAGGTCCATGTGAGATCATTGTTTACAAATCGAAACATCCTCACATATTTACGATGCTTACTAGAATTTTCAGTCTCTAAACACATTTGTTTTATATCCACTGTCTTAGTGACGGGAAAAAGACGAAATTCAAGAAAACGTAAAAATAAATTGGCCTGCAAATTAGGATCAAAATGAAGGACGTTATTTAATAACAACCTTGAATGTATTTTAGCACTAAAATTTAAACTCTCTTGTAAATTAGATAGTTGTTTAAATCTTCGCTCCAAAACCATAGAACGGCTTTGGGTGGCAGTACGAGAATTAACTGGATTATTCGAGTCTTTACAGAGAGGCAAAGCAGCAGAATATCTATCTTCGTCAGCGTGAGTGACAGAAGATGCAGTAAAGAGATCTTCACACTCTGTCTCCTCTGGGCTCAAATTTTGTATGTTAAGTATTTTATCTAACTGCGGAAACTTTTGCACTAAATCATTAATTGCAAGTGCTGAGAACGAAGTACTCGTATCGGAAACATTATTATCGTAATCACCCATTAGGACATAGCCAAACGCGGTTAATAAAGCGGGAGGTGCCCTACTTCCTGATTCTACCTTGTTTCCTAAATAAATATATGGGAAGAGTTGTGCGCCTAAAACGACATCTATATTTCCAGGAATATTCCACGTCAAATCAGCGAGGGGTAATCCCTCTAAGTAGCCCATATCACCCTTGGCTATATAATGAGTAGGCAACTGATCTGTGATGCAGTCTACGACAAGCGCATGTATCTTGTATTTCTTACAGGAGTATAAGCGTGACTCAATGTCTATATACACATATCCTATAATAGGACGAGATGCTGAACCTATCCCTTTGACGATAGAGTTACTCAAAGGAATTATCGTAAGATTCAGTGCCTTACAACAATCGACAGTGATCAAATTATTTTGTGAGCCATTGTCAATGAGGCATCGTATTATTTTTTTATTTCCATTATTCTGTTTCGCATAAACCTGCGCGGTTGCCAACAAAATCGCTGAGCTTGGTTTCACCTCGGCACATAGGGACATTGAAGCGTTTCCGCTCGAAGTATGCTGCGCATTGCAATTGCACACTACGTCAGTGTGAGATGGCGTTGAAGTAGGTAGCGGTCTGACATTATCTTCTCCGTTAAAATGCAAAGTCGTATGATGTCTTTTCTTGCATAACTTACAAGCGAACGACGATTTGCAGTTTGCTACCGTATGCGTACCACTAAGACAATTCACGCACCCACGTTTCGATTTTATAAATTCGAATCGAGCCTGTGACGACTTCAGGCCTTTAAATTTGTGGCAATTATTAACTTGATGTTGAGTGGCGTTACAAAAAATACAAATTTTCTCTGAATTAGTATTCGGTATTTTCTGGTCACTGGCGACGAAAGATTTATAAGTCGACCGAGGTGATTTGGGGGCATGTGGCTTATTTGCCACGCTATTGCCATTAGAACGTTCTAATATTTTCACTTGGTCGTGTATAAATGAAACAAAATCATCATACGAAGGAATTTCTTTATCGCGAAATGACAGTTCAAAAGTTTGAATATTTTGAGGATCAATTTTCCTCAATGCGACGTGTAATAACACAAAATCAATAAGGTCGTCGATTTTTAATTGTTTCAAAGCTGCGACGGATGCAGAATAATTCTCAATAAATTGATCAAGGCTTGCGGACGTATTTGTGCAATTTTTGGCATCGAGAATATTATTTAGGTAATGCGTGGCTAATGCACGTTTATCTTGATATTTTTTAACTAAGTTATTCCAGATTATTTTATAAGATTCGCCGGAGGGCACAATGCCCGCGGTAATTCTCAGAGCACCATGGGTAAGTTTGCCCATTAAATATTGAACTCTCTGTGAATCCGTAAGTTGTTCATTTTCGTGAACATTTGCTTTGAAGGTCTCATAGAATTTATTCCAGTTTTCGGTCTTACCGTCGAAACTAGCCAGCTCTATTGCGGGCAGATTAATGACGCGTTTTTCATTGCGCGAATAGGTGTCTGGTCGAGGTGCTTGCACGATTTTATTACGAGCGCGTTTAACCTCCAGAAACATGTCGTCAAATGCGTCTAAAGGTTGGAGATCTGGAACGTATTCTGGATTCGATTTGAGTTGATGATCATTGATGTCATATATTATACCTTCAAATTGACTACGCATGTCGTCCAGCATTTCTGATTGCGCCAGAAACCTTTCTAGACTCCTTGACTCGAAGCTAGAAATGTTATTCATCATACGGTAAAGATCGTTCATCCGCGTAAAGAGACGTTCCTTTTTTGCAGTTAAAATAATGAACGTTCTGTTCGGTTCTGCACTTGACGAAGATCCGGTAGTGTTAGGCATATTGAGAAGGTATTTAGGTATTATTTGTGTTTAGGTATACAAAAAATACCTATCTAGATATTAGGTATTTAAGTAAATATTTTAATTTAGGTATAAAGTATCTAGGTATTATTTGTATTTATGTAAATATTTAATTCAGGGATAAAGTATCTAGGTATTATTTGTATCAATGTAAATATTTAATTTAGGTATAAAGTATCTAGGTATTATTTGTATTTATGTAAATATTTAATTAAGGTATAAAGTATCTAGGTATTATTTGTATTTATGTAAATATTTAATTTGTACCAGTTAAAATTTAATCAATTGACTGTATATTTAGGTATTTATGTAAACATTTAATTTGTACCAGTTAAAATTTAATCAATTGACTGTATATTTAGGTATTTATGTAAATATTTAATTTGCTCAGTTAAATTTTAATTAATCGACTGTGCATTTAGGTATAGGTACAGGCACAAAGCAATACTCAATTATATTAATCGTTCACAGTTAATATTCAATTAACCGCCTGTATTTAGGTATATAAAAGTATATAATTTGTCCCAGTTAATATTTAATTAATCGACTGTATATTTAGGTACATAAAGTATATAATTTGTCTCTGTTAATATTCAATTAATCGCCTGTATATTTAGGTATATAAAGTATATAATTTGTCCCAGTTAACTGGTTTAGGTAGGTATGTACATACGCTTCGTATTATTTAATTAGGTATTGTGAAATAATTATTTTATTTTATTGGTTTTAAATTATTTGTTCATAACATATGTACATACGACTCGTATCCACTAACAATTATGTTTTATTAAATTGTTTATCTGAATAAGTATATAAATACAGACCGCACTGGATGATTCCCAACACTAATGTACTCATGTACTTAATGTACATATATATATCGCAATGTTATATACGAACGTACTGTTGTACGTCAATGCACTGTCGAACGCAGGAATATAATATATTATATCAAATATTACATAGGTACCTACGTAGTTATACGCAATATCGCTTTAGATTTGTGATATTTCTTACACACAGACATGTACTCACTTTACTAAGCTAATAATGAATGTATAATTGTATAGGCAGGTACCCATTCAACTAACAGCTAACTTGATCGGGTAAAAATAACTAAATCTAACAATGACTTATATTATGTTCCGATTGATTGAACATAATTGAAATCCAATAATTCGATTCGAAATATACCAAACATTACGTACCGATATCTACAATATTTTTTGTGGGTATATTTAAATAAATGATATGCTATGCGCAATACGTTTATGTGATTATTTATAAGATCAAACTATTTGAACTTATTCAAATTTAACAAAATTACGTAAATTAACAAGTTAGGTATATGATAAATATAATATTTATCGTTAAATACGATATTTAATTTAGGTACTTAATTAACCAACTCAAAACATTCCTTAAAAATTCACCAAAAATTACGTAAATTCACAAGTTAGATATTATATGATAAATATAATATTTATCGTAAAGTATGATATTCAAGTTAGGTGCTTAATTGACCTACTCAAATTCATTAAAAATTCACCAAAAATTACGTGAATTAACAAGTTAGATATTATATGATAAATATAATATTTATCGTAAAGTATGATATTCAATTTAGGTACTTAATTGACCAACTCAAAAGTCATTAAAAAATTCACCAAAAATTACGTAAAAATTCTACGAATTTCCAAGCAGTTATATTATTATAAATTTGTTCAATATTGCTGGGCAATATCCGGCTCGAAGGACCAAATGAATGAGCGGGGGCGTAACTTCCCGCTCAGTGTGTTGGGGATGGAATTATGTTATGTATCAACAAGTCAACCGAAGAAAGCCTGTAAATCCTTCTGCGAATATGAGACAGCCACTTACCTTGTGAGATGGTCTCCAGCCTTTGCAAGCACAGAACTCGTATCTCCGGTCTTGATATGATGGAGATGATGGTTCGTCCACTTCACAAGTCTCACACACACCAATTCCTCCCGTGGCGTAATTATTAAAGCACAAATAAATTATGGCTATTTTTTCCTCGACAAGACATAACTTGATCTGTCGACGAATGTGACAATACCGTGTACCGCTAACGGGCGACAACGTGCGAACTGTCCAAACTGGTCAAAAAAACTGTCGTCTTCCATATCGATGGCTCAAACCATATCCGCCCACCTGTGTTGCTCAGACGTCGAGAAAGCATAACAAATAAGTGACTATCTAATTCACAGAGGGCAGACTGGTCCTACAGTTGACCTGTTTGAAATAAATAATTCAAATAAATTATGTAATTACTGTGGCAAATGAATATTGCTCAACCACCGTCGATAAACATATACCTATACCTAAAGTGAATCAAAATTTTTACTGTTATTTTACTCTTATCGCTCTTTATCGCTCTCTAGATGTACAGTCTAGTGTAGGACGGTCACACCGAAGATAGTCTTTGATAGACCATGACTGGTCAGTACCGTCGATAAACATATACCTATACTTAAATTGAAACAAAAATTTTACTGTTATTTTACTCTTATCGCTCTTTATCGCTCTCTAGATGTACAGTCTTGTGTAGGACAATCACACCGAAGATAGTCTTTGATAGACCATTAATGGTCAGTACCGTCGATAAATACATACCTTTACCTAAAGTGAAACAAATTTTTTACTGTTATTTTACTCTTATCGCTTTTAATCGCTCTTTAGATGTATAGTCTTGTGTAGGACGATCACAGTGAAGATGGTCTTTAATAGACCATTAATGGTCAGTACCGTCGATAAATACTTAAAGGGAACCAATTTTTTTACTGTTATTTTACCGTGTACGTCATCGTGTAATTTCACATATTGGAATAATTGTCCTTTGGCAAATTAAATAAATTATATCTATCGGTTATCCATGGATAATCTTTCAACAAAACGACCAATATATTCTCACCGAGGGTATTTGTGACAGTAATGATCTCCCATTGAATGCAGCGGTTGTTCATTAAAAAGGAGTTATAGAAATAAAGCGGGAGAAGGTGGGTATGTATACAACCAAACAAATTTAATGTTGGGCTGTAATTAGCCGCATGTATTTGGCGGTGTATTGGAAATATGTATGCGGTCACACCCAAACACATTACACAAGAGATTAGAGGATCGTTGAATTTAAAGTATTTTAGGGAAAATCCAGCGAATTGATTGCAATCAATTTGTATCAAATAAATTCACAATAAATCACTCACTCCCTTTGTTGCTATACAAATTATAAGTACCTACCTACCTCATAATAGTCCACCACATTAATTTTCACATATTTTTACTGGTGAAATAAACTGCTGTACAGTTTTTAACGCCGATTATTTTCAGCTATATTACGGAGGTCAAAAAAATATTTGTAAAAATGAACAGACGTAGATTTTTTCACTGAATCTATTTTAATTCCATAGATGCTTGGCATATACTATTTTATCATGGAAATCAATTTCTGCCAGTAATTGAATTATGTAACTCTACAGAATGTGGCAACTTGTTATTGAGTGTGTGTTAAATTAATATTTGACATAGTACCTGTTAGTTGCCCGAGAAGTAAAATAAAATAAAATAAAATAAAATAAAATAAAATAAAATAAAATAAAATAAAATAAAATAAAATAAAATAAAATAAAATAAAATAAAATAAAATAAAATAAAATAAAATAAAATAAAATAAAATAAAATAAAATAAAATAAAATAAAATAAAATAAAATAAAATAAAATAAAATAAAATAAAATAAAATAAAATAAAATAAAATAAAATAAAATAAAATAAAATAAAATAAAATAAAATAAAATAAAATAAAATAAAATAAAATAAAATAAAATAAAATAAAATAAAATAAAATAAAATAAAATAAAATAAAATAAAATAAAATAAAATAAAATAAAATAAAATAAAATAAAATAAAATAAAATAAAATAAAATAAAATAAAATAAAATAAAATAAAATAAAATAAAATAAAATAAAATAAAATAAAATAAAATAAAATAAAATAAAATAAAATAAAATAAAATAAAATAAAATAAAATAAAATAAAATAAAATAAAATAAAATAAAATAAAATAAAATAAAATAAAATAAAATAAAATAAAATAAAATAAAATAAAAATATAATATGACTCTTCTTTATCTTGCAATCTGATATTAATACCAACCAAATTTCTTATTGCAAACACAGCATCTAAAAGTGGCACAGGGTACTTTATGTAGAAATACTTAGTGTACAATGAAAAAATTGAAAGAGTACAAAAAAAGGTTTCTTAGACATTTAGATTATAAAACAAATATACATAGTCCCAACTATTCTGCTCGCTTTAAACATTATATATGCTCCATCCACTACAAGAACGTCAATCAATAAGATATTTTATGTATCTGTACAATATTCTAATTTATCGAGTTCTTCTTCTTCTTTTGTTTCAATCCTGAAGGTTGGTTGGCAGCATTAAATTGATGCATCTCCTCCTCCACTCCGCTCGGTCTTCAGCGACTCTTTTCATCTCCGTGTAAGAGGTACAATGCATGTCACGGCACACCTGTTCCGAATACTCTCGGCGGGGCGCCCTCTGCCAGTTGTACCCTCAACCATTCCCTCCAAGATGATATGTAGGAGATCCTCGTGTCGCAACACATGGCCTATCCAATTTGCACGCCTTTTCGATATGGTGTTTGACAGGTGCCTGGCTTCCTCAATTCTGCTGAGAACCTCATCATTTGTTATAATGGTCCCTCTAAGATATGCCAAGCATTCAGCGATAGGTCCACATCTCAAAGGCCTCCAATATTCTGCGTTCTCTTTCACCTATGCACCATGTCTCACAGCCATATAGCAAAATACTCCATACAAAGTTTAAGGTCCATGTTGTTGGACTCGAGTTGACTCCTCATATTTACTGGGAAAAATAAATCTAAGAGATCCTACGTGATTTACCAGAAAGAATGATCTCTTCAGTATTCCGGCAGTACGTAATAATTACACAAAAAAAATGTTTATCACAAGAGCTTGCTCCAAATTTAATATAGGTACACTATGGAAATATTGACATTTTCTTTAATCTTCAGGGGCATTTAAGCGACGTTTACAAAGCAATTTAACGATGTAATAAACTTACTTCTAATGTATGTGTGTATGCGTTTGTATGTCTTATTAAATGTATTTTTGTAATTGTGACTATTTGTAACCATAATAAATGAATAAAAAACGAGTTGGTTGTGGCCAACACTATATTCCTGAATACCAAGTCACTACACAAAGTATTCAAATTTTTTATGGAAATATTTCAGCTTTCTCATGAAATGACTTTGTTAAATTATTTTTGATTTAAATATTTAACTATGAAAACTTGATAATCCTTCAATGCCATTTGACGAAGTGATGTGCCTTTTTAGCGATTTGAAGTACCTACATATCCTGAGCTTGGGGTCACTAACATATTATTAGACGTTAAAAAAAATTGAGAAGCACTGACCAGATATCCTTCAAAATGTGATTTAAGCGAGTATTAGATATACAAATCCACAAAATTTGAAATGAATCTAATGATTCATTTCAAATTTCATTATAATCTCAGATTAACTTGTTGATAAGTCCTTCATTATGCCCAATCAACATGGATTTTTTCCAGCTCGTTCTGTTGAGTCCAATCTGTTGAAATTTACACATGACATTCTTACCTCTAAGAATGAGGGATATCAAGTAGATGCGACGTATATAGATTTTTCGAAAGCATTCGACAAGATTAGTCATGATATTCTCATAAACAAATTATATGCTTACGGAATTCATGGAGATTTTTTGAGATGGCTCTCCTCATAATATGTTAGGGGCAGACTACAATCCGTCGTGATAAATAACGCCAAGTCCAAATATCGCTTTTGTCTATCTGGAGTACCACAAGGCTCTCATTTGGGTCCAATTTTATTCATTTTGTATATAAATGACATATCACACTGTTTTGAATATTCTGACTTTTTAGTTTTTGCCGATGACATGAAAATTTACAAGAAAATTACCAATATCAATGACTGCAATAAGCTTCAATTAGACCTGAACAGATTCTACAATTATTGCACCACCAATCAGCTTTTCTTAAATATACAAAAATGTAAATGCACTCTAAACCATGAAATAATAGCAAGATGCACTGAAATAAGAGATTTAGGTGTGTTAATTGATAGTAGGTTGCTTTTTAGAAGTCATGTTGATTGTGTAATCGAAAATGCTTTTAGAATGTTAAATTTTATTATAAGAGTGGCAAAATCATTTAAATCCATATCAACTCTAAAAACACTTTATTTTAGCTACGTCTGGAGCATTCTCGATTTTGCCTCAGTTACGTGGAGCCCCTTCTATATTACTTATATAGATAGGATAGAGAATGTACAAAACAAATTTTTGAAGCACTTAAACTATAGATGTAAATTATCATTCGATAACTATCGCCTCTCTGCACAACATCATAAATTAATGACTTTAGAAAATCGAAGGTCATTAACTGATATGTTATATCTACACAAATTGATAAACAATAAAATAGACTCCATCGACTTACTTAATTTGATATCATTTAACTGCCCATTACGTCACACCAGGAATCCAATGCCATTTAAATTACCAATATGTAAAACAAATTATTTACAGAATACATTTATCCATAGAACATGTAACAATTTCAATGTGTTCTTTAAGACTATAGACCTCTGTAATACATCAATTTTTAATTTCAAATCATCAGTAATTAAGTCCCTGAATGCCTCTGTGGCTTCTGGTGAGTAGTGTTTTTGCAAGCTCTCCTCTTTCTCTTTCCGTCCAATTCCAAATATCCTTTCCATTATTTCCCCTATATTATAACAGAAAATTTATTATTTCTGTTAACTTAATTGGTCCACTAATGGAGTGTTATATTATTAATGTATAATTTGTTATATGACTGTATGTTTACAAAATAAAATAAAATAAAATAAAAATAATATAATCTACAATTAAAAATAACCTTAAATTTGCAAATTCATAGATCCCCACTATATCTCCTTGGGATAGTAAGTAGGTAAATTACCTACTATTTTATTATGGGAGGACACTGTGAGTTAGACGAATCGACAAAACGTTTCCCTGTACACTGATTGTAGAACAGCCATTGCGAACGCGCTTTGTAGGTATAAATATTTAACACATAAGTATATAATAGCTTAAAAAGTCTATTTCAGCAATTTAAGGGTTGAGGTCATACGGTTCCAATAGATAGTATCAAATCCAAACCGCTGAATCGGTCCACACAAAAATAATATCGGTATTATCCCCCCGGAATATTGGAACATATTTAGTTGTTGAGATATATCAGATGACCCATTTATTACACACAAACTCCTAATAGAGAACGAGAAGACGCTGGAGGATGGAGAGGAAATATGAGAAATATTCGGAGGCATGAACAAAACAAAATGGTCGAAAGAAACAAAGGACGCAATATTATGATTAATGTTTCGTAATACCAAAACCGCCATTATGTGAATATGTATCTTCTTGTTTGTTCTTTAACAAGAATCAATATATTCTCAGTTTATTATAAGTTCTTTGATTTATTGAAATGTGTTTGATACAGATTTCTGAACGTGTATTTCCGGGGAAATCTTTTAAATATTCACATCTCTTTGAAATGGAAACTGGAAAATACGCCATTGGAAAAACCTATATCCCTCGTCAGTTAATCTTCCTGATATACAATTCAGTATAACACAAACATTCCTTCATTTACAGATCAACGAATTCTTTAAAATCGAATATTTTTTAAGTTGCATATACCTACGCAAACAATAGATTTTTTCCCTGTCGAGAGTTATTGATATTTTTTGACAAATTTTTAGTACCTCAATAGAGACGAAGTTGGAGTATTATAGAAGAACCAGGAACTCAAGGCACGTACAGGGCTAAAGACCTGTCATCGGCTGGTTTACATGATCACTTTATGGGCTTGCGCAGCGTTCACCAATTATGCCTTATTATTGAGTTCCATTATCAATGCAATTTTTGAAAGTCAAAATATGCTGAAAAAACATCGCCTTTGTGCGAGAGCATTGTCACAGTAGCGTCTAGTCCCTGTTCTTCTTTTCTGAATTCTTAGGTTATGTTTAAGTTTGTTTATAATAGTAATAGCGACTCGCGTGAGCGAGTTGCTTTATAATTTGGATTAAAAATTATTATAAAATAAATTTATATTTTTTTTGCATTTAATAAATAATTTCACAGCTCATTTGACTTAAAACTACGAGATCTCAACCAATCAGAGAGCCAACCGGAAGTATTGTCACTGTTGCTATCATTGTTTACAAAAACCAATTTCTTAATAGATGGCGTTACAAAAATGTTTTTTCGTTACATCATTGATTGCGATGATATTTTTCAGCTTATTTTCAAACGATCATTTTCTCATTACTAATATATATATAATTAACAAAAATTACATTGATAGGGGAATTCAATAAGAAAGCGTATAATTAGTAAAAGTTATGCAAGCGCATAAAGTGATCACGTAAATCACGATCACGATCTTGAATTCCTGTTTTTCCCATAATATTCCAAACCATCACGCCATATTCCTACTTGGGGTAGGCAGAGAGAACCGAACACCAGACTTATCTCTATCTTGACATACTCGTTTTGGCTCATACATCGCGTCATTCATGCTCTCCTACTATTCTGACATCGTATATTACCATATTTCAAAATCTCATTAATATGATTGTGTCAACTCTTTCTCGGCCGGCCCCGACTTCTCATTCCACTCTTTTAAACCTTGCATGCTTTTTTTGTCAGGCGTTCAACCTTCAATCTCTCTACATGTCCGAACCATAGCAGAGCATTTATTTTCATTCTACTCACAATATCTCTTTCAATCTTGCACTCTCGTCTGGTGTCCACATTTCTAATCCTATCATATATTGAACATAGAATAAAGAAGTATTATACATTCACAAATATTTCAAATTCAAAAAAACAGCTCTTTTGAAAGCATATCTTTTGAAGATACCGGGGAAAAGATATTTAAAATTTACTAGGTATTTAACTCTTTAGAAAAAAAATGCAATAAAATATTGGTACTCTAATTTTCTGCATAATTGAGAAGAGAATCAATAAAAATCTTCACAACAAAAGCATACCTTCACAACCTCAAATGTACAGCTATGTACAATGTACATACCTTTAGGTAATAGAAAAAAAAATATATTGCTTAAAAGTAAATAGAATATAATTTCAAGAGTCGAAGGATTATTTTGAGCGCAAATGTTTCAATGGAAATTATGGGATGCTTAGGAAAGAAGATTTTTATTGCTGACGGCATATCGCCTTACATAATAATATCATGCTCTTTTCGCCTTACTTCTATTTTCTTAGCCAAGTATTATCACGACTAGATATGAACCATAAATATTATGAAATATGTAAGTATGTGTAGGTTGGTTCAGCCAAAACCGTGCTAATATAATATTAAAGGAAATTTACACCGTATTAAAAATTTTCAAGTGTCCATACAATGTATGGAAATATTTATGGCGAGACTTTATTAATTTTTTAGTAGGTACATAATACATATGTTGATATTATTTATTTATTTATTTAATATTGCTTCTCGAGCAACTAACAGGTACTATGTCCCAATTACAAGTTGCCACATTCTGGAGACTTACGATATTAATCGTCTCACAGATCCAAACTGAAAACACAATTAAAAACTGTGTCTCCACCGGGAATCGAACCCGGGACCTTTGGATCAGTAGTCAGATACCCAACCAACTGAGCTACGAAGGCCGATTATTATGATATTGATGATGTTGCTATCATAATTTAGGTATTAAAGATTTTGTCGTAAATTATATTTATCAATTTAAAATTATGCTGTGAAATACCGGCTTTGAATAGTGCTTCCACTATTTTCTAATATAATCGTTTTCGGGTGTCCCATAATAGCCGGGTAATCGTAAATATAATAGGCAACAATAACATCTCACATAGTTCAGCAATGAGGTTCACCACCAATTGTGTGTGGAGATGCACGGTGTGTGGAGATGCACGCATGTGTTGGATATTTTTTTAAGGAAATGCACACCCGCGCACCTGTTGCTGGTTACTACACTGGCATGGGATATACCAGATTGCTACGTATGCATAAACTTATCTATGTTATTCACAATGTAAGGGCTGGTTGTTTAATCACTTTTTACTCCTCACTACCCCAAGGGGATATAGTAGGCAGTAATTTATTGCAGATTATCAACTATTATCATGCTGAGTTTTTATTCTGAAAGTTTCATCACAATGTATCTGTGTGTATGTGCTGTGTACTATGTGATATGTGCTATGTAGTGAGTGTTTATTCTACTTTATCGACTATAGATTAAAAGACTCATTTGATTTTTTGTAATTTTGCGAAATTTTGAAAGATATCTGACCAGTGCTTCTCAATTAGTTGACAGGAAACTTTTGAAAAAATTGATAATTCATTTTCATATTGCTAAAAAGACACAGCACTTTCCTAAAATAGAATTGAATAATTATCATGTTTTTATAATGAAGTATTTAAACCAAAATAATCTAACAAAATCATTTCTTGAAAATGCGGAAAATTCTCCATACAAAATATGAATATTTTGTGGAGTGACTTGGTAGTGAGGGGTACGGCGTTGGCCACAACCCACTCGTCAATAACGCTGTCAAGTGAACTAACGGTGAAAGCTTTTAACATACAATTTTATTTGGATACAGTACCTATTTTGTTATAGTTTGAAAAATTTCTATCTGTGAGGCACCGGCTTAGAATAGTCCTTCCATCATTATTTTCGGGTCATTTAGAAATTTTATACAACGCTAAATAACATAAGAATTGAGGTAAGATTTAAAATCCTTTTTGTTAAAACATATTTAACCAATTCTCATATTTTATGAACAAAATATTTTCAATGCACTCTGTTCATTTTATTTTAAAAAGAAATTGTCATTCAAATTGTCATTGAAACACTGGTTAGTTGGAAGAAATTGCCATATGGCAATAAACTCGCCACTTGCGCAGGGTGCAAGGAAGTGTTTATTATTCTATTTTTTTAATATTCATTTTGTCAATAACCATCGGTTTAGGTAGTATACAAACATGTTTTAATTAGGATATTTATTTATGATCACTTCCTTGTACCCTGGTCATGTGGCGAGTTTATAGCAAAATGGTGACTTTTGACCAGTGACATTTTAATAATTATTAATAATTTCAAATAAATTACCCAGAAACCCATCACAGAAGTCAAACGACTAATCACAGTACTGCAGCGGTCGACAATACCCAATTTGATATAACCTACAAATAATAAATAAAAAAAATTGTTGGGTTTTCGTGATAAAAGAGACTTAACAAATCCCATCATTATGTTGCGAATGTAATTGTATGGATTATAGATGGATCTATTAGTAACGAGACAGACCGATTCCTCCTCTCACTCTCTCCTTGCAACAAGATTAAACAAATTGGCAAACGGCTCCAGAATATCAATCCGATACCAGAGTCGGAGAAAGATTCGAAACGCATCTTTTGCTTTTTGGAAATTTTCCCAATCAGTCAAGAATGAAGGGGGCGGATTTTATTGGAGGGATAGAGGCCCTTGGCGGCAATACTTCCCATGGGGGGTATGCAGCGAGATGTGCGGTGAATACTTAAAACGGTCAGACACGCAATATACATAGAGGTAGATTGGAAGGAGATAAAGAAAAAGAAGACGTAGAGAGATATTGAACGCCTCATATAGAGACCCAAAACGAACAAGCTGTCGATGCTATAATATTATTATGAAAAAGGGTGCTGATATAAGAACAAAGAAAGTGGTAGGTTCTTTCGAAAATATAGGATATTATTTCACCTTATTATTTTGTATTTTATCTTTGGTCTTGTGAGTTTGCATTTTTTCTGTGTACACAATAATAAAAAAAATCAAGGAATACTTATAATATGCCACAAAATCATTACCAACAAATCATTATCAAAATAAATTAAAAAATTTCATTCAAACAAATAATTGGATTATTCATACCATCACGGCATATCCCACAATGTGGGATAATCAGCGAAAGGTGTGCGGGTGTGTATTGCCTTATAATAGGGAGCACAACATATCTGTGTATACCCACACACCAGTCTCGTCTCACCTAATAAGGCACTTTATGAGATGTTATTTATTTATTTATTTAAGTACATATACGGCCTCTAGGCCATTATAAAATAAAAGTTAAAAATAAAACATAAAACTCGTATTAAACAACAATTAAAAAGAAAAACAACAGAATAATTTATTAATACACAATATTCATAACATAATTCCGCATCGACCTGACACTAGTTAGTGTAATCTATGCCTGACACTACTACAGGTACCTACAGAGTTGATGTCCCGCTCACACAGCACTACAGACACAGTGCGAGAAAGAGACACCAACTTCCACAATACCGCCGTAACAATTCTTTTAAGTTGTTTTATTGTTGCCTGTTGTATTTTCGATTACCCGGCTCTTACAGGACACTCGAAAACAATAATAGAAAAGAGTGGAAGCACTATTCTAAGCCGGTGCCTCACAGCTAGTTAATTGAATTATGATTTAATTAAAATTAGGTCAGTGGCATAGCACGATATGCGCTGGGGAGGTTTTCCAGTGGAAGCAGGTTCAAATTCTGTCTCGTCATTCACGGTTATTATTAAAGAAAGAATTGTTTTAAACGTCTTCAACCTCAATAAATATAATTCTTTAAACATATTTAAGCTCATTTTCACTTAACAGAAAACACACGATTTCTGATAAAAATTTCGATCTCTCTATCTGAAAAATCAGCTATATCAAAATATGCAACGATTCCAAAAGTGGTTGAAATGAATTATAACATCACAAGACAAAACAGTGAATTACAAATTTGAAAAATCCATCTGATACATGGTTAGATTTTAAATTTTAGTATCAACAACAACACCACCTTCTCTTTTCTATGTTTTCCCATTTCCCTGACCTTTCACGAATTCATGTGATGTTCCTACCCTGTCCATTGTCCATTTCTATATCGTTTCCTTTTTTGTAGTCATAAAAAACAAACACCTTTTCCACAGACAACTGTGTAGCCATTGACACGAGAAAGTAAGGATGTGCTTTCGAAAAAATAATTGTTTCGGTTTAGGTATAGCGAATCATTAATAATAAAAAATGGACACCAACTTGGATCCGGTGAATTATATATGAAACAAACGTTGATAACTGCCAGTATTTAAAAAAAATCCAACCATATTTCTCGCAAATCGACATGCTGTGAGCGATTGATCATTTATTTTGTATAAAATGAATAAATTGTATTAAATCGTAATTAGAGGCAAATTGTGTTCCTCTGAACATTTCCCAGTTTTTGATGAACTTTATTTTTTAAATTAAAATCAATGGAGTATAACATCAAAATATTTATGTACATGATGCTCATTGCAAATAAACATTTTATTGGTCTCTAATATTTTATTCTGATAAATCTTCTTCTTTACATAGAATAATTACGTTTTTATAAAAACTTCAATATTGTCCAGAGGAACACGGAGAGAATGTTCGTCTGGAAATTAAGTAATGTTTCTCTGGACAATTTAACAAAAACTGTGTATGCTTCAAAAAATAACTCAGAATGTCCATAATTGAAGCAATTTAATACCATCATAGAAAATTAATAAAAATGTAACAAATAACCCAGAAATTATTATAAAAAAATATAATATTACAAAATTCAAAATAATTAGATATCTTACAACTCAAAACATCACTAACATGTGGTATATATTTTTAACGTATCATGTCGTAAATATTTTTGAAAATAGGTTATCAAAGAGATTATTACTTCAATAATACTGCAAATGAACATGTTTCAATGTATTGTTGAAAATATTTGAAAAATATGATTCTTTATAATAAAAAAATAACTCGATAAAAAATGAAAATATTTACTTTTTGAGTAAAAAAGTAAATATTTTCATTTTTTAGTCTTTGTGTCAATAAATTATCAGGGACATGTAAGAAAATTAATTTTCTCTATCACACCAGCATTCTTAATAATGTAGTCATGCTAACAGAAGGGAAAATCCACGCTTATTATTTATCGTGGAACAAGATAATATATTATTTTTTCAATTCGGAGCGTGTGGTCGGTTTGTAAGTAAGCCCTAAATATTGTCGTTGCGGCATCCTTGAATTGTTACGTCTATGGCCAGAGCTATGTGTGTGTGTGTGGCTTTATGTCGATGGGTCCAAGCAATCCATCAATAGTCTAGGCTGGATGATGCGTATACAAGTTTCAATGGGTGCGGGGGGGGAGTGTATTGTAGCTTATCGCTTTGCCAGAAATATAAACAGAACAAGGAATTTAAAATTTAATATTCAGTTCCGCTCACCGCGTTTACTGCTTTGCTGACGCTCAAAAGTGCCGGAGTAAACAAGAAATTTCTTTAGTACAACTCAACCAAAATTTCTCGCTGATAATTGGAGACCGTTCTTATTTCCTGAGATTTTTCGAAATCTGTTTACATACTTTGTTACATTTACGCCTTCTTTATATTTACATATCTGTTTACATTTACGGCTTCTTCTTCTTCAGGTGTCCTGTCGATCTGGGATAACCTAGTCTTCACACCATTTTTGTAAACCTAACCTACAGAAGTTTGGTAAAAATAGGTGGGTTAGGTTTATGTGTAGCTATAATTGCGACTGGCGTGAGCCAGTTGCATTATATATTAAAAAAAAGTAACTAAAATATTAAAATAAATGACTAAATTGGTATTTTTACCAAACTTTTGTAGGTTATGTTTAAAAAAAATGGTGTGAAGACTAGCCTATCCGTCGATCTGCCTAGACTATGGCGATCACCCTGGTGAATTCTTGTGCCGCTTTGTATATCTGCTCCACAGTTCCGAAGCCCATCTATTCCCGAATTTTAGGCAGCCAGGACATCCAGTTCCAGTTTTTTCTTGCCTTTTATCATTAAGGGTAGCCAGATGTATTTATACTTCTCTTATTATATACGGCTTAAATTCAATAGCATTTTACAATAAGATATAAGATTCCCGGTTATAAATATTGATTTCCCAGTTTTCCTATAATATTCTAACTTCGTCTCAATAAACAATGTAACATCAAATACTAGACGTAAACAATATTCCTCTTCAGTACCGTCTGCTTTATCTCTCCCATCTGACAATATCTTGAATACCACAAATTTCTCTGTTTGTGATTTTCTTACTATGTCACGTAGTCTTGCCGCTATCTTCTTGAGGAATTTCATCCCTGTGATTCTGAGTAATTTAGTTCGAACAGTAATTATTGTGGATTTGTTTATCTACCTTACGTCCCTATCCTCGGGACTGAGGATGTTGGTTGTAATCAATCACACTTTGTGTGGGCTGCCTGCGTGCTTATCTTTTCTGGGCAGAATGTAGAGCACCAGTGACTAAAGACCCCAGAGTTTAGAAGATCACTCCATCTAGTCGGCGAGATCATTGCCTGTTCGTCCCTCCACAAGCTTTTCGAAGCAGTCTGGTTCTCCCCTGGAAATGTTTCCAAAGCATTGAAGAATACGTCTGCAGCACATTGTTGACACGAATTAGTATATTTTCATTAAAACATTTTATGCGCCTTATCATACCTTTCCTCTGAAATCGTTCTCAATCTGGCTCAAATACACAAACACAGACGTTTTAATAATAATATAATAATTGTGTTTGACCAGCGAGATATGTTGGTCGTTGTGTTTGGTACAGCGTAAAGGAAAATACGCTTTGCAAAAGTTACTTTTTTATGTAATCCCTTATTTATTGTGGTTTGGTGCCGGGTGTTGGTCACCCTCTCACAACCTCCCCCGCAATCCTCACCCCGCACCAGTAGGTACACACGTGTCTGAAATACCCAACAACTACAATATAAAGATACCCTTTTTCGTTGACGATGCCAATGATGATGATGATGATAAAACAGAATATATAATGTATTTATCTATGGACTTAAATCATTTGAAAACTATGACATGTTTTTATTTTAAATATCCATATAAGTAAATCGAATATTTTTATAGTTTTTGTTTTTTTCCCTGTCGGGAGTCAATAAAGTTTCAACATCTCAATTTAGACGAAGTTGGAATATTACAGGAGAACCGGGAACTCAAGGCACCTACAGGGATTACCACCTGTCATCGGCTGATTTACGTGATCACTTTATACGCTTGCGCAACTTCGCCAATTCTGCATTCTTTATTGAGTTCCCTATCAATCCAATAATGAAAGATCTATATATTTAAATCATAAAAATATTATCATATCATCCCCATCTATGAATTGACCAATAAATTTTTTGTAACGTAAACCAATTTCTCAATAGATCTACATAATATGTGATTATTTATTTTAACATGAATTTATTTATTTACAGTTACAATCGATTATAAACTATAGTTATTTTTCCATAAAGCAATCTCTTCTAACCAACCTAAGCAATTACGGAGCAGATGTATACAGAGTGATCACAACAGTGAGATAAAGGAAATAGAACACAGAAGAAACATCATGCTGTTTATTTTTTGCAATTCTAAAAAATAATAAAATATAGGAAATTAAAATGACAAAAACAACAAGCGTATTATACTTAAATTGAATATTGTTTTTACACAGTTAAAATTTAAAATATTCAAATTTATTAGTTTTTACATGATGGTCATAGGTGAACTGTTCATTTTATGATTTTGAATATGTAGTTCATGGTTTTCTATGAAAAACTGATGAAATTAACTTGATGTATTTTCCCCATATTATATCAATACAAAATATATTATAAAACTTCATATTGTTTAGGCTGCACAGAGGTACACAATTTTATAGTTAGACATTTGGTACAAATACCCAAATTTGAATTCTCTACAAGAAATTTTTGTTTTGCATTCCTCTCTCTACCTGGTGAGAAATCTTGAAAAAAAAAATACGCTTAAAAATTGTTCAAGAATAACTTTTCACTGTCATATAGCATCGTCATCTTCATTGGCGCTACAGTTGGACCCTGACCTCAATGAGAAATCCGTCACCTCTTCCTATCGTCAGTCAGTCTTCTCCATTTGGTCAGTACTGTTACTTTAACATTACATAACTCGTTGTTCTGCCTTGGTCTACCTTTACTTTATCTTATTTCAAGACAGGTGTCTATACTTTTATATTGCAGTGAAAACTAAAAAAAATAATCCTGTCCGTCACTTCAGTCTCTTCCGTCGCTTCAGTCCCTTCAGTTCCCTCCGTCACTCCAGTCCCCTTCGTCTTCCAGTCCCCTCCATCCCTTCATTTCCCTCCGTCCCTTCAGGCCCTTCCGTCCCTTCAGTGTACTATATATTTTCAAGTAATAACGCATTTAAGATCCCATCGAATTGTTGAACGAATTCCGAGTAGATCATTTTTCATAAAGTCTTGTGTGAGATGTCAAATATTAATAAAGAAATTTACACCCAAAACCCTTATCAAGTGTACGCTGAACAAATAATTTCATTGCTATACTAAATAGATGAATAAAAAAAAATAAAGTGTGAGGTATCGAAAAAAATAATTTAAAAAATAAACTTACTGCAATAAACTTTACCGGTGTGCGCTGAACAAATTCCCAAAGTTTCATCGCAATCGGATTGTCGGTATAGGAGTTCATCGGCTATATACAAACATACAAACAGATACACCAACATCCATTTTTATGTATATAGATTGATACCATTTTTCGATACAATAGATTTTCTTCTTTTTGTCCGACATGATGGTAAGGTCTGCTTTCGATACAATTGATTTTAAAGTATATTATTCTTAAGTATTCTGAAGGTTTTCTATCTCTTTGTCTGATCGAATAACGTTCAAGAGGTCAATTTTCTAATATTTACAATTTCATTCATATTATTTAATTATTTGTACGATCACAATATTGTTCACAATACTCCTTGGGCTTTTATCTGTATGGGTTTCATTCTTCTACAGACATTTCATATGTTTGCGACTCTTGTTTCTACTTACATATATACTTACCCACTTTGTCGTATTTTATACTCCATTATTATTGCTTCTTCTTCAATCCCTCGTTGTTCTCTTTCCATTCGTTTTCTCGATTCCCCTTATTCTGTTTTATTTTCATCTGCCTATAATCTGATGATTTTTTGAAAGCTTTGTCCAATAGATATTCAGTTCTGAAGACACGACAATAGTTAAGAAATGTTACAACTACACTATTTATATCAATTTTTTTTTGTTTTGTTTTTGTAAATTATAGGTAGGTATATCAAATTAGAATTTAACTTATATAAATAAAAATAAGCACGTAGTTTCCATTCTCCCAAAAAAAATAAAAAATCCTTTTTACGACTGTTTTTTAAATTACTCGCGTCGGCGTCGTAAAGTCAAACATTTTTAAGCCGGTCGCAGAACAAAAGCTATGCTAAAAACTTAGTTCGCACAGCTAAGGTCATACTACTCACATAGTTTGCGGTCTGCACACTAGTATGAAATAGTAGCTTTTGGTCTGCATCCGGCTTTACTCTTGAATAGTGCATAAAGTTAAGGTGAATGTTTGATAAACACACTAAGAATGTTTTATTTTTTTTTTCATTTTAAGTCAGGGTTTAAAGTTTTCCAATTTTCAACAAAAAATAACATTTTTTTCAATTGATTCAAAATGTATATAGAAACAATGTCAAAATACAAATAATAATTTATAGGAAGGAATTTTTTCGCCACCTTGAAACAGGGTCAGCCTAGAACCATATCATACCATCACGCCGTTTCCCTGTTTGGGGTAGGCATAGAGAACCGAACGACAGACTCCTCTCTCGTGACATACAATTCTCGCTTCATTCACGTCCATGCATCGTCTCACACACGCTCTTCTGTTATTCTTACTTCTAACGTCTCAATCTTTCAAAATTCCACTTATTATTTTATCGTGCCAAATTTTCCTTGGCTGACTTCAACTTTCGTTCCTCTTTTATCAGCCTTATCTACTTTTTTTGTCAGATGGTCATCATTCATTCTTTCTATGTGGCCAAACCACCTTAGGACATTTATTTTCATCTTACTTAAGATAACTCTTTCACTCATACATTATCGTCTAATATCCTCATTTCTTATACCATCATATCGTTCTACAGCTTGGTAATTTGGTTACCAAAAAACAAAATGTTATAGAATATTTACATATTTTTTTCTCGCTTTCATTGCTTGTAGGTATTTAGATAATGTATTTTTGTTTTTTTTTTATAATAAAAAAGTATGTGATAGAATTATGTTTTTCTTCATGTTCATAATCCTAGGATTGGTTTGCACCAAGTACACCATCTCTCCACATACTTAGTTAATTTAGGTATTAGTTTTAATTGATTCGGTCTATTACGTATGCACATAATATTATTAGAGTCTATGAAAGAGAAGAGGATATTTCCTTTCACAAGACGATAGAGGATTTTGAACGGTGTCATATATGTTGGTGAGGTTGGCCTTTGGGGGTAGACTGGAGGGGGTCGGGGGTGGTCCGAAGGAGGCTAAGGGTGGTCTAAAGGAGGTTTAATGTGGTCACTGAATTCCCCCGGGACACACCGTCTGATGCATTCTTTATGATGGGACGAAAAATCGACTCCAATGCACGATTTCCTTAATTCCAGGTGTTGACCACAACATCAGAATAAACGTGACAATTAAAATTATTATACTCCATTTATCGCAGAACTATGAAATATGTATATTGATCAATTCAATGATATAGGCATTCGACTTGGAAATCAACTTTTATTACCTACCTTAAAATCGAAACCCTTTCGAACCTGCTCAACTCTAACGCCTTAAGACTGAAAATAAAAAGTACATAGCTTTTTTGACTTCATTTATTGTTTCAAAAAATTCCTTATATTCTCATTTATGTTTCATACCAAACATTTATACACGGTAGTTTATCATGAATGTACGTTAGCGGTATTTATTTTATTTTATTTTATTTTATTGGTCGATATAATATAATAAATCGCAATTGAAGGGTAAAATAGAAAATGGTTGTTCAATATGTTGAATAAATTACGTTTTTGTCCCAATAATTTAGTTATATGTTTGAGATATAATAATATAAATAAACACTTCCTTGCACTCTGCGCAAGTGGCGAGTATATTACAATATAACAATTTCTTCCAACTAACCAGTTTTATTTCTTATTTAAACAATTATGATTTAAATAAAAAAATAATATGTTCTTTTAACAATAACATATACATCCTCATTCTAATCTAAATTAAGCATAGATGCTTGTGCTATAGATGAACGAAATCGGTCGTTTGTCGGATTCGAACTAGCAATCACTGAATTACTAACCCAGCGCGCTAACTGCTCTGCCACCATCCTTCCATTATAAAATATCCATACCTCTCCTCTATTAAATAATAGTAAATAACCTTTTTACCATCCCCATCCCCCTTTCACCTGTGTATTCCCTTATTAAAATAAAAACGAGTGGGTTGGCGCCATATGTCATTGGGATAATTGTTACATTTTTTTTATTATATGAAGTGACATACCTATAAAATTGTTGCAATAATTGCCCGCCCTACATCCAAAAACCAGTATCCTTTCATACCACGTCAGACCAAGACTATCCTGCATCTCTTCCACCTTTTTTACCGTTCTACCAAACTCGCCATAAAATTGCTCTCACCGCGCGCGTGTGAATAAGTGTGATCATCCTACCAAGGGAGAGGACCAAAGATCGAGTGAGTGTTCCATATATCCTTCCTTTGCCTTGCACTGGGTGCAAATAGTCACCCGCACCATTAAAAAATACAGTCCACTTTTATTTCTTACATTTTGTCTTTAATTTTATATATAATCCCGGACACCAAAGGTTTTGTTTTTTTTGTTAGAATTTGATTTTATATTAAAAATTTATCTACGTTGATTACGAGAACTTAAGGTTGATTAATTTAAGTAAACATTAAGCAATAAATAACTTTTGTAACCAAATTTTGTTTTGTTTTATTTCAATTTTCCCTTAGGTGTTTGCAATTACCCCACTCTCCCCTACACAGCTCACACACACAGATACATTGTAATGAAACTTTCAGAATACAATATAAGCATTGATACTAGTTAATAATCTGCAATAAAACAAACTTAAAAATTGAAAATTCACAACTTTCCACTGTATGCCCTTGGGGAAGGTACTGAGGAGTAAAAATATCTTAAAATTTAATTGTGCAAAAGGCAGTCACGGAACAGTTTGTATCTGAAGACGCACATATTTGATTGATTTACTTTAAACAATATAAATAAGCAAACTTATTTATATTTTCACTAGTTAAATTGGTATTATCAGGGTGTCAGAAAATGTGAAAAGGTTGTCAACGCGTTTTTGAGAAATAGATAGACCCTTTAGCTATATAATACCTCTAATGTTCGGCAAATGCTTGTTGGACTATCGCTAGCCAAGTATTAGGGGGAGAGAGACAGAAAGAGCTTTATAGATTATCATGTAATGTTGTGCTATCATGAAAGTCTGGAAAATGAGCAATTCTGCGGAGAACTTTCATGAACTTCCTCTACACAAAACCGGATATCTATGTTGCACACACAAAATTATATGTTATCTACCATTATATTATATCTCTATGATATATATATATATATATATATATATATAAGTACATCCGTTATATGTTTTTACAGCCTTGTTGACCAACTTAATTTGAATAATCATGACATCGCCATTGCACAGTAGCTACATATGTGGTTGGTTGATTGAATAGGGATGTTGTGCTTGCGTTTTGAGTTCGTAGAGCATGAAAAATCAACGAAATATTTTATTTCACCATACATCGTATAGACAAGAGAATGAAAACATCATAGTTATATAATTTCATACAAATTTATTATATCTGTTTTATAATCAAGTAATGTTCAGCAAAATACGCAAAGGCGGGTTGATTATCATTAAGAAATCACATCAAACTTCCAGACATGCATTTGTCAAAAGTATCTACTCCATGAAGCAAGCACCAACAAGTTCCCAGATTGATTAATGTTCAGCATAATCTTAATAACATCTTAATATCACAATTGTCGGCATTCGAGGCTCAGTTGGTGAGATATGTATCATTTCTGAGCGAAAGGTCACGGGTTCGATCCCGGGTGGAGAATAAATGGTTGATATTTCTTTCGCGTATTCCATACTTCTATTCCTCATTGTTCTGATCAGTCTGTACCTAATAGTAGTCGTATTTCATTTGTGTAGATGTTGTTTGTCCGGTGGAGAGTTTTTGATAACCTATTGGGTTTTTTATGCATAAGACGATAAATATCTTAAGTCTACAGAATGTGGCAACTTGTTAGTTGCCCGAGAAGCAATATTCAATGAAATAAAATTAACATACCCATTTTGTAATAATACTGTATCTTAGACAAGTTTGTAAATATAATGTAATTTTAATTAAATTGAGACCCCTTAACAAAAAATATCTACATATAAATTTGTTATACAATCAACATATTTAGGTAGACAATACCCCCTATTCAGTAACTATTGTAACTAAAATAGGAACGTTCTAAAATGTAGATTATATGTACATTTACGGTCTTATTTCAGCGTTATAAAATATAAACTTGGACTAAATGGAATAGGAACGTACCTATTTTGGCCGGACCGTTCTTAAAAAGTTACTGAATCAGACGTATTTTGAATATGTAATTGTGAAAATTATGAAATTTTCTTCATTTTCATAATTATTCAAAATACGTCTAATTCAATAACTTTGTAAGAACGTTCCGGCTAAAATAGGTACGTTCCTATTCCATTTAGTCCAAGTTGATATTTTATAACGCTGAAATAAGATCGAAAATCTAAAATCTACAATTTAAGTGTGTTCCTATTTTAGTTACAATAGTTACTGAATAGGAGGTAATGTTAAATAAAATTACTTTAATTCCATAACTATAGGTTCATATACCTTATTGTTTAAGAAACAAGTATATACCTACTTGTATGTACTATGTAGATATACATATGTATGAAATATCTAGATTTATAATATCGAAAAAAAAGTCTAAAATAGCTTCGTTTTAAAACATTTTTGTCGTGGTCCTGTGTTTTTCAGTAAAAAAATTTCTTCTTGCTTATTCTGAATGTCTTTTTTTCATTTTGAAGAGGGCGAATTATAAACTTTTTTGTCAGAGTTACGATTATAATGTGCCGTCTGAGTGCATAAGGAGTAAATTTAATTTTGTTGGATATAAAGGGGGCAGGGTAAGGGAGGAGAACGGTGTAGGAGTGCCGACATCAAAGCGCCCTGGGCGATGGAAATTCAGACATCTTAGTGGGGTTCGAACCTGGACATGGACAGGGTGCTTAGAAACTTTAATATTTATTTTACACATTTAAACCATTATAAGAAGAATTAGTAAAATTCGTTAGTGTTTTAAAATTTAATCAAAAAAATACTTCAGGTACATCGTGAAAATTTAAATAACTTATTTTTTATTTACGATTTAATTTATTTAAATTTGTATTATTAATCTATTTATTTATTTGTATATTTTTTATTTGCTTCTTTATTTATTTATTTGTTTCTTTATTTATTTATTTATTTGTTTATTTATTTATTTATTTATTTGTTTATTAGTTTGTTAATTAATTAATTTATTTATTTATTTATATTTTTATTTATTCACACATACCTACATATACATACATCTACCTACGTTCACTAAAATAAGCATATAAATGCTTGTGCTATAGGTGAACGAAATCGGTCGAGGCAGGATTCGAACTCGCGACCACTGGATTACTAGCCCACCGCGCTAACCGCTCTGCCATCGACCCATCTAAATGTAGAATATCATTTATATGATATTAAATAAAATAATGGTATGAACACCGTTTTATGACAACTTTCTATTATCTCAATATAGACGAAGTTAGAATATTATTGGAATTCGACACAGCTACAAGGCTTACGACCTGTCATCGGCAAAATGAAAGGAGAACAGATAGATAAGTTTTACAAAATGGTAAAACCGAGGTATTTTTTTTTTTCATTTAAAGTTTTAATAATTAATCGGATCGATCAAATAAAGAAAGATAATACTAGATGCTTGTAACGCATGGAATCGTATAATTTAATTAATTCAACTTCGACGGCGATAGAAGGTATGTATAGTTGAAGAATTTATAGAACTTTCAAAATTGGATTGATAGGAAACTAAATAAGAAGAGATGATTGGTAAATAAAGTGATCACGTAAACATGGTGATGACAAGTCGTAAGCCCTGTAGGTGCCTTTAGTTCCTGGTTCTTATATAATATTCCATCTTCATCTCTGTTGAGATCGCAATAAATTATCATAAAATGTCATTGACTCCCGTAAGGGAAGATAATCCAACGATTTTGTATATGCATGTATAAAAATATTTGATTTATGAACACCGTGTTTCGATATCAAATAATGTTAGTTGTTCTCGTAGCGGAAATGCATTTTAACAAATTTCAATACGAAGTAGAGAGGAATTGTATTCTAGCACTTAAAATGAAAATATTTAATTATATATCTTATTGAAGCAAAGTGGTATAGGGAACATGTTATTAGAATGTCATCGCGATATACTCTCCTTATAGGATGTTAAACGGTCTGAATTAACCAAGCTTCATTTTAATATAATAATACTGTTGTATTAAATGTGTGGGACTTCGTGTATTATAATCAAATTTATAATTACGTCTGAATGACTGGAAATAACCTGTTTAATGAAAAAAGTTAAAATATATAACAATTAAAATATCTTCACTGATAAAAAAAAACATGAAAGTTTTATTGAAACTATTTTTCCTTCAATGTTATAAATAGGTAGGTAAGTAAGGTTCATTAAATATTTCAAGGTATTTTTATAACATCTCAATAGAGACTAACTTAGAATTAGAATATTATAGGAGAGCCAGCACCCCTAGACAACGTGTTATTTATTTCAAGAAAAGTAACAAGAAAAGGTAGCTCGATGTATGGAAGTGACAGTTGCCAGTCACGTGACAACTGTCACATCCATACATTTTCTTGTTTACTTTCTTGTATCCTTTCTTGTTTCTTTTCTTGAGCTAAATGACACGTTGTCTAGGGGCAGGAACTCAAGGTACCAACACTATATTATTTAATCATGAAATTCTGTTCGTTTGAAAGTAAGCTACATACTATTGCCATCTATAAGTTTAGTGAAGACGAAACAAACAAATTTTGCAATAGATGGCGTTACAAAAAGGTTTCTTCGTCACTTCATAGATGACGTTAGTGTATTCAGCTTATTTTCAAACGAACAGATTTTCATGATTAAAATATATAGAAAATTCCAAAATTGGATTGATAGGGAACTCAATTAGAAGATGAACGTTGCGCAAGCGCATAAAGTGATCACGTAAACCAGCCGATGACAGCTCGTAAGCTCTGTTGTTGTCTTGAGTTCCTGTTTCTCCTATAATATTCCAAGTTCGTCTCTATTGAGATGTTAAAAAAATGTCATTGACTCCTGACAGAAAAAAATGCAATGTTTGCGTATATGCCACTATAAAAATATTCAAATTCTTCGAAATTCAGTAAAAATGTATAAAGGTACGCATCTATTTTACATAGGTTTGGTTCGATCGGCCGAGTTAGACCGACGCGCGACGTTGTCCGAAAATACTTCGGCCGACGAAGGATTTCATGTGCCTACGAGATGCGTATGAGTTTAGAGATTTTTCGACTTTTAATTATCTGCTAATATGTTATCGTGTAATATTATTATGATTTCACAATTTGTAAGCGTATTTCGATAAATAGAAAGTGGATACAATGAGTTTCGTCGAAGTGTGTGTGTATGGTATCCTTATATCGAATGGCGTCCTAAGAAATGTTGTGTGATTTATACAGCTCAAACTTCATCTACTTTAATGAGTTCATTGGGATTCAATGATCTAATCATTTATTTTTATATTTTCATATTATATTCTTTACTTATAACATTGTATTTTGTTTGTTTTACAAATAAATAAATATTCAGCATGACAAAGTATGAAATTTTGTGTCATTTGTAGGTACAGCTCTAACTTTCATATTCATATCGGATATGTAAAATATATATATCAAGGGCTGATCAGTTTTCATAGACCTATAAATATCCTTTCTTTGATTTTTTTATCTGTCGAAACTCGTAAAGTTCTCACAAGTTAAGAAAAATTAGGTTTTTTTAAATTTTCTCTAAAGTTGTAGGTGATAATCTCTGAATGCACCTCTACTGTTTCATTAAATACTTGGATACCTATGTGCATAATTTATGCATCCTTAGAGACTAGTATTCTTAAAGCTAATTACTTTACTAATTATTACTTTAAACTTCCAAGTTCATGATTATCATATATCTTTTAACTACCTACAATGATTTAAAGTCATTTAAATCAAACTTCACGTCGACAAACCATAGAATTTATTGTATTATATTACTTCAACTTTTTAGTTTTCAACATTGATACAAAAAACCACCTCTTCATTAGGGTTATATATGTTATTGCAATTATATATGTTTAACTATATTTATTTATTTATTGTGTTTTTCTTTTTTTTATCTTTTGTTTGTTCTTTATTTTTACTTTTCTCTCTGTTATTCTTTTTTATTTGTATGTATACCTAATTTTTAAATGATTATTACTTACTTTACTTTCCGTGTCCGGATTCATCAAATAAAGAACTTCCAGTAGTTGGCCACATGTACGGCCCTGTCATTTGCGGCAATTAGGTCCTCCCGCGCACATGTCTCTCCGACTTTCGGACATATAATAACTGTAAATGAATATTCTCATTTAGGTGACATTTTTATGCTATCCAAATACAAATATAAACAGACGATATGCACATTTTTTATGAGAGAAACAACCTGTGATATTTCAGTACGGATTTGCATATTTTCGATTGTTAAATGTTTGTTTTTTATATCTTTTTTGTTTATTTATAATTTACATGACACTGCTATTTTTTTTCTATTTATAATACTTTTTTATTTAATTTTAAGGTTGATTTTGAGTCTATATGTACATCTTTTTTTTATGTTTGCATACGTTATTGATTTTTTTTTTTAATTTTTGAATTTAATGTTTTTTTATTTTTGAATTTACTGTTTTGTTTTTTTTATCCTTATGTATATCTTTTTTTATGTTTGCTTACATCTATTTTTTTATATTATTTCTTATTTTTTGTCTTATTGTTTAGGTTTAAGTTTTTTTGTTTGCCAAGTCGATACCTATTTGCTTTTTTTATTATATCTATTGTTGTCATTAATATGTGTTTTATCTATGTATGTAAAAGGCATTGTATGCCGTTTAATAATAAATAAATAAATAAATATCATAAGGTGTTGGTGGTCCTGTATGTCCCCGCATTCGCAGGTATCGTCATCCTTGTAGCCCGATGATTATTGTATGATATGGTTTGTGTTGCATTGCACCCCCCTGCTTACGAACTAAAAATAAAATCTTATTATTATTATTGGCAATTTTGAGACAGAAGTAACTATGTAGTTAATAAGATCTTCCAACTAAAAAATGATTATGGAAGTTATATTTTATCATTTTCATTTGTTCAGATAGTAAAAAAGAGTTTGTGTGACTCCCGTTTGAATGAAAAAAAGTATTTGGGTTTACCACTGGTGTGTTCAGGTGACGAAATGGTCGACCACCCATTGCTCGAAGGTTATCATCTGTTTGATCGCCCTTATGCGAGCATTAAAAGCCACCATAAAAAGCTCGGAACGACCTATTGGCTGAAGTTTCTACTCCACCGCCCACACGGCTCACATTTATTTGGCCGTACATAACTCGAGGGTGTTGTTAGCGAAGCGGCTGCTTTGAGTTTTTTGTCCCTTGTATGGTATAAGGAACAATTAAAAGATGGTTTCCCTGGTAGCAGAGTGATTAGTGCTCCATACTAGTAGTCCAGCGGTCCAAGGTTTGAATCAGATGTCTAATTTATCTTGTTGTGTTTTTGTCTGTAGAGCATGTAATCATTTTGATGCAAAGTTCGCGGGTCTCGACATGTTTGGCTCACCGGGAATTTTTGAGGATATGTTGAGGCTTTCTCAATGATTGATTATCTTTTCCTAATTTTCTCATTCCTATCTGCACTGTCCTGTTGTAAACTTCCTAGCTTTATGCATCTATGTATTTGCTTAATTAATATAGGTTTTTTTTATTCTAAGGTAGTTAGCTTTTGTTTTTATCTTTTTGTACACAAATATGTTAATTTACGTTGTTTTATTTTCTATGAGATCGTACCTTAGTAATGGGTGTTTACAAATTATTTAATATTTTAAGATAATATCTTAAAATATTAAATAATTTGAATTTATGAGTTTATAGTTTGGTACTTATTCTTCAACTATACGTACTATCGCTATCGACAGTTGGATCTCATGTGTTACATGCAACTAGTTTTAAAAAAACTAATTTGAGATTTTATATTTTTTTATGTTTTTACCAAATTTCAGCGTTCTAGCTTTTATGGTTTCTGAGATAGTTACATGGAAAAATAAACCAAAATTTCAAAAGTTGATAACCCCTGACTGAAACAAAGATTCACAATTCTGAGTATAAAAGTTTTGTAGGCCTATAACTGCTTATATATTCTGAAATTTTGGGCTCTGTAAATTGAGCGGATCAAAAGTTATAAGGGACACACACACATACACACACACACACACACACACACACACACACACACACACACACACACACACACAGACACACGAAATGTTCTACTCCGAATTCTGAGTAAATCCGTGTATTGAACATATATGCTGCGAAGCCTCTAAGTTGGTGTTTTTTGACTTCAAAGTTGGAAAAGCCATGAAAAAAGTAGACCCTGCATACAATTCTCGCGTATCCTGGCTTGAAACATTGTCGAAATATTAAGATAACAAAGTTCTCCTGAACAAATCGACAGTTTGATAAATTTAAATATACTTAAAATTATTACATTTTCATATATTTCACACATTTGCCCGTTACGAGAAAGGAAGGGAAGGAATATTTTTATATTCCTTCCTAATTATATAATAATAAGTACACAAATTATTTTTTTTACCAATACACCGGTTTACGCCGCTATGCATCTATATAAACTATATAATGAATATATCAGGATGGATGATGGGAGATGGATGTATATAGTGTGCCCAAGACAGGGAGTTGTGGAGGATCAAGGGGGAGGCCTATGTCCAAGAATGGATAAAAACAGGCTGAAGAAGAAGAAGAAGAATATATCAGAATGTGGGATACCCCCCCCCCCCCTCGAGAGATTGAAATTATAGAAATAACATTCCATTTTTGTTAATTCGTTTTGATATGTAAAATATATCCATATTTTATAATAATTTCTTAAATGTGGGCAGTTATTTGATAAATAACATTTTTTTATGTCACATTATATTATGTACAGTTATTTTTATTATAGTAAACATAATAATAATTGCTGCCATATGGCAGTAAATTTACGTCACTTGCACAGGGTGCAAGGGACTAGCTTGATTTATATCGCCATTTTTTTATGATTAACTCACCTCAATAAAAAATGTAGATATTACCTACATATATGTATTTAATACACCTTATTAATTTGTATCGCCCATAATCAAGTATTTACATTACACTCTGGTATAGGTACTCAGTAGGTAGGTTGTAAGTAAGTTGTTGCTCGTTGACTTTAAAGGATATCGATGATGTATTAAAATATTAATATGTTGAAACAACTATGTAGCTGCTTGTGTTTATATTACATAATTTGTGAATGTATGGGATCACTTTTACAGCCAATATTAACACATGTGAATTTTTTAATTAGACACAGTCCAAAACCACTGCCTTGAAATTTTTTTTTTTTTTGTCAAGGGTTGGTATTTCAGGGAGTTAAAAAAAAGCAATATCCAGGGGTGGGCCCTATTTTAATTCCTTTCACTCGATTATATCACCTGACCAAACCCCCACAGAGTGGAAACATATAATGGGGTGATAATGAATACGACCCTTATTAAAAAATATTATGATATCTCGTTTAAAGTTTGAATTATGGTAACATAAATATAACGCACAATTAACCACACTTTACTATGAAGTTAAGTTTTATTGAACCCCTTTTGTTTTGAACTAACAAGCAGTAGCTAATGATTGGTTTAATTTCTTTCTACACGTAGGTAGGTAGACACGTATGATTCTTATAAAGGAATTTGAATTTACTCAACGGTGACGGTGACATAACAATTCATTCATACCATCATGGCATATCGCACAATGTGCGGTGACCCACGGCAGGTGTGCGGGTGTGAATTACCTTATAAAAGGAAATACGACATATTATGTCTGTATCAGGTGGAAAAGAGTAGAAGCACTTTTCAAAGCCAGAGCCTCACAGCAAACAAATCAATATTTGACAATTAAGACAAAATACATACATACATACCAACACGCCGTTTCCCTATTTGGGGTAGGCAGAGAGAACCGAACGCCAGACTCTTCTATCTTGACATACCTGTTTTGCCTCATTTACATTCATACATTTACATTTACATTCATTCTCCTATTGTTCTGACTTCGTATGTTCCCCTCTTTCAAAATCTCATTTATATGATCATGCCAGCTCTTTCTAGGTCGACCCTTACATCTCATTCCACTCTTTTCAGCCTTGTATACTTTCTTTGTCAGTCGTTCATCGTTCATTCTCTCTACATGTCCGAACCATCGCAAAGCATTTATCTTCATTCTACTCAAAAGACAAAATAAATAAATAAATAATTCAATTTATAAATAAAATTAAAAAAAAATTAAAATAAAAATAATCATAATAGGTATGTAGGAAAATAAAAAAATTAAATTAAAATTAGTAATTAATTAATTTTAAATTAGGGAATCGAAACTAGGGCCTTTGGATCAGCAGTCAGATACTTAAGCAACCCAGAAGCTGACAAATAAATACAAAGAAATGAAATTAACTAAATTAAAACCATTGCCTCATTAGCATATTTTTGAAATATACTGTCAACACAGTATGTCGATGTAAAGATACCTGCCATTTATGGTGGTATTTTTGTTTTAAATAATTTAGCCAGTAACATTGCTATATACCTACATAGGTATAATCTCAGTTTGAGATAACAATCAGTTGAGTCAGATTTCTTTCTTGATCATTGCCACATTAAATAATTAATTTATCAATTAAAATTAAATGGAGGTTAGAGAGATCCAGGTATAGGTATGGTAGATTTAGGTATAATATGGTTAGGGTCCTTGACTCGCTAAATTTTTAATAGATTTATATTCAAATTTGACAAATGTCATGTGTGTTGGTCCAACACGAATTAATATGCAGAAATATTTAAATATTATGGTGACCATGATATGTATTATTCAAGCACCATCAAGCTATTAAAAAAAATACCATCTTCTTCTTCCTCTGATGCCCTGTCAGGAATCCCCGACTTAGGCGATCACTCTGTCGAATTCCTCTTTGACCTGTGATGTCCGGAATATATCTTCCACAGTTATGAAGCCCATCCATTTCCTATTATTACGGAGCCTGGACAAAAATTACCTACATAATACCTATACTTTTTTATTATTTCATGTTAGTGCAGTATTTTCAACTAACATTTTCTGATTCTTCATCTTTTATGTAGACTTTAAGTCTGTTTTAAGAAGCCTGCTCCTTGTGCGAAGTGGACTCTCAGCTATCTTAAAGACTTGAAATACCAGCATTTTCGTATTTATTTTAATTAAATTGTAAGGATCATATTGGAAAGTTTATTGATTAAATATTGGTATTGCTTCATATTGGCAAGTTTATTGATTTATTAAATATTGGTGTTGCTTCAAATTGGCACGTTTATTTACTAAATATTGGTATTGCTTCATATTGGCAAGTTTATTGATTTATTAAATATTGGTGTTGCTTCAAATTGGCACGTTTATTTACTAAATATTGGTATTGCTTCATATTGGCAAGTTTATTGATTTATTAAATATTGGTGTTGCTTCAAATTGTCACGTTTATTTACTAAATATTGGTATTGCTTCATATTGGCAAGTTTATTGATTTATTAAATATTGGTGTTGCTTCAAATTGGCACGTTTATTTACTAAATATTGGTATTGCTTCATATTGGCAAGTTTATTGATTTATTAAATATTGGTGTTGCTTCAAATTGTCACGTTTATTTACTAAATATTGGTATTGCTTCATATTGGCAAGTTTATTGATTTATTAAATATTGGTGTTGCTTCAAATTGGCACGTTTATTTACTAAATATTGGTATTGCTTCATATTGGCAAGTTTATTGATTTATTAAATATTGGTGTTGCTTCAAATTGTCACGTTTATTTACTAAATATTGGTATTGCTTCATATTGGCAAGTTTATTGATTTATTAAATATTGGTGTTGCTTCAAATTGGCACGTTTATTTACTAAATATTGGTATTGCTTCATATTGGCAAGTTTATTGATTTATTAAATATTGGTGTTAAAAACTGGGAGCAAAATTATGTAAAATTTATTTCTGCATCGAGCACCAAACAATATTATAAAAAAACTTATTTATTGAAGTCTCCATTGCACCTGTGCAAGTTTCGAGTTTATTGCCTACTGGCTATTTATTCCAACCAACAAAACGAAATGAATTTAGAAAAAATCTCCTCTCTTGCGAATCGAACCCAGGACTACGCCACCGAAGCAAACGGCTCACCACTTTGCTACAGCGGTTTACTTGGGTGGTTTTGGGTATATTTTTATATACCATGTGCAATATCCGTATCTGAATAATATAATTTTTAACCCTCAAGATCTAAACTTGATTAATTTTGACAAGAAGGATTAGACTGTATAAAGTATGCTTGATGATGTTTAATGCTTTTTGTTGCCAGACAGGGTACGGACAGATGGGCACCCAGAATTCTGAATTGGAGACCATGGGATATGAAAAGGGGAATAGGCCGGCCCCAGAAAAGGTGGGCCGATGATATTGTCCCTGTCGCTGGAAGCGGATGGGTTCGAAAAGCCCAGAAAAAAGACGAGTGGAAGATTTTAGAAGAGGCCTACATCCAGCAGTGGAGAGATGGCTGACAAAGAAGAAGAAGAAGAATGCTTTGAACGACTTGTCTCCACACTACATACATACATTCAAGAACTGTGTCAAAAGAATGTTCCATAATGAAGACCCCGTAGAATGTTCCTTATGAAAGACACCTTATAATGTTCCATAAGGAAGACACCTTACATTGAGATCGGATAACCTAGTATTCACACAAATTTTAAAATTGTTGACGATCGTAACCTCTACTCATGTGCGCTGTAAGTTTTTTGGTTATAATAAGTTGGTTAGGATTGTATGTACCTAGTTATTTTTTTAATATATCATGCGACTCGCTCGGAGGACAGAGTCAATAAAGTGGCTTACTATGATCGCAGTTTCAGTGTGACGGGCCTTTAAAATGGAAAAAAATGCCACCTTACATACGTGGAGCTCAGAGCACCTTTGGTAAATTATTATTTGCAAGTGTAATTCTAACTGTAGATTTGTTAAAGAGACTTTCATTTCTCAAAATAGAATTTAGTAACGACATTGTTTCATACAATGTGTATGGCTGTATAAATTACACAATATCTACGGGAACTCGTTTAGTTTCATACCATCGAGTCGTTTGTCTATTCGGGGTAGAAAAAAATGAATTAACTCCATACACTTCATGTCAAATCCTGAGATATGTGTTTTGCATTTGTATTTTTTTATATTTATTACAAATAACATAGGTATTACATATTTAAAAAATTACATAACAAAAAGAAATTAAAACCCTTTATGATATGACTTCCTTCAAAAAGAGACATACTCGTGTTTTGAAGGGAGTTGCAACTATTTACATAACATAGAACAAAAAACAAAGTAACAAAATAATTTGTATGTACCTATCTATATTTTATTTAAATGTAATAAATATATGCATTTTCTTACATCTTGTATAACCAAAAAGCATATTAACAAGTTACGAAAATTTTGTATACGAAGTTGAAATATTGTAGAACAAGAAACACAAGGCACCAACAGGGCTCACGGCCTGTCACCGGCTGGTTAACGTGATCACTTTATGTGTTTGTGCAACGTTCACTAATTATGCCTTCTTATTGAGTTTCCTATCAATCAAATTTTTAAAAGTTCTGTATATTTAATCTGCTCGTTTGAAAACGAGCTTAAAATTCCATCGCCATCTATGAAGTGATGATTCGATTATTTGGATTTATGTAGTATCGTACGTATTCTTTAACAATACATACATATGTACATACCTACTTTCGTCATCGACAATTGGATCTCATGTGTTACATGCGGCTGGTATTATCATTATTTATATAATTGATCCAATTATTAAAAAAAAAATACCCGAATTTAGAAAAAAAAATTAAATAAAACCCCGGTAGTACCATTTTGTAATATCGATCTGTTCACCTTATATTTTGTTTTTGGAATTAGGGTCATCCGAGCAGTTAAATGGTTGGGCAAGCGTCGTTTTCAAAAGCAGACCTCAATAAAATTACTAATGAGGCACAGATTCTGTATAAGATAAACGATTCTAGTTTATATTATCTGATCTCGAAGCAGGCAATAAAAAAATAACCACTCGGTGATAATTTCTATTGTATGGACGTCATTGGTATTTCTGTGAAATATGTAAAAATAAAATGCGCCGCTTGATGAAGAGGAATTTTAACACGAAATTTCAGATTTACAGATAGTTGAGAGAGATTCATAAATTACATGTTCGAAATGATCTCTCTGAATTGCAACATAGATCTTGTCAAAGATCGATTATCTAAATATATTTTTATGGTTAAAAAAAAATAAGTGAAATAATTTCACACGTTTAAAAAATAAGTACATATTTCATAGATAAAAGAACTTTTGATATACTGCTAGCCCTAGAACAGGATTTCCTAGTTGGGCAGCAGAAATCTACTTATCGTCGTCATTATAAATATGGTGTGATAAAAGGTAAATAAATAATAATAGTCTCTTGTTGGGAGTCTTCCAATTAATTGTCCCTTTCGTAGTACTAGAACAAATCTTACTTTTAGATTGCCTCTCTGCAGAACTAACTAAGTCCAAAATTCATTCATCCAAAGGGCATGCAACATTATTAATGAAATAATAGATAAGGATAAAACAAAAAAATCGCCAATAAATTTCATCAAAATGAATGGTATTACAGTAAACGCCAATGATGATCCTAAAAAATTTGCAAACATTTTCAATGCATTTTTTGTTAATGTTGGTAAAAATCTTGCAAGAAATATAAATGAAAATTATACTCAAGATATAGATGATGACATTATTTCCGATGGCGGTCTAACAGTATTTGAACTTACCTCTGAACAGGCCGTAGAAAGTATTATTAACTCTCTAAAAAAAAGCGCAGCACCTGGGTATGATTGTGTAACCACCGAGATTTTAACACAAAATTGCAAATTTTTACTAAAACCAATTACACACATAATAAATAGAAGTATTGAAACAGGAATATTTCCAAATAATTACAAAAAGTCCATTGTTGTGCCCATATTTAAGACAGGAGATACTAAAGAAACTACAAACTATCGGCCGATAACCTTGATATCAAGTATAGCTAAAATTTATGAAAAAGTAATAAAAAAACAAATTGTAAGTTATATTGAATCTAATAAATTATTAAATCCCGGACAATATGGTTTTCGGGAGAAACTAAGCACGCAAGATGCAATAGCAGAATTAACTAGTAATGTATATGCAGCCTTAGACAAAGGAAAAAAATGCTTAAGTATATTTATAGATCTACGCAAAGCGTTTGATAGTGTTTCGCATTCAATTTTAATAAATAAGTTAAACAATATAGCAATCAGTGGAAAAGCTAAAGCATGGATAAAAAGCTATTTATCCCAAATAACACAACAAGTTAAAATAAAAGATGAACTAAGTGAACCAGAAATAATAGAATTTGGAATTCCACAAGGAACAATATTAGGTCCAATATTGTTTATTTTATATGTAAATGAAATGCTTAAAATACCAATTGGTGGAAAGATCATATCATATGCTGATGATACAGTTATAACTTTTGAAGAAAACACATGGAAAGAGATAGAATTAATAGCAAATAGCTCAATAAATATGTTGAAAACCTGGTTCGATAAAAATCTACTATCATTAAATGCCGAAAAAACCTATTATATACCCTATAGCCTAACGGAAAGTATTGCAAATATAAATATTACAATCAAAGTTCATCATCGAAAGTGCTTGCTAGGATATATAAACTGCGATTCAAAATGTATTGACATATCTGGTAAATCGAGCATAAAATATCTTGGAATTATAATAGATAACAAGATTAAATGGAAATCTCAAATAAATTCAACCGTAGTTAGAATGAGAAAGTTGATTTACATTTTCTATAGACTACGGAACACTGTATCACTGAACTCGCTAAAAAACATTTACTTTGCACTAGCTCACACGGTATTACAATACGGTATTATTGGATGGGGAGGTTCGTATAAGTCATCATTATTGCCACTTGAAACAATACAGAGAATTTTAATAAAAATTATACTAAAAAAACCGTATGACTTCCCAACTAATAATGTGTTCAAACTTTTTCCAGTCCCGCCACTCTCAAAAATATACAACAAAATCGCATTGCTACAAATACATAAAGAAATCAGCAACAATATACACACAGACACAAATATTAGTACTAGAAATAGCACCATAGGAGGTCTCACGACACCTTTATTTCGAACTACTACAGCACAGCATCATTATATATATAAAGGCATTAAATTATTTAACAACCTACCAATAAATATTAGAACAGAAACAAATTACAAATTATTTAAGGATAAACTCAAAACACTTTGAAACACTCTCCCTCATATTCCATTCTATAAAATTGCTATTTTTGTGGTTAATTTTTATTTTTCTATGTACCTGTTGTAATTTTAATGTTGGTGTTTTTTTGATTTTGGATGTATTTTCTTTTTTTTTTTTTTGTTCTTTATATATTTTGTTCTGAAATTGTGTCCTTTTTTATATATAATTGTTAATTGATTTGTTTTATATATTTTATAAGATTTAATAATGAAGTATTCATATAATGTAAGCAAAGAGCTGCTGCTTTCCTAAACACAAGCTTCTAGCTTAAATTAGGAAAGGAAATATAAATATAATGATATATGTAACCAAATATTTGTAAACGTATGTTTTGTCTAATAAAAAAAAAAAAAAAATTATGTTTTTTTTAAGAGTGTTGATACTTTTAGACATACTAAAATAAAATATAAAAATGTCATCTCTGAGACCCTTAGAGGTTTACGGTAGCTGATTCCTGATTTGTTCTCTTTGACTGCGAGTGCCACAACCTTCCTTCCCCTATTTTTGTCCTTTTTCTTCTGAATTTTGAGTATTTACTAAATTTCAAGTAGCAATTTGTTTTACACTGTGCAGCTTAAAAAGATAATGTTATATCCGCACACAAAATTGGTCTATGATATATTGTTAAAATTGAATTTGTTGTAATATTTGTTTGTATGACTGTATGTTTGTTAGGTTTAAATAAAATAAAATAAAATAATAATGTCTTACAAATAGGTAAAATACAGATGGGTCGATGGCAGAGCGGTTAGCGCGCTGAGCTAATAATACAGTCGCGAGTACGAATCCTGTCTCGAACGATTTCGTTCACCTATAGCACAAGCAAGGGAATGTAGGAAGATGTATATGTAGTTGTTTGACAAGGACATTTTCAAAAAAAAATAATAAAAAAAAATAAAAATAGATCTATCTTAATAAATAAATGTCGTGTAACGATGTTCATACACCCTTATCTCCAAAACCGATCAAATAAATAAATAATAAACACTTCCTTGCAGCCTGCGCAAGTGGTGAGTTTAATGGCGTATGGCAATTTCTTCCAACTAAGCAACCGATTTCAATGAAATTTTCAAATTGTGTATGGTGGGTTTTCGATTGAAAGATAGGATAGTTTTGGACCCGTTAAGTGGCGCTGTTGTCGAGATAAAAATGTATATATATATTTTTTTTTAATTATTTAAATTTGATTTTAGATTTCTTATCTAAAAATATATAAAACCACAAATTTTGTCTTCGCTGCACCTCCTTAAAAATATGTATATATAAAAATTGGCCGAAATTCATTTTAAGTTGTGTTATCTTTCAATAGATGGCTGTGTGAACAAATCTATTGACATTGTATTTCGCATCTAGAGAATGAAAAAAAAACGCAAAATACATAAAATGAGGTCTATATAAAATGCGATCTACAATGAAGGAGGTCTATGGCAGAACATGACAAAATTAGGTCTGAACAATGCGAACTGTGGAAGAACAACGGCTGCCCGGGCCCATTTTCATTAAATTAAAATCATTCTATATTCAGCCATTGGTGACTGATTATATTTTCTTGTATAATTAAAAAATATTATGGATTTTACTTGAGTAGAGTTTTTATAGTATAATTTAAATTATTTAGTTTCAATTTACACTTAACCTTTGTTTTGACTTTTAAGGAATAATTTTATAAAATATTATGTATTTTGAAATAATCATTAAAAAATTGATATTTATTTTCGGGGTTAAAAATGTATCCATGTAACTAAGAAATTAATTAAAATTAATTACTTATCATTATTATAAAATTGCTTAAATTATGTTTTAAAATCTTCGACCAAAACACACCATTTAAAACGATCAATATTATGTTATTAATATTCCATTGTTAATGTCAATTTAAAAAGGTTGTATTTGTGTTGTGAAAATAAAGAGATATAATTAATATTGGAATAATATAAGTTGTATTTAGTAATCAAGATAAGGATATACTAAATGAGGTGCTGTAAAACTTAGACAAGTATTAAGTACTTGGCCATGTTAATTTAATGAACTATGATTAATTATACTTATGTTAATTGTAGAGTAATACGACATAAACAAAAGGTAAAACTACATACTTAGATTATAGTTTAGAGATTATAAGGAATATTTATTTGCATACACTATGTAAGTATAACACTTATAACTTATAAGTATTATACTGTGATGTACCGACTTAAAATAGAGCTTCTATAAGAACCGGATAAGTGAAAAGATGTACAACATGCTAAATAACATCGCCATCAGGTTCACAACTCATTCTAAATGCTGCATTTTTAGGTGAGATGAGATCGATATGTGGGTGTGTAGAGAAATACCCTTACGTCCTACTTCATTTTAAAAGGTACATAACACACACCCGTACACGTGTCGCTGGTTATCCCACATTGTGGGATATGACGTGATGGTTTAAATTAACTAATTATAATACAAAATGAGAGCATTGCTTACTCTCAAGTGAATCCCTGAGGAGAGGTATTAATTTATTTATTTATTTAAGTTTTGTACATACCTAATATTAAACAAATATAATGCACACTGGCGGGCTTATTGCCATTAGGCAATTAATTCCAACCAACCAGATAGATAAAAAAAAAATCCTATACCCACCAGGTTTTGGTATTCACATAAACGGAGCTATATAAATTATCCAAATATTATTATCAGTATCTTGATTTTTGCATGCCTGTACTAAGAACATTTTTTCGGCGTAATTTTGTTCTTTTATGATTGAGCGCTTTCGCTAAGAATACAGGTTTATATAAAATATTTTGGTTTTATGCTCTTTATAAATTGTTTTTTGATTTCCTACAAAAACGTGAAGCTTAAAATATACCAAAGGATATGAATATAAAAAAAAATATATAGTATCTTGTATTTATGTTTTTGTGACATCGTCATAGTCATACATCGTCATAGATAAAATATAAATTTATTACGACGAATCCTGAAAATATTCGTATCTGATACAAATAAAAAAGGGTCTTGATCTTTGAAATGGAATTCCGAAAATGTGGCTTTTAAACAAAAATAAAAACAATTTGTGGAATTGTTGTACGTTGGTGTATAATTGTTGATACAAATCCAATACTCAGATGCTACCGATGGCGAACCTCTTGAAATATTCCGAAAATAAATTCTATTTCTCCACGATAAGATCTAATTCATTTTTCGATTATATCTTTGGGCTTGTCTTCTAGAATAATATCTCCTTATTATGTTTTGTTTGGCAGTCTTTTGGTAAAATTGTCACGACCAGCAGATATGTCTTCGATGTTTACGGCAAAAGGAAATATACAACCGTCATAATATGATTGGTATATACAGTCGTTATAATATGCTTATTTAATCTTGTGTTGACTTTATCAAATATTTCGATCATCGCCAATTTGTTTTCTTTGAATTTTAAAGTTTACGTTTGTTCATCAAAATGTTGTCTTAATTATCAAAGATAAATTGATTATTTCCATGTATAATTATTTTTTTAATCATATTTGCATTTTTGTCAAAGAAATATTAACAGTAAATTTATAATTTTTTTTTTCCTGTGTTAGATTAACTAAATATTCATCACAATATCATCACAAATACTTATACTGCAACTGAAAGAGCACATAAAAAATATTATCTTTTTGCACTCAAAAAATGTAGTTGTTAAAAATAAATGATTTGCTGCTAATAATAACCAAGCAACTTTGTTAATATAGTACCTGCAAAGTTCGTTGCTAAAAATTGCCAAGTAAATGGTCTGCTAATTTTAACCGAGTAGCTTTGTTAACAATCTGTCAAAATTAATCTAGTAACTTGGTTAACCACGGACAACTTTGTATAATCAGCCAAGTAACCTGTCAAAACTTAACCTACTAACTTTGTAATATCAGCAAAGTAACTGTCAAATTCAACCAACCTAGTTGGCTAATTTCTATCAACTTACTCGGTAATCTGAACTAATTCATTCAGTATCCACAACAAACAACTTGGCTAATTTCAATCTACTAATCGGTAATCTGAACTAATTCATTCAGTATCCACAGCAAACAACTTGGTTAGATTTAATTAACTACTCAGTAATCTGAACTAATTCATTCAGTATCCACAGCAAACAACTTGGTTAAATTCAATCTACTACTCAGTAATGTGAACTAATTCATTCAGTATCCACAGCAAACAACTTGGTTAAATTCAATCTACTACTCAGTAATGTGAACTAATTCATTCAGTATCCACAGCAAACAACTTGGTTAGATTTAATCAACTCACTCAGTATTCTGAATTAATTTATTCTGTAGCCACAGCAAAGCTACTTGGCTATTTTCAATCTACTTACTCAGTATTCTGCTAATTTACACAGGTAGGATATTTGGAGTGAAATAAAATACAGGTTTCATTCAAAATTTCATTTATTGCACAGGAATGTGATTTATTGTATTAAAAAAATATTATATTTCTAATACACATATTAAACATAATAAATATAAAAAAAACATCTTTTTATTCTCAAGAGTACATAATTTTTATTTCATGCAAGTTAGGTTGGTTCTGAAAATGCCAAAAAAACAACAAATTCTGGGTTTCAGATAATTTAAATTAGGTATGAACTCTTTTCATGTAGGTACATGCGATAGTTACCTTTTCTAAAAATTGCTGAAATTGACGATACAACCCTTTCAAAAAGAATTTTGTGGATAAACGAGTCAAAATTTACTAGCGAGGGGATTATAAACCTTCACAATTTATATGCATGTGGTCTAATGAGAATCCTGCGTGGCCCGTTTAGTGTACCTACTTTCAGAGAAAATTTAGAGTCAATGTTTGGGCAGGAGTGATAGGCAATATTATCGAGGGACCATACTACTAGCTGGACAACCTTAATGGTATAAATTACATGGATTTCCTTCAAAACAACTTGTTGTGTCCGGTTCACTATGCAATAGTATGCCAATTCCCGGATTGGAAGTCTAGGCCCCATTCCGTGGCCCGCACAATCCCCAGAGCTATCGCCACTTGATTTCTATACCTATTTTGTACAGATAATGCAAACATCTTATCTTCTTCAGAATATTTTCAATGAAATTTATTACGTCTAATATTCTGCTCTTGGTTTTCAAGAAAATATTTTACAACTAGAGGCAGCTCATTCAGATATGACCATTCACCCTTTTTTAAACATTTTTTCAATACCAGGACACGTCTTTTTAAAGATATATGTTTCCGCAAACAATTATTTGTTTTCTTGCGAGTGAACGAAGAACGCCTGACGAAGAAAATATACAAATCTGACAGGAACGGAATAAGAGGTCGCGGGCGCCCTAGAAAAGGATGGCACGACCATGTAAACGAGGGGCAGCTGCACAGATGTGCGGTGGTCTGTTGTTGTCCACAGTCACATGTCGTTGGTATTCCCTGTTGCAGGAAGCCCCATGTAGACAGGTTATCCAATGTTCTCCCAACGCCCGTCCTCAGTCTGTTTAGTGTCTTCCACGTACGCCACTCCACGTTGTGGCCCGGGGGAAGACTCTCTTTAAGACTCCCCACTGAATTCTGGCTGCATGTTGTTTTTTCATCTTGCCTCCTTCTATAATGAAACAAGAAATGTTTAATAACAATGATGCATTTAATTTCTATCAGACCATCATGGAGAAATGCAGTCGTGGTACCTTTGTATTAAAGTAAAGGCTCAAAGCTCGACTGCAAAAACTATAGAGCCATAAGTTTGTTAAAATTGAGTACTGTTATAGTGCGAGATTTGATGTATGCAGACGATAAAGTTCTGTTAGCAGTAAGTATGGAAGATCTACAGTATCTTGTAAGTATGGTATATGAATATCCGTATCCATACACCGTACCTACGCCATACATACAAACACATCATGATGAAAAACTCAGTGTGCACTCTCTACATGATATCCGTTGAGTAATTGATGTAAAAAATATGCTTAAAAATTGTGAAATCATGACTCTCCACTATTCCATAGTGTTACACCTTTATAATCAATATTTAAATAAATAAATAAAATATAAACTTTGTTTAACTTACTTTTCGAGGAACGTCCTGTGGATTACATGGAAATGTAGATACATAGGGCGACAAACGTCGAGCGAGGTTCAGGAACTGAAAACATACACAGTTCATTAAGTAGTTAATACTTCAACAATATACCATCACGCCAGGTCCCTTGCGGGATAGGCAGAAAAGAGAACCGAATGCCACATTTTTCTATCTTGGCATACATTCATCGCCTCGTCAACATTCATGCATATTCTCATACATGTTCGTCTATTGTTCACACTTCTAACATTTCTGTCTTTCAGAATATCGTTCACATGGTCATGCCATCCCTTTATTGGGCGGCCCCGACCTTTCATTCCATTCCTCTCCGCAATGTTTATTTTCTTCGTCAGGCGTTCCTCATTCATTCTTCCCATGTGGACAAACCATCTCAATGTGTTCACTTTCATTCTATTATTGATATCTTTCTTCATCTTACATTATTTCCTAATGTCCTCATTTCTTATCCTGCCACAAATCAAGTATTTGCAAGTAATACATCAAGTGTTTGCTATAGGTACATTTATTGCAATTAAATATTTTATTTCAATGTATATATATATATATTTAACTTACTTATGATGGATGTGGAAAGAGTGGTGAACTTGAGTGGACAATCGTAAGCGGGTATTATCTGGGATGAGACGGTATCCATTGATGTTGACACATAAATGAGTTCTGTAAAAACAAATGTAGAGCGAGCGTTAATCTGTTATTTTCTTACAACTTTGAATTCATTTAATAGCATGATATCACACTGTACAACTTACCATTTCATCATTCGTCCTTTTCCTCATGACTGAGGATAGCGGCTGTAGTCTGTCGCCACACGTATGGCCCGCCTCCATGCCAATCTATTTTTGGCTGAACGCAGAGCACCAGTCACCGAAGACCCCGTCCCTCCACGCTGCCCATCACAACAAGCTTCTCGAGGCAGTCTGGTTCCCTTCTGGCAATGTGTCCAAAGAATTGAAGGATACGTCTGTAACATATCGTCGATAGACGATCCTCGATCCTTAGCTCGTCTAGAATTGACACATTGGTTCTTCTGGCTGTCCATTTATATTTTTCCAATATTGTCGTTAATTCCGTTGAACCACAAGAACATTGATGTGGCATTTGATAACATTGACAACATTGATGTGGTATTTTTAAATAATAAAAATAACACCATTACACCACACAATTTAAAACAAAACAGCAAGACACAAAAATATTTGAACAAGAAAACACGTCGTTTTGAGTTTTGACAGAAGACCAAAGCGAAACGGTTGCGCGTAATACATATTATTGCCAGAACAAAAAAAAATTCAACATCATTTCAGACATTTCAGTTCTTTCCAGTAAATAAATTCATCTGAATATTTTTAATAAACGCAACATATGTAAAAAAATAAGAAATAACAATTATTTTAATAAATAAAGTAGTTAATGTATTCCATCATGAGAATAAGTAGATATTAAAACGAAATACCATTTTTATATATGGTCATTCCACCAATATCAACCACCGAAACGTAAATATTTGACATGTCGCTTTATACACAAATAGAACGTAGAATCTAACATTAAAATTTACTAAATACAATATTCGTCAACATTATTATTGAATGAAATTGTTTATTTTTCAGTATGTTAATTCAAGAAATGATGTTAAGAAATTGATCCTAATTTTCTATTACAGTTTTACGTTCCCGAGGTTTTTTCTTAAAAACAATTTTGTAATATGAAAGTGTAGTTCTTTTAGGATCGTTTTATCATTATCAGTATACTATACAAGTCATTCCTGTGACAGGCTCCAAATACAACGAAATTAATATGTTTTAAAATTAATGAAACGCATTTTTTCAAGTTAGCCAGTGTGATATTTTTTTTAATATTAAAATGACAAATGAAAGAAAAAATCATGAATATTAAGTTCAAGCATATCAAAATAATAATAGGTATACATCTGCAAAAAAATTTGCTGTCTAACTTGCTTAACTCAGAAAGTATGTTGCCTTAGTATGAAGCAGTGCTCAACTGCAACACAATCGCTGTCAACGTTAATTCAGTTGCAATATGGATTTCGAGGAGGAAACATTATTTATTCTACTATAAAATAACTGACCTACATGGGCACATCCAACATTGAAAATACTGAATATTTCACACTTTTGTATCCATTACAGAAAAATACAACAAAATCTTTTTAACTGATGTCAATGAAGAACTGACTCATATTTAATTTTATTTATTTTGTTCTTTTTATTTTTTTAAATATATTATTTCATATTTTATTTATTTATGAAATAAAAAATGAAATAAAAATTAGGAAACGGACACCGTTATAAGAAAAAGTATTTCTCCTAAAGAAAGTCTAGCAATTGTAGTGGACAGATTGAAGAAGTTGTGTATTGCTGTCACAACTAATCTAAGAATTTAGCTACACGGCGAAATTCGACCGCAATCCGACTGCTCATTTTGGCTACGACTGCTCAAGCGGTTAGTGTTTTGTAAACAAGAATTTTGCACTGGAACTGCAAACATCCGTGCTGCAACAGTTTGAAACAGCCAACCCCGACTGTTTCAAGCACTTTCTATGGCGACCCATAGTCTTTTAACATTTTATAAATAACAATTGAGTGAAAAATCCATATATTATTTATATTCCGAATGACACATCATGCCAATCAAAATATTTAGAAACCAGAGGAAGCAGCTATCTTAAATGCGCTGGAAGAGATTGCAGAGATGTTGAGTTTATTAAAGAATACTATATATCAGGGGTGGCCAACCGGTTGATCGCGATCGATCTGTCGATCGCGACTATTAGTCCAGTCGATCGTGGCAAGGCAAAAAATATAAACATACATAAATACGTAGAACAGATTGCGCAACGTAATCACCAACTGCTGCACCCATCACGTTACGTTCACGTTGTCACGTTACTTTATTTATCTAGATTTCTGGGCATTGGTTTCCAACGAGAAATATCCATGTTTGAAGAAATGTGTTGAACAATATTGCATTTGTGTTTTGGTTCAACATATTTATGTGAGTCAGCATTTTCCTACTCAAAGCAAACAAAAAATAAACACCGTTCTCGCTTGACAGACGCTCATACACTGGATTCTTTAAGGTTAGCAATTTCCAACTACAAACCTGATTTTGCTAATCTAACGGAAGATGCTCAGACGCAGTGCTCACACTAATATACAAGTAGTTACTAAGAATAATTTTCAGTTTTATGTTTTCCCTCTTAATAAAATTTAAAAAATACTACTTAATTGTGTACTGAACCATGCTGTTTCATTTAAAATTTCAAGAAGTATGTAATTGGTAGATCGCACAGGGCTTCCTCAGTAAACAGTAGATCTTGGATCTAATCAAGTCGGCCACCCCTGCTATATATAATATATTATCATGCAAGTATTAATAACAAAAGCGTTGTTCCTATCTAAAGATCTGCAACCATACTATGGATAGTATGCCATGTCCTAGTAGACTTGCATAGTATGGTGAAAATGAATACATTATCACACTGCCTACAGTTATAAGCAAATAACTTGAGAAATCACATGGGCTGCGTAGAGCGTCAATTTGGGTATTTTGCTTAGGTTGTACACCTATATGCAACCATCCACGATGAAAATTCTCAAGTAATTCCCTCAAGAGTATACTTACTCTATTTTGATATAAGTATATTTACTTTGTTTTATTTTTTTTCACATGGAGAAAATGTATTTGCAGTCTAAATGAGGTTTGATAAATATATAGTATGCAGACAAGTTCATTGAATATAAATATTTTTTTTTTTACTATCATAGTTCACTATCAGGATTATTCAGCCCTTATGGTTTTAACACAAACTACATTGTTAACATTAATAATATGTATATTGATAACACTAATAACATATTGACCCTTCTTCTTGTTACTCTAGGATTTGTGTTAAAATATAACTTGTTTAATATCGTTGGGACATAAAGTTAACCGTTTATGATTTTAAGCAACACAAACAGAACGGCCAACTCTCTCCTCCTGCACAGGCTGTTCATTCCAAAGAATAAGTTAATTGATTGTGTCACACTGAATTTCCATTGAAATCCTTATATTCTTTAGTTAATATCATAGTGAGGTGACCAGACAGTTGAGCAGTTGATATTCAATGATGCTGAGAGTATAGTGCAATGATTATCTATTTATTTAATTTGTGTATGGTCATAGTATGGGTAGGCTATAGTTAGTCTACATATAAAGCCTAATATTCTGTATGCTTTCCTCAGCATGGCATCAACATGAATATTAAACAACAATCCAATATCAAACGATTGACTCACACTTTTCAAATGGGTGTATGTTAATGTTACATATTTATGTAGATATTTATTTTATTATTTGTGAATGTTATAAACTGACATTAACTAATATTGAAGTTATGAGTTATTTATATTAGTTATATTAACTAATACATACATACCTAAACACAATAACCATATTGGGGCAGAGAAAACCAAACACCACAAAACCAATCTTGACAAATCAATGATCTTGACATAATTGGACATAATACATTCTTTACATTCATTAATTGCCCCATTATGGTCTCTTATTATTCAGATTTGTATGCTAGGTTAATTTTTTCAGGATATTATTAATTAATGTGGTCATTACCATTAATTTGTATGTATTTGTATAGCTCATTTTGTTAGATCCTTATTATTCATTCTCTCTTTTGAAAAACGGAAAATACTAAATGGTAATCCAGCTTTAACATCAAAATAGTATAAACATCTTTACATTACATCTCAAATGTAAATATTAGCAAATTAACACAAGATATTTGTGAATAATAATGATAATCTTTGACGAATATCTCATCTTAATTCAACTTAATTCAATTATTTTTCAGTGTCACATGTCTAATTTGACGAGTATTATACTTTACTTAATCATTTTTTAATGTGACATATCATATTTGGCGAGAATTATACTTTATATAATATTTTTTTTAATATATCGTGTCAAATTTGAGAAATATTAATATTTTTATGTATAAAATGTCAAATTTGACAGATGCCAAATACAAAATGTCCGTATAGGTACCTGTTACTCGGTAAAATTTAAACAAGTACATTGCTATTGGTAAGCAACTTCATTCTAACAGTATTATATTCGCAAATAATAACCAAGTGCAACTTTGTTATTTTTAATCATGTATAGGTCAATAACTACCAACATGACTTTTTACATTGCTATTGGTAACCAACTACACGTTAACAGTATTCAATTGTTAGATAATAGCCAAGTGAACCTTTGTTATTTTTAATCATATATTGGTTAATAACTACCAATATGACTTTAACCGAGCCAAAAAGGTACTTTGCTAACTTTAGATTTTTTCAGTGTGAATATTACTAAAAACTACTCAATTTACTTTGGAACAAAACAGAATGTTTATTTTAAGGAATAATAGTAAATAGTTATTTTTCATCCATGACATCACGGTATGTCCCACATTGTGGGGTGACCAGCTACAGGTGTGCGGTTGTGCATTGCCTTATGAAAGGAAGTAATCGATTACATAATCGATTGTTTTGAAAGAACAGTGTTGAGGGAAATACAAATTCATAGCACAGAAGCTTAATCTTACAGCACAATAGTATTCTAGCGTCACAATCAGTGCCACTGCAGTAGAGTCAGGTAAACTTTGTTTAATTTGAGCCCCTTGACACCTTATACGTTTGATGTCAACTACGGGTCTCACACATATTATGGCCAGGCAATTCTTTGTGCCCTTTGTAACTCTATACGGTAGCAGTTCCTACCTAAGGTGTAAGCACGCAACCGTTATTGCAAACTGCATACCACAAACATACACGTATACCTCCTATATAATACTGATATCCTATTACAATTTTAATTAATTTCTTAGATAAATTTGATGAAAACTAGACAAAAACACGTATGCTAACGTCCAATATATTATAAAATACTGATATCTTTTTCAATGAATTCGATTCAAATAATCTTCTTATATTTCGATTTGGTTCTAAATACTGAGGATTAGATTCTTTGCCTTAAAGAAATCTATTCAAATTTATAAAAATTTTGATAAGGTATCTGGACTAAAAAGCACTGGTTAGTCGGAAAAATTTTCCGTTTGGGAAAAAACTCGCCACTTGCAGAGAGTAATATGATGTTTTCAAAATAAATAAAGTTTATGAACAATAAACTTTTACCTTAACATCATTTTTAATATTTCTTTGAACTAACAAGTCGTTCGACGTTCTATATGAGAATTTTTGATTGAAAAATATTTTACTTTTCAATATACGCATTTAAATTAGAATGCTGCTTGAACAAAGTAATTGATTTAAAAAGATAAAATGCTTTTATTTAAAATTTTATAAATGAGATGTCAAGACGCATAGAAACATTGGATATCCATTGAATAGTTGGAAAAATAAGTACATACAAATATACATACCATCACGCCCTGTCACTCACGGGGTGGCCAGAGAGAACCGAACGCCACATATTTCTATCTTGACACATATTCATAGCCTCGTCAACATTCAAACATCGTCCTAAACATGTTCGTCTGTTGTTTACGCTTCTAACATTTCGGAATATCGTTCACATGGCGTGCCATCCATTTCAAGAGCGGCTTCGACCTTTCATTCTTCTTCGTATAATATCTTCTTCGTCAGGCGTTCCTCGTTCTTTCTCCCCATGCGGCCAAACCATCTGAATGTGTTCACTTGCATTCTACCTATTAATGTTATATTTCTTAATCTTAGATTTTTTCCTTATGTCCTCATTTCTTACCCTGTTATGCATCGTTCTATTACAGTTTCTTCTAAAAGATCTAAATTAAATTGCATTTGTACTGGTTTTGATTATATTCATCGCATTTAAATACAAAGAAGATTCATACGTTGGTTTCTAAATAAAAAATGAAACTACCAAATGACTAAGCATTATTCTTCGCAGTGATATATTTCAAATCAAGAGGCATCGAAGACAAATTGTTTTTAAAGAATGAACCTTAATATGACGGTCATCATCCTTCATTATCCAGATGTCGTGACATTCTTCGAGATCTCCTCTCCTGTCTGACCGGCTCTCTGGATGCAGTAGTTATCCTAATGGAAAAATTTGTCTCGCTACAGGACTTGATATCCCTTAATGAGTTGTCGCATCAACTCGTAAACACCATATGAGGATACACAAAGCGTCTGATGTAGGCTCATTTAGGTTTTAATTTGAAAATATGAAAGTATTTTATTTACATATTTTTTTTTAAGTTTATCTTAACAACCTGAACCATCCAGAAATAAAGATCTCGCAAATGAAGCGATTGTTTCGAAACCGGTGACAAAATAACTCGTTCTTAGTTTTAGAAAAGAGATACCTACGCAATATTAAATATTATTAAAATGTGCTACAGAGCACCAAAAAATAATAAATTTAATATACCTACCGCATATTTATTTTGCAGAGAGTGCGAATAAACTTTTTTTTATTCTTCACTAACCCAAGGGGATATAGTGGGGAGTAAAAATAAAATCTCCTTTTAAATAAAAGTTCATTAAATAAATATTATTTTTACTACTCCTTTCTACTTCAAGAGGATATTGGGTAGTTATGAATTCGCAACTATTACAGCTATTTTTTTTTGCAGATCATCAACCAGTATCATTCTGAAAATTTCTAAGTGTGGGGTGCTATGTATATATGGCGTGTTTATTTACTATTTCGATTATAGACTTAAGTAGGTACTCATTCTATTCTTTTCAAATTTTGCTTATTTGTATGTCTTATACCCCTTTAGACTCCATTATATTTGGAAGGATATCTGAATAGTGGCTTCTCATTTTTTTAACTGTCAAATATTTCAAAGTGACCCCCAAGCTCGGGAAACTCGAAATTTGTTATTTTTATTTTCAAATCGGTAAAAAAAGGACATCACTTTCATAGAATGGCGTTGAAGAATTATCAAGTTTTCACAATAAAATAATGAAATAAAAAATATATTTTTTAAAATACTCATTTCATTAAAATACTGAATATTTTCCATACAAAATTTGAATACTTTGTGGAGTGACTTGTTTCTCACTCGTTTTAAGATATTCAGGATTATTAAACAAAGATTATTTAAATTCGTTAAAATAATCTTTGTATTTTTTTTTAATTTTGATCAATAATAAACATAGATACTTATTTAACACGGATACTTATTTTTTAATCTCACATAGTTCAGCCATTATAGTCCATAGTTCATAGGTTCATCACCCATTCTGAATGTAGTGCCTTTTTTGGTGAAACAAGACTGGTGTGTGGGTATACATAGATGTGTTGTTCTCTCTTTTATAAGGCAATGCACACCCGTACACTTTTCGCTGGTTACCACACATTGTGGGATAAGCCGTGATGGTATGAATGAATGTACATAACTATCATAAGTACGACGAATAGGAATTATTTCAAATGCTAATGATGTACATACCGTCTTTCAAATCTACATAGACTAAACCCAGTAAACAGTTCATCTCCACTGGTAATCGAACCTCTAACTCAGGAGTCAGACACCCAACCTACTGAACCACTATTTCCGACATTCGTTTTAAAAGTTATATGGTTTTAATTTATTTATGGAACGAACCGGCTGACTTTTTGGTGCTCTGTGGGTACTACAAGGTCCCTTTTGGACACAAAAGGTTGGATTTTGAGTGCCGTATTTTTTATGTCGGCGTACAACAATATAACTCGATGAATTAGTTAAAGAGTTGAATTTTAGACCCTAAAATGGACCATAAAGTCTTAATTTTTACTCTTTTGCGCGGTGTTTCCACTTTTTTTAAAGGTTGGTGGTTTTTATTACCGGACGATTCCTTGAGGGTCATTTTATGACTCATTGAAAATTTAAGTATAAAACGATGTCAATACTTGGAAATCACGAAATGGACACAGACGAGATTTATCTCTTAAACTATCATATTGTTTGTTCCATACGTACTTATGTACAAACCATCATCAGGTCATGTTTATTTTACTTATTTATTTATTTAATTTCTTGCGCACATAATTAGTACACTGGCGGGTTTATTACCAAACGGAATTTTTTCCAACCAACCAGAGTTGATGATAATGGTGATTATTCTGTAATTTCTATGATTGTATTGAAACAAATCCAATTACAATAGCTGTAATTGTTTGCCAAATCAATTGTCATCCAATAGTAACTACCTACATATTTTCAGATTATTCTGTTATAACTCAACACCCGTTTAATTCACTAAAACTTATTATATTTTGATGTAAACATCACTTCTAAAATTATAATATTCAATAAAAATATTAGATTATTTATATTATATTTGGATATGAAAAGGTTTTTTGAATAACATAATTACGTATAATCTCGCGGTACACAATGGTATCGTCGCACCGACTCTAATGTATGCTAGTGAGACATGGACATGGCAGAAGACGCATGAAAGTAGAATTAACGCGGTTGAAATGAGGTCACTAAGACGAATGTGTGGTAAAACGATGTATGATAGAATAAGAAATGAGGATATTAGACGAGAATGTATGATTGAAAGAAATATCGTAAGTAAGATGAAAATAAATGCCCTAAGGTGGTTCGGCCACATAGAAAGAATGAGTGATGACCGTCTGATAAAAGAGGAATGAAAAGTAGAGGTCGGCCAAGAAAGAGTTGGCACGATCACATAAATGGGATTTTGAAAGATGGAGATGTTAGAAGTAAGAATAATAGAAGAGCGTGTATGAGACGATGTATGGACGTGAATGAAGCGAGGAATGTATGTCAAGAGAGAGGAGTCTGGCGTTCGGTTCTCTCTGCCTACCCCAAATAGGGAAATGGCGTGATGGTATGGTATGGTATAATTACGTATTATAATTGTTTAATTATAATTGTTTCGTTCTTTATTTACATTGACATTTTTCATCATTTTTTTAATTAACTATATATTATAGATATTTTTCTATTTATTTTTTATCGCCTTTTTGTTGTCAACTTTTGTTTTGTGTTTTGCATACAATTATTGTTTTTTTTATTATCAATATTTTTGTTATATTGTGTAACTGCTTTTTTGTGTATAATTGTAAAAGGCTTCTGGCCGTAGATACAAATAAATAAATAAATATTTAAAAGAAAAAAATTACGGTATATTTCTTAGGTTATATATACGTATATACCTACCTACATAAATCTTCTCTTGTAAGTTTAGGTTATAAATATATTTTGTTTAGACAGATAAATCATTTTCGTATTTGAATCATCAAATATTGAGTATTTGATACCAATATTTATAAAAAAATCCAAAATGTCGGCGACACAAAATGTGATGAATATACATGCATCCCAACAACAAAGTTAAATTTTAAGATTTTATGTTTAAATTATTGGGAATATTCGATTCGTTTCGATTGGGAAACAAGAATTGACATTGGAGGCGGCCCAGAACCGAAGAGTGTACAGCTTGAGGACGAGGAGAGCTGACCCCAACAGTCTTCATCGACGATAAGTTGGGAAGAGGCCAGGAAGAAGAAGAAGAAGATTGGGAATATTCGATCAGTTTCTTCTAAATAATCAACTAAAGCCAATGTTGCATATTTTTGTGCCATTTTAACTGAAAATTCAAAAACTTAATCGAAAATAACATCAAACTGTTATTTAAACAACACGTAGGTATTGACCGTTATGATTTCAATAACTTTTCAATAGACCAATCCAATGATGTGCGTTTAGAATAACCACCATTCCATATAGTCGTTTGCCGCCATTTTGTATTGTGATAATGTCAAAAGTCAATCGTTGTTTATCGTTTCTGAATCACCACCAATAATATATTTTACAATACAATAAAGTGAAGTGTACTACAACAATAAGGTTATGACATAAAACAAATAAATATATTATAGTTAATATATCAGAGATAACAGAAGGAAAGCAAAAAATACAAAAAAACGGTTAATTTATTGATAGGAAAACAAAAGGATGAGGAGAGGAAGAAGAAATCAGGAATTATTGGGTAGATATTTTAACTTTTGCCTTTTTCTTGTTGATTGTACTTCAAATGAAGACCTTAAAAATTCACTATAAAAATTAAATACAATTCTTTTTGATTTTTGTAAAATTATCATTTTATTTAAATATATCATTATAGTACATTCCTATCGGGCTATCTCAAAAAATACAAAAATACAACTGGCATAAAAACGTCTCATGAAGATCATCAATGAGGTTCTGAATGTAGTTCCTTTTTAGGTGAGACGAAATTAGTGTGTGCGCATACACGCATATGTCGTGCTTCATTTTATAAGGTATTCACTCGCAAACCTTTCTTTGGTTATCCCATATTGCGAGATATACCGCGATGGTATATAAAATGTAGGTATATTTTATGTACCTATGTACCTACGTTGTATTTAGTTAATCTTCTAATATATCTTATTTCCGTGTCATTTTTATCTTCCATGCCTTTTCTGTCATTTCAATGTTTGACAACACAGATAATATAGAAAAAAGGCTTTCTATTGAAATCCGTAGAAATAAATTTAAAAATTTTTTTTTTTTAAACAAACCACAAAATTTACTAATACTTGTCTAGCTCAACACCAACTAATTCTTTGAAACTCGTAAATTAAGTATATATGAAGTACTTACATAAGTACAATTACTACTGTTGTCATTTTAGTCTTTAAGGGTCACGTCAAGTAGAAAGCGTTATTATCTTGCTCCAGCGAGCTGGGTTTGATTACATTCTGGTAACAGAATCCGTATCCTCACGGTTCTCCGAGCTGATAACCACCAAAGCTATATTTCTTCACGTCTAAGTGGCAAATTGACTAATGAGTTTATCATATCTCTAGGATCGTCTACCATTTAAACCTGATTCTTAATGTGATCTGACAGATGGTTTTTTTTAATACATTATCCACTTTGAAATTGTACGGAATAAGCAGCCACAAAATATAAATGTATCATTATGATTTTTTCGTCTTGTTATTACCTTATAGTAATAATATTATACACTGTATTATAGGTATATTTTACATAAACCTTGGCTGGTTGAAAGAATTGCCTTTTGGCAATATGCCGACCAATGTGCAAATTATACATATGTACAGAAAATAACAGGAAATAAATAATGTTTTATTTAAAAAAAAAAGAATAGATTGTGGCCAACGCTATACATCTCAATACTAAGTCCCTCCACAAATATTAAAATTGTATGCAAAATTTTCATGAATTGAGTTTGTTTAATTATTTTTGTTTTAAATATTTTATCAAGAAAACTTGATAGTTCGTCAATGCCATTTTATGAAAGGTATGTACCTTTTTAATAAGAGCTCTCGGACAGAAAAAAATGAGGAGACTTGCAGTCGACAGGGCGGGATGGAGGCAGTTTCTTGATGAGGCCAAGGCCCACACCGGCTGTATCGCCATTGCTGATGATGTGCCTTTTTAGAAAATAAAATATTTGAAAATAAAAATATTAAATGAGTTTGGTGTCGAAATATTTGACAGTTAAAAAAAATCAGAGGTTAGATACAGCTGTCACAGGAATACTCACATGAACCTCAACCAGCGAAAAGAGAAGATTTGAGCTGTGGGAGGAACGGTTAGGAAGTGAAAATTTTCATGAACCAACAGAGGTACTTCCAACGGATCTCCGACTTCCATTTACAATCTGGAAATCCCTGAACTGACTAAGGATGGGTGTAGGAAGGTGCAAGGTTAACCTGGACTGATGGGGGATGCTAGAGGCTGACCAAGACATGTCAGAAGGATAATGCTCTGAGGAAGATGAAGAGCGAATGAAAATGCAATTATTGCTGCAAATTAATGAAGGGACACAATAAAAGTGGATGATATTGGACACGGAAAGTATAAGATAAGTATTTAAAGGACTTATTTCACGCTGTACGTCGCTTCGTCATGTATTATAAATTAAAAAGTAAAGGTTCTTATTGTCGTCAAAGTTTTCCTCGGCGAAATCTTTCCAGTATTATAATAGAAGATCATCGAACTGATAACAAAATTCAATCAGGAAAAATTTCCAAACGACACGACATTGAAATTCAATAGCTGCGAAAAAGTTCCGGAGGAGAATGTAGGTCGGTCTCTTTGTATATAGGTACCTACCTACTTCTGGAGCGGCGGTAATCTCCGACACAATCTAATACCCCTGTGAAGTTTTATAAATCCAAGTTAAGAAGACACTTCGACGACATCAGACGAAGAATGTAGATTGTAGACGTCTTAAAAGTTTCATGCTCTTGATCCATTAAAATGCTTCAGGAATTTTAGAAGCATTTGACAAAATAATATGATTTAATATAGATGCGTACTACAGAAAAATACATAGGTACCTATTCAATAAGATTGATATTTGAATAATGCAGATTTATATATTTATTTAATATTGCTTTTCGGACACTTAACAGGTAGGTACTATGTCATATATTTATTTAACACGTACCCAATAACAAGTTGCCACATTCTAGAGTCTTACAATACTAATCCTCGAACAGATTCAGACTGAAAACACAATTAATAACCGCGTCTCCACCGGGAATCGAACCCGGGACCCTTGGATCAGCAGTCAGATACCCAACTAACTGAGCCACGAAGGCCGGCAGGTTGTCAAAACTTAGAAATAAATAATCAAAACCATTTTAATTTGATTTAATCATAATTATAGCTGATTCATCAAAATGTTTTCATTGTTCATTCATTAAGAGGCTATAGTAGGCTATATAGTATATTTTGATAATAATTTCCCCAGTACCCTCAAAAGATACGTCTTTGAAATAAATGAGAGTTTGTATTTACATCTTAATTCTATTGCATGACTTTTTGAAATTTGAATTTCTTTAATATTTTTCTTGTAAAAAAAGTTTAAATAAAACCATTTTTTTATTTTTTTACTGTACGTAACTAAAATACTACAAGGTCTATGAGGTACTTACATTTTTATTTCAATCGAAAGAGAATATGAAAATCTACCGGCTGAGTTTTTTTATTATTATAATATTTTAATTACTATTCATGCTATTTCGAAAAAACCTCTAAATTTTGCCATTTTTTCACGAAAAAGTGTTGTATGTCACATATTACGTGATATGCAATATTTTTTCGTGTATCATACAAAAAAGGTAATTTAGTATGCATATTATTATCTCCTCCTTTTCCTATTTTCCTCAAAGTCCCACCAAGCAATGACAACTTTTTTGTTCTTTTACTTTTCTTACTTTTTTATTTAGATTTAAGAATGTACAAACATATATGATAGTGTTTGTTTATAATTGTTAAAGTGCACTTCACTATTTAGTAATAAGTTGTAAACAGTTTTTGGTCCTTGAATTGTGTTATATATTATGTAATTTATTGTTCTCTGTTATGACTGTTTTGTTTACAATTGAAATAAAATAAAATAAAATATTTATGTACATCCGTATACCCAGAGTATACAAGAGCCACAAATTCGAATCCTGTCACGACCGATTTCGTTCACCTACATATATACACGAATTTATGCATAGTTTCGGGAATGTATGAGGATGTATAGGTATGTTCTTGTTATAAGACAAAATATTCATTATTTATGAAAAATGGTTGATATCGATCTAATTGAATACCAAGAAACTTATTTTTCTTAAAAATTAAATCAATTCGTGCTTTTCATCGATTCGTGGGAAAACATGCGTGTATCCCCACACGGAAGTTTCTTCTCACTTAAAGGCAATTTTCAGAATGGGCAGTGAATCTGATTGCTGAATTACATATGTAAGATGTTATTTTGCCTCTTGTACATATTTTCGACTTCTCAGGACTTGAAAGAACCTCGAGACACCTGAAAACGATCTTCTTCTAATTCTGAGATCTTCTTATTCGCGAGGGTGGAATATTCTGGGAGGAGGAGGTCCAACTGTCCTTCAATATCTTCGCTGGTCTGTTTTAACAATTTTGACAATTTTACTGTTGTCCGTGCCTGAACCCGATGGATGGTGGATATTTTGTGTTTGTCCGATGTTGCGGCTGCGTCCGGTGGCGAACAGGGCCAATGGGCTCTATAGCGTCGCCGGCGTGGAAGTGGATCGCGATCTCCCTCGATGTTGTCCGTGCCTTCGACGGGGTCTCTCCAGAAGCGTCTTCTGCTACGTCCCCAATTTGTTTCGTCCTCGACACTGCATATAGTCCTGATCGTCTCATTTCTGATGCGGTCCCTGAGGGATTCTTCCTGTAATGGAGTATAGAGTTTTTATTTCAGCCAATCTAATACATCTCTTAGATCTTTTAGTCCCAAAAACGATAACTATAGACAAGAGTGAAAGCCCTATTCTCACGGCATTTCTTATATTTTAGCTTTGAATTATATTTATATGGCTCTCACCGTCGTAAAATACATAGAAAATAATGTGTATAACGGAAATGTAGTAAAAAAATATTGTCATACTCTTCTTGAAGGGGAAGGGAATAAAAGGTTAAGAGTAAGGTAGGTAGGTACTTCGATATAATATAATAAGTTTGCTGCTTCGGCTCCGGATAATGTCACCAATGTACACACAAATGATTTATGATAGGAAAAATCGAAGAAAGTGGATTCGAGGAATATAAATTGTCGCTAGGATATGTTCGAGGGCTGAAAAATATAGAATCCACCACAGATATAGCGTGATCTTTGTGATAAGATGACGACGGAACGAAATTATACTGTGACGTCATGATTTAGTTTCAATTGTTTGTACCTACATGCTAATAATAGACGGAAATGTTAAAGCGTGAACAACAGACGATGCATGAACATGGACGAGGCAAGGGATGCTGCGAGGATAGACAAATGTGGCGTTCGGTTCTCTCTGGCATCCCAGTAAGGGACATGGCGTGATGATATGAATGTTTGTATGCTGATTGACACGACGTTTAAAAAACAGTTTGCAGGCAATTAGGTATGCAGAATAATTCTAGAATTTCATCTTGATTGCATAATTCCAATATCATTACATTTGACAAAAAATACTGAATTGTGAACATTGTTCACAAATTCAGTATTTTTTTATTCCATTGAACAAACGAGTAACACTGGTTTAGGTGTAAGATTTTCAAGGCTCCGCCAGAGGAATGTACCATCAGAGAGATGCTTAACACCGAGATCTTCAGAATCACAGAATACCAATTATTTAAATGAATTAGATAGAGCCAGTAAAACGGCTTATGTTAATCGTGGTTTCGGTGTAAACGGACCTATTAAAATGGAATAAATTGCATGTGCGTGGAAAGCAGAATTTTGGGGCCTTCAGTAAATTGCTTAAGACTTATTTGTTTCACAGAGCCAACAGATAAGCAAAAGCGTCCATGGAATGATCTTTTACCATGAAACGGCGCAATAAAAAATTAGATTATTGATATTGAAAAAAGAACAGTACATTCATAAAATTAATCAAAAATGTTTCACAGTCAACTCTGAAAACAGAATGTCGATATCGAATTTTATATTATTATTAGTATCCCAAGGGTTAATTCTTGTGCCTTTCTTGTTCATTATATACAAAAACATAATTAAACCTAATCAATTTAGTGTAGAGTAATATATAATATATAAATTAATGAATAAAATGAAACAAGTATTTTATTCAAAGTATCAATAAAATGGATTCCTACACTGTTAACACTCGAATTATTAGATTGATAAATTTTAATTAGTTTTGTTTTTTAAACGATTGTTTTCGTTGGAATTAACCGAAGAATGGGGGAAACATTGAAGAATATGTTCAAGGGAAAGTTGAATCATGTTTTCAAAATATTGTTCATAATGTTCTGCTTATCTTATCAATATAATATATCTTAGTCATTCTTTGTTTAGAAAATGACATTTTTTTTCCGATAGGAAAATTCGCACTTGAGACTCGAGTCAAGATCACACGCATATGGTTCTAATACACAAAACAGAAAGTGTGTGATGAAGCGTTTTACACCGTGAGTGATTTTTTTTACAAGAACAAAAGTGAAATAGATAGATGCCGTTGGGTTTATGACCTTAAATATACATAATATTATGTCACGTCATGCAGCGTCATCAATCATCCTTTAACAAAACACGAGGGGAGATGTGGTGGATGTTTGAGAAAGTTCCTCTGGTTCATGAAAGCGAGGGAAATTTTTGTGTCGCCAAAGACTGTTTTACATATTGGTCGGATGGGTGATGATCCAAGTATTTCTATTCTTGGTGATATGTTTTTATATCTGTTGACTTTTTCTATGTAGGTACATACATTTCAACGCTCTTTAATGAAATGGTATAAATTCACGTATTTGTCGGAAGTACGTATTTAAAATATTATACGCATTTTCGGATCTCGGCCGATTTCGTTTACCTATCGAACAAGCATCTGTGCTCAATTTAGAAAATGTTTTAAGTACCTAAGTATATGTTCTTATTACAATGACGTATTCATTCTTTAAAACGAGTGGGTTGTGGCCAACGCTATACTCCTCAGTATCAAGTCACTTCACAAAATATTCAAATTTTATATGAAAAAATTTCAACATTTTTATGAAATGAGTTTGTTCAATATTTTTTTATTTAAATATTTTATTATGAAAACTTGATATTTCTTCAATACTATTTTATAAAAGTGATGTGCCTTTTTAGCAATTTGAAAATAAAAATTTCATATTAAAATTTTCCTGGATATGGGGTCACATTAAAATATTTGAGGTTAAAAAAAATTGAGAAGCACTATTCAGATGGTCCAAGGTCTTCGTGAGTATTAGATATACAAATTTGCAAAATTTGAATAGAATCGAATGAGTACCTACATACTTTTGTCTATAGTCGATAAAGTGAAATAAACACACCGTACATAACACACAGTTCATAGCACACAGCATGCAGAACATAGCACACACACACATATACATTGTGATGAAACTTTCAGAATACAATCTCAGCATGATACTAGTTGATAATCTGTTATAAAAAAAATAGCCTTAAAAATTGCGAAATCATAATTCCCCACTATATCCCTTTGGGTTAGTGAGGAGTAAAAATGTACCCATAGGTCTTATTTGTGCATGACTTATTTAAACTGACTGGCATATTCCTTAACTTATCAAGTGTTAACTAATAAGAATAACCAAAAGTATTTCTATCTTCTTCTTTTCCTCATGCTTCTCACATTTTCGATTTGGGGTCGGCTCTCCTTACATAATTTTGTCCTCCATGCCTCTCTATCTTGCATCTATTTGTGCCTTTCATAATACGTTCTCCATACCACTCCACCATGTGAGTCTGGGTCGACCTCTATTTGCTGTATTCCTAGTGCAGTGTTTACTGCAAAAGTACCTATTCCTATCAGAAAGAAAAACTCGTCGTTGTAAAAAAAAATGTATGAGTGAGTATACAAAAAGACTAAAAAAATGTTTAAAATACTTGATTTTGATGTCTTTGTCAGTCACAGTTTTGTGACAGTAATATGGACAACGGCAATAAAAATAAATGCGGTAGATTGACTGGCTGTACGTTGACAACCTGGCTACCGGTTAACTGATCTATAAAATCTGCGGTTACCGTTCAAGAAACCTGTTGCTGTTTGCTGCAAATTGACTGTCCTATGGCTTCTTTGGTGCATATATCTTCGGTACTGAACCGTGTGATTCCACACTCTTCAGATGTCCCAGACTTATTATCGCATTGAGGAAGTGGAAAAAACAGCAAAAAGAAGCCTTTGGCCGATTATTTGCGAACTTCGAATTTGAATTCCTACAAATCAAGAAAATCGTACCGGGTCCTAAAAAAACATTGAATGTTCTGATATGCATCTATTTCTATTTGCAAATTGTATTCATCTCTTTGCCGACCACCGCTATCGCTATCGATATTTTATTGGTTGTGTATATATGTACCTATATTATTTTGTAACAGCGAATAAAGCGGTATGAATAGGTATTTTCTAATCGTACAAGTGATTAGAATATACGCTTATAATATAAGGTGGCAGGTAAATTGGTTCCAAGCATAGATTGAAATTGGACTAGGATTCTAATTTCGAGAGTATGGCCGCTGGACGTGGCATAACAAGTAGCTAATATTAAAGTATAGCCAATCAAAAAATTAGGAATCATGTCAATAAGACCCAGAAAAAAAGGTGAATCCACGACTTTTTAGGAACGCTGCGGCTAAAATTGCTTATAACGCTGAAATAGAAACGTTCCTATTTAGTAACGTTCTTACCTTAAGTAAGTCACGAATTAATTCAATTCCCTATTCTATAACCACATTTTAGTCTAATCAACTGTCAAACCGTTCCTTATTTTAGTTCACACCTATTTGGAAGCGTATTAGTTATTTTCACAGCAGTCCGGGATCGTTTAGTTAAGTTAAAAACATCAGTTGTTTATGGATAAAAATAAAAATGGATAATTTACACATGTTGGGTTATTTTAAAAATTAAAACCAAAGAAGGTTAGTGCAGACCAATTGAAATGATATTTTAGGTGACATCACGGCGACGACGTGACATATTATAAACATAGCCGAACGTGCGCCATAGACAATTTGAGTCGAAATTATTAAGTACGGTGCAATATTTTTTTAAATTTCAGTTTTAGGAACAATGTCAGATACATAATACGAAAAGAAGTTCCAATGATCTTGATTCTGTTATTTAAGAACGTTCGTATTTTAGTTCTAAGCATTACAGAGTTGGACGTAGTATAATAGTCTCTGTCTACCCGACGCGGGACACGGCATGATGGTATGCAATGTACCGAAAATAACTCAATCTTGCGAATAATATGCGCTCGATGAAATATGATGTAAGAAAAATAATCGAGGTTTTTTTTTCTCAACGATTACTTGGATTAGTTCACGTAATTTCCCTTTGGCTACCTCCATACAACGTTAATGGCTTTGGATAAGATCATGTCTCGCATAATATTATATTTGTACCTACCAACCGATGGTGAAGAAGAAATCCTCGCTCGCTTGGCCAGTGATAAACAACCAGGGGAAATTGCTACACGATGGATGCTACATCAAAAGCACCGACGATCGCTTCCTCAGTTGCTTAACAGAGAACGCCAACCTTATGTAGTTTCCTACAAAATCATTCATTATTTTTACTCGGGAGTTACATAAAATAATGAATGATTCATTTAACTAGTAGGGTGTTAAATATGATTTCGCAAATTTTAAGGTTATTTTTTATTCATCACCTAGAATCATGTTGAGATTGTATTCTGAAAGTTTCATCACAATGTAACTGTGTGTGTGTGCTTTGTACTATGTGTTGTGTGCTATGTAGGAACGTCGTATTTATTTTACTTTATCAATTATAGATTTAATTACTCATTCAATAAATTATTATATATTCAAATTTTGTAAATTTGTATATGTAATACTTACTTCGACCCCGTTAGATTAAGAAGGATATCTGAATAGTGCTTCTCAATTTTTTTAAAATTTCAATTATTTCTAAGTAACCCCAAGCTATCAAACTATCAATTTAACAGAAATACTTTAAGTAAAAAGTGTGAGTTATGTCGTTTTTATTAATATTACAACACAATATGCAACTCGCTAATACGAGTCAGAATGATAACCCAACTTAATAAATAACTATATTTAGTTAGGTTAGGTTAGTATGTATCTAATATCTTACATATACATAGATGGGTCGATGGCAGAGCTGTTAACGCGCTGGGCCAGTAATCCAGTGGTCGCGAGTTTGAATCCTGCCTTCGACCGATTTCGTTCACCTATAGTAGAAGCATTTATGATTAGTTTAGGGAATGTAGGAAGATATATATATGTACCTACTTGTTTTACAAGGACACCTTTATTTAAAAAATAATAATAACAGTTGCTTAAATTAGACATTATATTCTACAATTTCAAGTCGTTTAAAACAACTATTCACAGACAGAAAACGACAAACAATTTTAGCTTTCCCAAATAGTAAGTCTTTTAAAATCTTTGCAATAAACATATTATTTTAAGTACCAAAGTTTCCTTTAAACTGTATGAAAACCCCATTTTACGATCAAAACTGACAAAATTTTCGAGTCGGTCATTTCGTGCGACACATTTCAAAATTTAAAATCTCGTTTGCGCCATTTGCCCGTATGTGGGGAGATAAATTGATGTTCATTGTCGGAGATTAATGACGCTATGAAGGATGGATGCTGCGAACCTATGTACCTCCGCAACGTGTGATAAAAATGGTGTTAAATTTATGAAAACAATATCATCTGTCCTTTGAGTGATTGCCGTAAATGTATAATCCATGGTTCATATTTCCTGCGGCGCCCATAAAGTATCGACATCAGAATGTATTACATGAAGTTTGCAACTAGCACAGAATGCTGCATTTTAGCCAACTGAAGTATTTTTATTGAGTATCGATTACCAGCAGTCAATGAAATATTGGTTAGATTCCCAGTAAATTTTACAGCTTTGGTCTCCTTTATTTGAATGTAGGTATGCAGTTGATTTCATAGGTCAAAAATGTAATCAATAAAATAGGTCGCAGAAGAGATTCAACTTTGAATTGATAATATGCTCTACACGAATAATCGACAAACTGTGACAATATTGTATTATTTGTAAGGTTATTTTTTTATTGTTGTTTTATTTATAAGTCTTATATTCACTTCCATGACATCTTTGATTTCTGTGGCAGGACCAAATGCATGGAATAAGCTCCCACATACCTTCAGACAAACCGAAAATATATCTTCTTTCAGAAAAAAACTCAAAACGCACCTTTTTCGCAAATCTTACCAGAGCCAAAATGATACAACGTAATCAATTTTTCAGAATATTCACAAAAACGGCGCTATATAAATTATCCAAATTTATTATTATTATTACATTAAATGTTGTGAAGAAACAAGATATGTTAACAATTGTCTTTTTATAAACAAAATAACTTTTATTTTATCAAATTTAATTCTAAGAGATTCTGATGCATTTTTTATTTATATTAAATGGATACAGATGGTTGTCGACACCTGTATATGAATAAAAAATTACACAATCTGATGAAATCGAAGAAGGTTGTAGTTTCTTTAAGCTGATAATATAATCTTGTACAATATTTACATGGTCCCTCGTTGTATGTAGGTATATGAAGTCAAGTGCAGTTCGGTGCAGTTGAGGAATTTGCTCTTTTTATATATTTACATTATCCAATAATTATGCAGGAAGTCGTTCGTTCTTTCTTTATTCTTTACAAACGAATGCTCCTACATGCGTATCTGCCTTCAACCGTTTGTCGAGCTATAAGGATGTATCTGTATAAGCGATTGTAAGAAATATTAAAATTAATTATTAAGAGCACATATAACGCTAAACTTAGTGACTGAAAACATGATATATTAAAACCACCCAATGCACTATTAAGTTACGCGTTAGTAAGGGTAAATATCGCGTGCGTTAAAAAAGGTTTATACGTGATTTAAATTATCGGAAACCCCAAATTTGTTGATTTCTTGCATTTTAAGAACAAACCTTAGTTGAAAGGAAAAAAATTTATCGGTCATTCACATTAATTTATGCACTCTTTAAGGACATAAAAGATTTATTTCTCTAAGACACATGGTTATGGTGTAATTTAACAAAAATGCTGTAAAAAAGGATATTTTTAATCATGTATTTATGGGAAATCAGGCTGAATTTTAAAATTGTGTGACGAACATTCACTAGAGAAATGTTGAAAAGATATACTATTTTTTCTAGAAACACACTGTTTAACATACTTGAGGGATTTGATTTGAAATTGATGTGTTTAGGTTTATATTATGGCTCCTTAAAAAGGTGATTTATTTTTAATTCTCTTGACATACGTGGAGCTCAGAGCATTGACACCTTCGGTAGACCTCTTAAGACTGCCTTGTTTCGTCGGCATCTACTCAACACTACGCATGTGTCGAGGTTACCTTTAAAATTTTATACACACCTGCCGCTGGCTACCCCACATTTTAGGGTATATGTATTGTACCGAAATTTATATTTATTTATTTTATTATGGTTCAAAGTCTTATTTATTTTTACAATTTATATTTCTACAATTTATATTTTTACAAGGTTTGTCTAGTTTTTTCCAACTCACTACTCAAATCTTTTGTTTTCATTTTTCTTGGGTTCTTATTTTCAAAATATTTCTATTTAAATTTTCAATTTAAATAGAAATAGTACTTAATTTCATAACACTGCCTCCCTCTTAGTTCAGTTCGTCCCGAACAGAATTCTCTAGATGAATAAATCGGCATTTTGAACCTTCTCTACAGTGAGATGCTTTGAAAAAGTAACATGGTACACTTTTTTTTATATTTTTACTGTATCTTGGATTATAGCAGCAAACTAGAACATTAATTCCAGTATTATGAAAAATCTCTTCTATCATATTCCGAACCACTTTCCAATCCATACCATCACTGATCTTTGGAATGCCGAGCTTCATAAGATTCAACTGTAACATTTGATCCCGCATACTTCGTAGACAGTTCCACATCTGAGCATACTCTGCTCGTTCCTCAGACGTTTCCTTATTCGTCATGTAGAATAAATGCTGTTTTCCATGCTGTGAATGGACCGCTTCTCCAATCTTCAGATTCTTGGCTTTTAGCTCATATAACATCCCATACTTTCTCATGATAACTTTGGCTATACCACTAGTCATCTTCATGTCTTGAGCCACACAGTAAGCTAAAACATTATCTTCTGGGATATCGAAGAGGTCTTGCTCAATTTCCACAGTCACACCATGGCGAGTGCGTCGATAAGGAGTCATCATGAATTCCTCGAAGGTCTTTTCTTCACTTTGGACATGGCAAACTTGAGCAACTGGATTTTTTTCCTCATCCTTGTTATCACCTAAAAAGGGAGCCAGGCGATTGAAATGTACCACTCTTGGCTTCCCATTTGGTTTTCTTCGTATACGATAAACCACATCATTAATCCTTTTGATCACTTCATACGGTCCTTCCCAGGATTTCTGAAGCTTTGGTGAGTAGCCTCGTCGTCGTTGTGGATTAAATAACCAAACCAAGTCTCCAGCCTGATAACCACCTTCCACAGCTTTAATGTCGTATCGCTCCTTCATCTTGTCACTAGCTACTTGAATATTGGACCGTACACGGTCATGTATAGCATTCATTTTCCTCCGAAGATCTGACACATAATCTTCTCCAACTAGATCTTCTCTAGGCTTAGATCCATACTGCAGGTCGCAAGGTAACCGTAACTCACGGCCAAAAATCACACTTGCCGGTGTTTGCCCTGTTGTCTCATGAATTGCTGCTCGATAAGCTAATAAGAACAAGTGGATGTATTCGTCCCAATCCTTCTGGTGATCGGACACTGCTTTTGACAAAAATCTTCCAATTGTTCGATTCATTCGCTCCACCATTCCATCCGACTGTGGATGCAAAGCAGTTGTTCTCGTCTTTTGAATTCCTAATGCTTCACAAATTCCCTGGAATACGGCTGATTCAAAGTTTCTTCCCTGGTCCGAGTGTAACTCCAATGGTACTCCAAAACGACTTATCAGTTCCCTTACCAAGACTTCAGCAACAGTGGTAGCTTCTTGATTCGGTGGTGCATAGGCTTCTGTCCATTTACTAAAATAGTCCATTGCTACCAGAATATATTTATTCCCTCTTTCCGTTGTGGGAAACGGCCCCGCTATGTCAATGGCTATCCTTTCAAATGGGCTACCAACATTATACTGCCTCATTGGCGCACGCCTTCGTTTCTGAGGTCCGTTTGAAGTGGCACAAGTTACACATCTTCTACACCAATCTTTTACATCTCCATTGTAATTGACCCAATAAAAACGTTGACGAATTTTTTCTGTGGTTTTTTTAACTCCCAAGTGTCCCCCAGACACATCATTGTGAAGCAGTTTAAGAACTTCAGGAATTCTCTTCCTTGGAATCAATAGTTGTTGTCTCTGCTGTGTTCCATCTTCATTCTCCAATACACGCTTTAACAACCCATTTTCCACGACAATGGATTGCCACTGAGCCCAGTATGACTTAATATTTGGAGATAGTGAAGCTATTTCTTCCCATAAAGGTCTTTGATCATTTTCCTTCCACTGCATTACAAACTTGAGATCTGGGTCTTCCAATTGGTCTGCTCGTATTTCATCATCTTGCCAAAAATTGTCAACGACCGTGGTTCTACAAGCTATAAAAAACTTTTCCTCAGCCTTATTACAGTGCTGGCAATCCTCTGGACATGGTCGCCTTGACAGTGCATCGGCATTTCTATGATGAAGTCCGGCTCGATGTTCAGAATCATAGTCATATTCTTGCAATCTCTCTATCCATCTTGCCACTTGACCTTCAGGATTCTTGAATCGCAAAAGCCACACAAGTGCCGAGTGATCTGTCCTTAAAAGAAATTTCCGTCCATATAAATACTTGCGAAAGTGCTCAACTGACTTGATAACAGCAAACAATTCTCTTCGTGTTACACAGTAATTGCGTTCTGGTTTCGACAATACTTTACTGAAGTAAGCAATCACGCGTTCTGCCCCATCTTGTACTTGGGAGAGCACACTTCCGATACCAACGTTACTTGCATCTGTATCCAGAATAAACATTCCTTCAGCTCGAGGATAACTCAAAACCGGAGAATTAATTAGAACCTGTTTTAATTCTTCAAATGCATGTTGGCACTTGAAATCCCATATGAATTCACTGCTTTCCTCTGTGAGTTTTGTCAGTGGCTTTGCGATGTCAGCAAAGCCTGGAACAAATCGTCGATAGTAGGTACTCAGACCCAAAAAGCTTCTTACTTCATGTTTGTCTTTAAGTACTGGCCAATCTCGAACAGCTTTAATCTTCTCAGGATCTACTGCTACTCCCTCCTCAGAGACAACATGACCTAGATAGTTGACTTGCTTTCGGAACAATATACATTTCTTGCAATTGAGTTTAAGGTTGGCCAACCTCAATCGTGAAAATACCTGTTCCAAATTTCCTAAATGTTCTTTTAAGACTTGACAAAGATCGTTGTTAGAGCAAGGCATTTCAAAAAGGTATGTGTCTGGATCCTCACCTACTTCTTGCATCACTTTTCTCAATCGTAGTTGAAGTGCATTTTTATTTCCTGATGTATCAGCGTCTCTCTCCTCCAACTCATGTTTTAAATCAACCACTTTCAACTCTAAAAGAGTTATTTTTTTTGATGCCATAATAAATGTCTTTATAAATAACTATTTTATTTTTTTCTTACACAAAAAATACTTGGGTATTTTTATACCCCACACCTGACACCAAATGTACCGAAATTTATATTTATTTATTTTATTATGGTTCAAAGTCTTATTTATTTTTACAATTTATATTTCTACAATTTATATTTTTACAAGGTTTGTCTAGTTTTTTCCAACTCACTACTCAAATCTTTTGTTTTCATTTTTCTTGGGTTCTTATTTTCAAAATATTTCTATTTAAATTTTCAATTTAAATAGAAATAGTACTTAATTTCATAACAGTATGTATTCTGCACTAATTTGTAATAGTGGAGAGAAACGATTTTACCATTTTTGAGCATATCTTTTTGGATTTATTTCTGAAAAGGCATCATTATGACTGCGCATAAAATGAATTTCGCTATAAAATTTTTGTTTGTATGGCGTACCTAATACATTATACGATTCCCTCCTAATTCACTAACGTACAACTATATATGTGTATATTTTTTTTTCGATTTTTTTCAATTTTGTTTTATCATGTTGCCTTTTATTGTTTAATCATTAATTTAAATTGAAGAAAGCATTTTTGTCTCAACTTTCATACAAATAATGAAATGTTAAATACATAACTTAATGGTGTAACTTTCTGAAATAAAAAATATAAATACATAAGGTGTATTGCATTTGGTGGCGTACGCATTGCGACGATTTGTGGCAGATGTATTAAAAATGCTTAATGATTGTCCTTGTGTTGTCTGACGAGCAGCCGCTCCGGAGATGAATCTAACTAAAGTCCTGTGACATTCTCAATGGAGTGTGGTTGGAGACTGCGAATTCCTATGATTCACGAATATGTTGCCAAATTGCAATATTTTCCAAGAAATCATTGATTCTAATCCAGAGAAGCAACAATGGCGACAAAATAATGTTATAAATCAATCAATCGTTATTTTAGTATTGAATATGTATTTATGTACTGTCTCCAATATAAGAAATTAATTATTCAAAAAAACCTTTATTTTTCTCTGCTAGATATCGATCATAGTACCTACCCAAGTTTCAACCCAAGATACACGAGATTTGTATGCACGGTCCATATTTTTTTTTTCAATTTACAGACCCCAAAATTTCAGAATATAATATAAACAGTTATAGGCCTACAAAACTTTTATACTCAGAATTGTGAATTTTTGTTTCAGTCAGGGGTTATCAAATTTTGAATTTTTGGTTTATTTTTCCATATATCTCAGAAACAATAAAAGCTAGAACGTTGAAAATTGGTATAAACATAGACAAATACAAAACCTCAAATTGTTTTTTCAAAAAAAATTCCAGAGAACATTTTTTATTAAGAATAATATTTTTTTATGATAATGTGTTTAACTGCCTATATTTTTTTTTAAATATCGAAAAAAACCGAAATACCCCAACTAGATAATTTAATTTTATATAAAAAATATTAAAATTGTAGTAGTATATCTCAAATATTTTTCAACAATTTTTATACAAATTGAATTTAGTGACGACATCGCTTCATAAAATTTGTATGGCAGTCGCCTATACATAATATGTAAGAAGACTTAATAGTTTGATACTTCTTCTCCAAACATACATACATACCATCATGCTGTTTTCATATTCTGGGTAGGAAAAAAGGACTGACCTCCATACTATCCTAGACATACATACCTACATGTGTTGTATAGAAAACCAAATATCTTAAAATATTCAATAATTTCGATTTATGGGTTTATAGTTTGGTACTTATTCTTCGACTATACATACTATCGCTATCGACAGTTGGATCTAATGTGTTACATGCAACTAGTAATTAATTAACTTCTCTATTTGTCCAAGTTTAATAACATGTAGTACCTATGTTGCATATTTAGGTAATAATGTAAAATATCATTGTTTATTATGTAAACATTTCCATATCCCTCCCAGACGTCACTCATCATATCTTGAGACAGGAGTTGCATAGTACTCTCCCCTCTCTCTACTCAGCCTATCCTAGTATCGTATGACATCTTTGTCAACACACTTAGTGAAAGTGATATGATTAAAAATATCACGTCTTGGGATGAATGTAAAGCCAAGCATTGTTTCTTTGTTGAAAAACATAATTTTAGATGAAACTTGGTGGCCACTGATTATGTATCCAAATATAGTGGTCGTCCAACAAAATCTATTCGTGAATGTCAAAAAAATATTCCATTCGACTGTATGTCGTTCAGCTTGACTAATTTCAATTTTACAAAAAAAAATAAGATTATTTAGGGAATGTATGTACATATTATATATTACAAATATAAAAAAATACTTGTACCTATTAGTTCAATTGATTATCGACGCGTTTCGTGCAAGGCATATCGTCAGAATAATACTCTACATGACTGAGACTAGTGGTTATATACAAAATTTTCATGACTGTATATAACCACAAGTCTCAGTCTTGTAGGCCTGTAAGGTATTATTCTGATGATGTGCTTTGCACGAAACGCGCCGATAGTGAAATAATTTTCAATAGAACCAATACCAAGTATTTATTTTTTCATTTGTAATATATCTACATAAAATGGAGTTTTATCGATCGTCAGACTAAACTTAGTTGTAACTTTGTTTTTTTTTGCTTTTATTTTTTTGTTGTTTTGTCATACTTTGTAAACTGTTTGGTTGGAACAAATTGCCTAATGGCAATAAGCCCGCCGGTGTACATTATATATGTTTATATTATGTACAGAAAGATAAGTAAATAAAATATGTACTGCTTTAATATGTAGGTATATTTTTATACAAAATTTTATAATCTAGTTGGGGTGTTTCGCTATTTTCCATATAAAACATGGAAATAAAGGCAGTAAAACACATATATTTTTCAAAAACATTCTTCAATTTGTCACACACACATTCAAACACACTACATGCTCTACTATATTATATTCTGAGATCATCCAGCATATAATATACCTATATGCTGCAAAGCTACAAAGCTGGTGTTTTTTAACTTTAAAGTTGGAAAAATCACGTAAAATATAGGCCCCGGCATATAAAATCTCGCGAATCGTTGTTTGAAACATTGTCGATCTGTTAAGAGGAATTAATTCTCTTGAACAAATCGACAGTTGGATATATAATCGTAATCTGTAACACATTTTCGTCTCACATACATATTACGGACATTTATGCAAATTGAAGAGTTTATCTAAGTTTAGTTTGTCGATCGACAATTCTTGATAGAACTCCATTGTACGTTGATATGTTATAAAAATATAAAAATACTTGGTTAAAGTTCTATTATATTTATTGGATTATTGACGCGTTTCGTGCAAAGCACATCGTCAGAATAATGCTCTACAAGACTGAGACTAGTGGTTATATACAAAATTTACATGACAGGTGTATAAAAATGTTGGTTTTTGAACGGTTGAAAAGAAGTTCCGGAAGAAACCGTTCAAAAACCAACATTTTTATACACCTGTCATGTAAATTTTGTATATAACCACTAGTCTCAGTCTTGTAGAGCATTATTCTGACGATGTGCTTTGCACGAAACGCGTCAATAATCCAATAAATATAATAGAACTTTAACCAAGTATTTTTATATTTTTATAACATATCAACGTGAAGAGTTTATATTTTTTTCTCGTTAGTTCCAACATCAGAACTCAATAAAATTTACATATTATGATGTGTGATCAAAAATATTCACGTTGAACTGATAACATCCTCCGTTTTTTGGAAGTAGGTTAATACAAAAAACTCATACATAGTGTTATATTAAGAGTGGACAAAATTGTATATGATGTTCATATGAACCTTAACTCCCCAGTACGTAACAATGAAAAAAAAAAGAAGATTTACATCGTCAACTTACATGGATTAGACATGTAAAGCAAATAAACATTTTACAGAATATTTCGTAGAGAATGTGGCAAAAAAATTCTTTGTATAATTCAGAAAGAGCTGCTGTATCTACGTGAAAATAATAGACAAGTACATGCAAAGTAACATCTTGAGAATTTTAAATTCCAAGAAAAATAAATTGTAAGTCTCTTTCTCAAAGAGCTTTTAAAATATATAGGTATGCAAAAATATAAAAGTAAATGCCTATTACAGATTCAGTTAAGACTATCGTTATTTTATTTCTCAATCACGTCTCGACTTGTAGAAATATGCTTTGTTGGCTAAAGATACGAGATCGTCGTAATATTCATCTATTTTCATTGCTTTATTCACCACAATAGCTAAAAAAACCATCAAACTTCCATCGAGATGTTTTAAGCATTTCATATAAAGCTCAATTAGATAAACTACGGAAGAGTCTCAGTGAAAGTGTAAAAGTTCTGTAAATACCCGGACCAAACTTCGGAATATATCCTGTGGGATTGTTGTCACCCAATGGTGTCCTCTTATAGATCGTAGTTCGTCGTAACTGTCTGAGGGCCTCTTCAAGGTCCCATTAGTTATGCGGATTTTGTGATCTCGAAGAACAATTTTAAAGCCTTCAAGAAGTAATGTCATATTTATGGTGTCTTACTATTGGTTGATTCTCATTAAGTTTATTTTTTATAGAAATCTTAGTCACACTTTTGATGCTTTACATTTAAAAAGATCTGAAGTCTTCTATTCACATTCGTCGATTGTTCTTTTTGCACTATGGTGCCGAGATTGCTAATCTAAAGGGTTCCGTGAGCTACTTTCGTGCTTTGCATTTTTTGTCGCTCACTTAGCGTTATGTGTAGGAGCCGTTTTCAGTCCCCATTTGCAGAGCGGGTGGTGGTCGGAAACAAAAATCGTCTCAATCCATACAAATATTTAAGAAAAATCTAAAAAAACAATTTAACAAAGGTATTTATCCTCAGATTAAATTGATTATGACCGAACGTTTTCACCAAAACCGTAGAATACCTACAGGGTGTTATCAAATCTTCTTCTTCTCTTGTGTCAGCAGAAATCATACAATTGTAATAATAATTATAATAAACACTTCCTTGCACCCTGCACAAGTGGCGAGATTATTGCCGTACGGCAATTTATTCCAACTAACCAGTGTATCCAGCCCAGAGAAGCAATATTTGCGTGAGATATAAATTTAAATATATTTCTCCTCTGCTGGGAATCGAACCTAGGACGCCCGCACAGAAACCGAACGGCTTAGCAACTGTGCCACGGCAGAAACATCGAAAACTGCGCCGCTTCAGCGTAGCAGGTCCTCATTTGAGCAGGTAGCAGGACAAGCAGGACAGGTATTTCTAATTTAAATAAGAAATAAGAGGCGTGGCAATTAAAACGCCACTTACGCAGGGTGCAAGAATATGTTAATTTATTTATTAAGAAATGAAATCTGTTAATAAATCCTTCTATAAATTATATTTGATATTTTTAGAATAGATTTCTACTCTATTACTAAATACAATGTTTTTTTATACTTGCGTAATAAGTATATATTTTTTCATATACATATTTCTTCTTAGGAAAGTAACAGGTATTGTGTCAAAAAATAATTTAATACTCACCCAATAACAAGTTGCCACATTCTGGAGACTTTCGATATCAATCGTCTCACGGATCCAGTCTGAAAACACAATCAAAAATTGTGTCTTCACCGGTAATCGAACCCAGGACCTTTGGATCAGCTGTTAGATACCTAACCAACTGAGCTACGATGGCCAGAAAACCACTACAAATACTTTAGAATTAGAAAAACCATTCTTTTAAATTAATGGAATGTTAGAGAAAGGATGTGAGCTGAATTCAACAGCATTGCTCATAAACTGCTATCCTCAGCCAGATTTTTGAGAAATCACTTTATTCAATATACATACATACCATCACGCCATGTCTCTTACGAACCGAGCGCCATTCTTTTCTATTTTTGCACACATTTCTGACTTCCTTTACATCCATGCATCGTCTCATACATGCTCGTCGATTGTTCAAACTTCTTATGTTTCCTTCTTTTAAAATATCATTCACATATGGCCATGCCACTCCTTTCTGGGGCGACCCCTGCTATTCATTCCATCTTTTAAACTTTCTTCTTCCTTTTTATATATCCGAAGATCTGTTTCTACCGCTATTCTGTCTCCTGGCATGTAGACTGCCAGCTGTCTCGCCATCTCTTTGGAGGTCTTCCTGATGATCTTCTTCCAGCTGGATTCTCCTCGAGAGCGATACGTGGGAGTCTAAACCCATGTATATTTTTTTAGTCAGTCGTTCATCGTTTATATAATGCCATTGCAATATATTTTATTTTGAGACTTGACGTTGCTTGGTTTGAAAAGAAGAGATCTGTGCATAGGTCTGATAAATGAAAAAAATGCTCTTCCACCATCAAATTTTTTTTTTTTATTTTAAATTGTAATGTCGGAACACCTTAACACCATTCATTTAAATGAGTTTCTGCATTAAAATTACTATGAACTTTTTTATGGTATCTTCTTGGGTAATAATATGCATTTCTTTATCATGATTAGGTATATCCCTCCCATGAGCCTCGTTGTAATACCTCTTCGTACGCCCCATTCATATTATTTTGTTCCAAGATTAATTTTTCAACTTTCATTACATTCATTACTTTTACCTGTGTACCAACTTAGTCAAGTTACTTCTAGATATAATCCAAATTCTTCCACCTTCTTACAAAACTTGACGTAGGTAGGTAAAACAAACTTTTTCTTGGCGAAGTAAAAAATAAACTTTTATACATCGAATCAACTAGACTCATAGTGATGGGTTAGATATAGAGATGAATAAAGTTGTGACCAAGATTTGGGTACAGTTGGTCTCCGTTTCGTATTCTCATCGCAATTATTGTTTCGGGTGCATATGTAAAGTTCTCCAAAATACTATCAATATTAATTAGATTTAATTTTTTGGAATGGAATTCCATTGAAATTTCTTAAAAAAAATAATAAACATTAAATGAAAAACGTTTATAACTTAATTCCACTGTTTATTTAGACTACATACAACGTACGACCGGTTACGCACATCTTCTAATAGTACTACTTATAATACTTGAAAATGTGCTTAGCATGAAACCGGTTGTAGGTTGTAGTCTAAATAAACAGTGATATTAAGTTATAAACTTTTTTTTTTTATTTTTAATGTTTATTAAAATTTTTATGAAAAAACTATCAATATTTCTATACATATAACATTGTAATATAATGGAATGAGTAAGGAATGGCATGACCATGTAAATGGTATTTTGAAATAAGGAAACATATATAAGAAGCTTGAACAATCGACGAGCATGTATAAGACGATGCATGTAATGAAAATAATACATAATTTTTTCTCCTCTTTTCTTTATCTATGAACTGTTTTTATGATAATTTTTTTTTACATAAATTATTTTTTTATTGTCGACTGAAATCTTTATTTCCTTTTTATTTCTGTCGAGTGATAACCATTTTGTCATAGTAGTCATTGTATTGCATATTTAACATTTACTCTTGTTGGTTGAAAGAAATTGCCGTTTGACAAAATGCCCGCCAATGAAAAATGTATATGTATAGAAAGTTACAAATTAATAAATACACAAAGGAAGCCATGAAATTACACAAAAATAGAGGAGTATGGCGTTCTATTCGCATATTCCGTTGGAGATATGGCGTGATGGTATGTATGTATGGTTTCAATAAAAGTAATTATCCCAACAACACCACGAGTAAACCTGCTTCCAAATGGCAAAATTCCATTTTAACGCGTAAATATCATTTTTACGAATATTTTGTATTTTACCGATGACTAAAATTAGTAATATATATTATTAACTGTCGATATCCTAAGTACAATAAAATATGAAAATTAAATAATTAAATAATAAATATAATTTATGACCGTCTATACATAAGTTTTGCCCATCCCTACCTTCAGCCAACTCCCATAAGAAGTTTTTCAATGTGAGTCGGTTTTCTATACAAATGAAAAACACATCAATATGCATTGGAACCAGATTTAATGCATACATGATGAGAATTTTTCCGAGTTTTCGTCAAATTATACATTTATTTTCATTTCCTGCCATGGCAGTAATAATAATAATAACATTTACCTATTAAAATGAAAATAACAATTGCGAGTACTTACGTACAGATATACATATGCATATTATATTTTTGCATCTTCGAAAAATTTGATTTTACACCAATCGTTTAATGTACCTTCTAGCACCGATTTTTTTTCCCTCCTTTTTTTCCGATTAGTTATTTTTTCCCCTTTGTACCATCTTGTCCTGATATTTTAATATATTATAATTTATCGATTGTTTTTGACCATTACTTATAACTTTAACCAAAAAACTTGAACTATGTACTTTTTCTGTAACCATGAACCCAAGTGTCATATGCTCCGTTATAAATATAGGTTCTAAGCGAAAATTCGAAATTGTAATCGGGAATGTCAAGTGTACTACAGGGCAAGAGTCACACGAAATACGTTACACAAACGTCAAACGTCAACTGATTTTAGTCAGTTGATCTCGAACGTTTACTACTCACAATTAAATACTGTTCATTTTCTGATTGGTTGAAAGAAATTGCCAAATGAAAAAAAAAACTCACCAGTGTATAATACATTTTTATATAAGTATTATGTAAACAGTGTTGATAAAAAATATATGACGCATGAATGTTGGAAAATTAATCCTCGTTAAGATAATATACATATATGTAAATCGAATATTTTGTAGTTGCAAACATGCAAATATTGTATTTTTTCTGTGTTGGGAGTCAATGATATTGACAATTTTTTAACATCCCAATAGAAACATTGACTAAATAATTTAACGTTCACCAATCATGCCTTCCATTTGAGTTCACCAATTATGCCTTCCATTTGAGTTCACCAATTATGCCTTCCATTTGAGTTCACCAATTATGCCTTCCATTTGAGTTCACCAATTATGCCTTCCATTTGAGTTCACCAATTATGCCTTCCATTTGAGTTCACCAATTATGCCTTCCATTTGAGTTCACCAATTATGCCTTCCATTTGAGTTCACCAATCATGCCTTCCATTTGAGTTCACCAATCATGCCTTCCATTTGAGTTCACCAATTATGCCTTCCATTTGAGTTCACCAATTATGCCTTCCATTTGAGTTCACCAATTATGCCTTCCATTTGAGTTCACCAATTATGCCTTCCATTTGAGTTCACCAATCATGCCTTCCATTTGAGTTCACCAATCATGCCTTCCATTTGAGTTCACCAATCATGCCTTCCATTTGAGTTCACCAATTATGCCTTCCAATTGAGTTCACCAATCATGCCTTCCATTTGAGTTCACCAATCATGCCTTCCATTTGAGTTCACCAATCATGCCTTCCATTTGAGTTCACCAATCATGCCTTCCATTTGAGTTCACCAATCATGCCTTCCATTTGAGTTCACCAATCATGCCTTCCATTTGAGTTCACCAATCATGCCTTCCATTTGAGTTCACCAATCATGCCTTCCATTTGAGTTCACCAATCATGCCTTCCATTTGAGTTCACCAATCATGCCTTCCATTTGAGTTCACCAATCATGCCTTCCATTTGAGTTCACCAATTATGCCTTCCAATTGAGTTCCCTATCAATCCAATCTTTGAAATTTTAATTATGAAAATCTATTCGTTTGTTAGTCCGGCGACCCACCACTATATTGCGGTATATATATCGCGTTTATGTGGTATATTATATAAAATCATTAATCCCCAGAATGTGGCAACTTGTTATTGGGTGCGTGTTAAAGTAATATTTGAAATACCATCTGTTAGTTGTCCGAGAAGTAACGTTCGACTCGAATTTAGAATTGTTATTTGAATTGTGAATAGATCTAGATAACTTTCTATACATATTTAATCAAAACGATGTCACGTATTGTTCATCAAAGAAACAAATAAATCCCGCAGGTGTATAGATAGCTGTTATGTACCTACACTAGTGCAGTGGTCGGAAAACCGCGGTTTGTTGAAGGTTAGAAAGTTTTTTCAATGAGCTAATAAGAGGAAGCTCTGGAGTAGCTCCCATACCAGAAAATCCGACTCAGAAAATCTGCTCTATCACTCCCAGAAAACAGGAAAGGAAAATAACGTCCACTATCCACATGGTGGGGTAGTATGAGTAACCTCATGGATAAAGCCCAAATACCAGCCCCAACAATACAGGACAGATCATCCTGGCGCCGAAGGATTAGGAGAGCTGACCCTACATAAAGTAGGACAAGTCTAAAAAAAAATAAGAAAAGCATATTGACGACGAAAATTTTGTTTACAGGGGTCTTAAGAAATACCTTCGTCAAGTGTTATTTAAAATGTAAATAAAAAAAAACTAAAATGAAATTTTAATCATTGCGCTGTTTATATTGTTCTCTTTTTACTGCTTAATTTTCCAACCGCTGGTCTGCTATACCTTGTACATATTCCAGAAGCTGTTTCGATCCAAACCGAAATATATTAGACACTTAGTTATGATACGGGTGGAATGATGGTGCCCAAGGGAGGTCAGGGAGAATTTTATTTGCGCCGAATTATATTAATGCGCAAATTTTATTTGCGAATTATTATAATAACAATGGCGGAAGTTACGAGATGTGTTGCGCAACAAAAGCTAAATTTATCTTTCCACATCAATAAAAACCACAGTAATTCCTCAACAACATACAAGCAACGTTACGATATGTATGTCTGATGTAGGTATGTTTGTATGATCTTGTAACTCCGCAAAATATCTCCTACAACTTTTATCGCAAACAATTTTACATACAGAGTTAATAATATTGCGGCCGCGTTGGTATTTTCTGTATTCAGCTATTTTAACGTCACTTTTGTGCGCCGAAATACTTATTTATTTATTTATTTAGAGACAACATACAGCGTATAATAAATTATATAAAATAAAGATTATTTGAATAATATTGAAGCCAATTACAGGTTGTCACTGAAGTTATTGTAGTATATTAAGATAAATTAGGAATAGTTACATATTATGGTGAGATATTGTGTGAAATTGTATGTATAAATGTGTTCAGTATTATAAGTGTTGAGTTTGATTATGATGGTGAAATTTTAAGTCTGATAATATATTTGTTTAAATGTGGGGGCGCTTAGTAAGAATATGTCGATCTCATGAAAATGTGTATTGTATGTATTATAGATTCTGTAGATTGTTGCATGTTGAGCATAGTTGGTGTGCTGAGTGGTTAGGTGGAAAAGAGGAGTGTGTCTAGTTCTATGGGTAGGAATATAATATATAGTTTTTAGAGATAAATAGGACTTATAGTTTGTTTTTATAGTCTCATTTATTTTTAATCAAATATCAAGATCGTCGTTATCACATTATAGGTACAAATTATTTAAGGGAATTCGATAGAATTAATAAAGTGGCTAAATTTTCTTGTAGTTACAGTGTAAACGGTCCTTTGAGGTATTGGAGCTTTCAGTAAATTCGTACTTTATTTTTTAACAGATTTTTAATTATCTCAATAGAGACGAAGTTGGAATATTTACTGTAGGAGAACCGGGAAATCAAGGCACCTACAGGGCATTTGTCACCTCAGGTATAAGAATTGATGCTCTCATTATTTACAAAAATACCAATTCTCTCAATAGATGGCGTTACAACAAAAATAAATAAAAAATAATAAGAATGTTGTTCATAATTTCTGTTACAAAATACCTTTGACTCCCGACAGGGAAAAAATCCAATGTTTGCGCATATGCAATAATAAATCCAATGTTTGCGCATATGCAATAATAAATCCAATGTTTGCGCATATGCAATAATAAATCCAATGTTTGCGCATATGCAATAATAAATCCAATGTTTGCGCATATGCAATAATAAATCCAATGTTTGCGCATATGCAATAATTAAAATATTCGTACTTTATTGTTTCGCAGAGCCAACAATTTGTTTAATTATTATTATATAGGTACAGAGAATTCAAATATTATAATATTTATTCTACGATCTGATATAACTGAATCAAATATCTATAAAATATATTTTATTATTTTAATTTTGGCGCATGTAACAGAAATAAAAATACAGGATATCCTAGGATGTACACTTCACCAGATAACATGTACACTTCAGCCCCTAGAACATGCCTTGAGGCTAGAGGAGTGGAAACATCCATATTTGATCGGTAATAATATTATGTAGGTTTGTATTTTTTTTCTTATATTTTTTTCCTTATTAATATTTATAACGTGCTGGATTGTTGTAGTTAGTAAATAAATACCATTATTTCCACAAAGGCTTATTTTGGGTATGAAAATAAGCCTAAAGCCGCCGTTATTTGAACATTTGATTAGTTCTGAATATAATAAAGAAAACAGTCTTTACCTTCACCATGTTAATTGATAGTAGATAAATTAAGTTTTACACTACACATGAAAAAAAACGTGTACTCCAAAGACCTTATATACTAAAGTAATAAGGTCTTTGGTGTACTCAATAAGAAAAAACTACAAATAAAAAATCAATTGACGGTATAAAGTTCTGTCATGTTATGACACAACATAACATTATACAGTAAAATTATATTTTAAAATTTTGAATAAATATAAATGAATCGGCGCTGAGTTTTTGTGGCGAGCAGTGTTTGGTTTTTACTCGGTACGCTAAGTTTGTCGAAAAATAGAAGATTTTTGGCATAAGAAAACTTTGGATGAAAAGCTTAGGTATATTATATACATAATAATAATAAATAACTACACCATCGTTTGTTATCAGCTACGCCTCAAGCAAATAAATTATATTATATTATATTTCTAAGTATTCGCCTATTTACATTTCATAAATATCATACAAGTAGGTATCTACCTACTTACATAATCAAACATATAAATTTAAATAATATACCTACTATATTATAATTTAATGGTATGAAAAACATAATAAAATAACGAATAAAACAGATAATACTCAAAAAAGATACCTTTTTAAAGATAATATCTTCATTTGTGGCCCTGTAAAGCATCGTTCAATTTCCAATCTTTTGTAGCATGGTAACAATCAAAAAATTATTTAGTGCTTAATTTAGGCAAGCCAAGATTTTCGGCTTCTATAAGCAATTCCACTACTGCTATCAACACCTGTCATATGAGGTTAGGAATAAGTTAATTTTGCATTCCCATTTGATCACATTTTTAAATATATTATATTTCTCAACATATTATTTACATACGTAGTGTGTATTCTAAGGTCTAGTATATACGATAGTGTACCTATATTTACATACGTAGTGTGTATTCTAAGGTCTAGTATATACGATAGTGTACCTATATTTACATACGTAGTGTGTATTCTAAGGTCTAGTATATACGATAGTGTACCTATATTTACATACGTAGTGTGTATTCTAAGGTCTAGTATATACGATAGTGTACCTATATTTACATACGTAGTGTGTATTCTAAGGTCTAGTATATACGATAGTGTACCTATATTTACATACGTAGTGTGTATTCTAAGGTCTAGTATATACGATAGTGTACCTATATTAACATACGTAGTGTGTATTCTAAGGTCTAGTATATACGATAGTGTACCTATATTTACATACGTTGTGTGTATTCTAAGGTCTAGTATATACGATAGTGTACCTATATTTACATACGTAGTGTGTATTCTAAGGTCTAGTATATACGATAGTGTACCTATATTTACATACCTACGTAGTGTGTATTCTAAGGTCTAGTATATACGATAGTGTACCTATATTTACATACCTACGTAGTGTGTATTCTAAGGTCTAGTATATACGATAGTGTACCTATATTTACATACGTAGTGTGTATTCTAAGGTCTAGTATATTCGATAGTGTACCTATATTTACATACATAGTGTGTATTCTAAGGTCTAGTATATACGATAGTGTACCTATATTTACATACGTAGTGTGTATTCTAAGGTCTAGTATATACGATAGTGTACCTATATTTACATACGTAGTGTGTATTCTAAGGTCTAGTATATACGATAGTGTACCTATATTTACATACGTAGTGTGTATTCTAAGGTCTAGTATATACGATAGTGTACCTATATTTACATACGTAGTGTGTATTCTAAGGTCTAGTATATACGATAGTGTACCTATATTTACATACGTAGTGTGTATTCTAAGGTCTAGTATATACGATAGTGTACCTATATTTACATACCTACGTAGTGTGTATTCTAAGGTCTAGTATATACGATAGTGTACCTTTATTTACATACCTACGTAGTGTGTATTCTAAGGTCTAGTATATACGATAGTGTACCTATATTTACATACGTAGTGTGTATTCTAAGGTCTAGTATATACGATAGTGTACCTATATTTACATACGTAGTGTGTATTCTAAGGTCTAGTATATACGATAGTGTACCTATATTTACATCCGTAGTGTGTATTATAAGGTCTAGTATATACGATAGTGTACCTATATTTACATACGTAGTGTGTATTCTAAGGTCTAGTATATACGATAGTGTACCTATATTTACATACGTAGTGTGTATTCTAAGGTCTAGTATATACGATAGTGTACCTATATTTACATACGTAGTGTGTATTCTAAGGTCTAGTATATACGATAGTGTACTTATATTTACATACGTAGTGTGTATTCTAAGGTCTAGTATATACGATAGTGTACCTATATTTACATATGTAGTGTGTATTCTAAGGTCTAGTATATACGATAGTGTACCTATATTTACATACGTAGTGTGTATTCTAAGGTCTAGTATATACGATAGTGTACCTATATTTACATACGTAGTGTGTATTCTAAGGTCTAGTATATACGATAGTGTACCTATATTTTTTTTCTACTTATAAGGTTGACAATCCCTAGATGCATTTCTATTGTAAACTTTATTTAGATTGACAGATGGGGTACAAATGACGATTTCTTCTCTATGATTTCATCTTTCAAGTCATGAAAATGCTTAATTGTTACGGAAATTTGAGATTTTTTTTAATAATTGTTATGATACATAACTATTAATAACTATTACTTCACAAGACGCAAACAGGGATTTTCAACATTTCACGAATAAAATGTAACGATAAACATAGTAAAATAATCGCTTTGCTATGTGTCAATTTTCATGTAGGTAGGTACCTGCTCTTATTATTTATTAATATTCGTTAGAATTCATAAAATACCACACTACATATGAGTCATCATAGTGATGTTACAAATATGTAGTTACAATGTAAGTGTATATGTAACAAAGGGATGTAAGTGAATGTAACAACTAATTGTGTTATGATGTAAGAAGGAACAACAATGTGACTTCTACAAGAGACAATTTGACATCTTTACTTTGCTGTGTTATGGTTGGTAGTAGGTACATGTCTTTCGTTGTACTATGTATTTAAAATATATATATAATGTATGTACATACAAACGCTCTGCGGTTACTTTCAACGATTGATACAACTTGTTTCAGTTGAAACAAATAACCCCGTACGTAGAAATATATTTATTTATTTTATTTATACAACATGTATGTTCACATTCTTTCAAGGTGGTTCGGCCACATAGAAAGAATGAGTGATGACCGTCTGACAAAAAAAGTATACAAGGCTGATAAAAGAGGAATGAAAAGTAGAGGTCGGCCAAGAAAGAGTTGGCACGATCACATAAATGGGATTTTGAAAGATGGAGATGTTAGAAGTAAGAATAATAGAAGAGCGTGTATGAGACGATGTATGGACGTGAATGAAGCGAGGAATGTATGTCAAGAGAGAGGAGTCTGGCGTTCGGTTCTCTCTGCCTACCCCAAATAGGGAAATGGCATGATGGTATGGTATGGTATGGTATGTTCACAATAACAAGCAATAATTCATTTACAAATAATATATATTACAATACCACTCCTTTCTGAAAGCTTATTAGGCTTGAGTAGAGAGGCGTTGTGTTAGTCATAGTCATATTATCCTTATTTTATTTTTTTTTATTTCATAAAAGTAGAAATACATACATATATAGGTACCTACACACATAAAGATATACATAGATACATATACCAACACACACATAGATACACATACACACCAACATATTCAGACATATACACTATCACAAACAAAAGAAAGCAAAATACAAGTGATTTAAATATCTGTTTTAAAATGTTGTTTAATTTTATTTATGAGTTGTCTAGAGTCAGTTGTTTTTCTTATATCTAGAGGAAGGTCGTTAAAACACTTTTCTCCCAGGAATGAGTAGTGATCCTGCGAAAAAGTTGTATTCCTTCTATCTTGGAAAAATAAAAATCTATATCGGGTCCGATTTTCAATTATAAATCTATGGTGCTCAGGTTCTCGTAATAATTGTAAAATAGCAATTTTTTTGAAAATATTTTTGAATTTTGAAATCTATGAATAATTGTTCAGAGGGATAGTCTCTGCGTTTTCCGAGAATTATTTTAATAATCAACTTCTATATATATATATATATATATATATATATATATATATATATATATATATATATATATATATATATATATATATATATATATATATATATATATATATATATATATATATATATATATATATATATATATATTATAATATTTTTATCTCGGTTTTCCCGTGTCAGTAGGTCTTGACTAAGACCATTTGTCTTCCGACGTTTCGCCTGAATATCACCAGGCATTTTCAAGGACTTAACGAAAAGCACGCGCGCGACACACGTCTACTCACACTGAAAGCTCACCGTCAAGTGACTCGTAGCGTACAAGATGGCCGCTTATGTCAAATATTGTTAGCGCGACGTGATTGGCTCCTTGTGACACGCCCACCTGCTGTCGTGTTCGTTGGTAATAATATTTTATCATTATTTTTGTGTTGTGATTTATTGTTAATTTTAGTTGTGACATTAATATTATTATTGTTGTGTTTTGGGGTTATTTTCGCTATGGTATTATTAATATTATTATTGTATTGTTTGTCATATAAAATGTTCTTCCAGGTACTAGGCAAACGAACTCCGTCGTCCCGATTGTTCATTATATCCCTTCTCTTATATATTTCTATAGCTTCCCTGTAAATTCTGAGAGGTTCACTGTTTAAACTTGCTATTATTTTTGAATGGTCAAAATCTATTGTATGTCCTTCTGTGAGCAAATTATTTAATTTTAATTTTATTGTTATATATATATATATATATATATATATATATATATATATATATATATATATATATATATATATATATATATATATATATATATATATATATATATATATATATATATATATATATATATATATATATATATATATATATATATATATATATATATATATATATATATATATATATATATATATATATATATATATATATATATATATATATATATATATATATATATATATATATATTTTTTTTTTTTTTTATTCAATATAACCTAAGCTAATCCAGCCTCTTCTTGAGTCCAGTATGGGATAAATTTCTTTCTCTTGAACATTCTCTGGTCTCTCTTCTTTGTCTGGTCCATCACTTTGTTCGACATTCGAGACACTTGATCTGCCCAACTACATATACTTAGACTCGACTATTCTTTTGGCTCATATCTCCCTGATCTGTGGTTTGGTTGACTTAAGTTAAGGTTATGTGAGTTTAGATTAGGTAAGGTAAGGTGAGGTTAGATACAATATTCTACTTTCCGTCCATAAAAATATCCAAATCCATTCAAAAAGTTTCCTACTCCCAGTGCTCACCTAAGGTTCTAAAATAGGTTCTAAAAGAATAATGGAAAAGCTTAAGGTTACACAAAGCGATGGAAATAATAATGTTGAATCTAACCTAATCTTACCAAAATCTTAACTCACATAACCTAACGTAACGTCACAAAACCAAACCTACAAGAGTCTATAGGTCTTGTTTTTCTCGTGAAAATGAGTTCTCTTTGAGGTCTTGAGGTGTCGTTTCTATACCAATGGAAAAAGTCTATGTTTGTACTCTGTACATCATGTTTTTATTAGTAGTTGCTCAAATTGCGCAGAGATGGATATACATAATTTGTTAAGGAAAGCGTTTAGCATCCCAGCTAGACCTAGGGATAGAGGAAGACCCCCAGCAACATTGTGGTCCAGTATGGAGAAGGATAGAGCTGTCGGCTTACGGTATCCCCATTGTGATAACCCAGGATAGAAGATCTTGGCTCGTACTTGCGAGTTGGCCCGACCCTGGATGATGCAAGATAAATAAAGAGTGTACAGAGAATACAAAACTTTACAATACTTACGCTATCTCAAAATCGAATCTCAAAAATCATACACTTTTCTATTCAATTCTTCAATGCCCAATGAGAAATCGGTATAGATAATACTTTAATACCGATGCGCTAAATTTGTGAAATCACAACTCTGCTACGTAATGGTGGAGATGCGCTCCATTGCTGGAAAAACCCTAACAGACCGCATCAGAAATCGATCAGGTATATATGCGGTGTCGAGGACATGAGATGAGCATGTAGCAGAAGACCCTTTTGGAGAGACCATGTCGAACGCATGGACGACAGTAGCATTGTCAAAATTGTTAAGACAGAAATACCCAACAACAGAAGACTACTCTGACCTACGAAGAGATGGAAAACTACAGTTGGACCTCATCCTCCCAGGATAGTCCACCCTTACAAACAATGACCTTATACACGACGAAGTGAAGAAGAAGTAGTGGAGATTAAAATAACTGTGCTCTTTTCATTGTAGAGGAATATTTTTGTTTTTTTTTTGTTTCGCGGTTTGGAAAAGGGATCATATACTATCGTGCTGGGATTCACGTTGCTTGGGTTTATCCGAAGAGATTGCAATATTCCTACATCTGCATACTTTTGAAATTTATTTTTTTGTACCTAGGTACATAATATACACTTCATACCTACATAAGTATATACTTACTTACTTTCCGTGTCCAAGCTACATATTATATTGTGTCCCTCCAGTAATTTGAAGCCATAATTGAGTTTCATTCCTCCTCAAAGCATCCTCCTTCGATAAAGTATATAATTATAAGGAAATAATTCATAAAAATGAAGGTGCCATTATTTTAGTACAGCTTATAACCGACTTGATTTTAAATGATTCAGTTGAACTAAGTCCTTGTCATTATTAAGTACAATTCTCGACTATCCACGAGATCCTTTTTAACGATAAACATTCCCTTTGCGATATCAACACTTAACCACACGTTAAAACAACTTATGTCTAAATATGTACCTACATAAACACCGAGTTATAAATAACGTTTCTTTCAAGAGAAACGCCTAGCTGTTGATTTTTTTGCCTGGGATTTTCTTCTTCTTCCTGGAACTGTCCCAACTTATTGCCGTTGAAGGCTATTGGGGTCGGTTCTTCTCATCCTCAGGTTATATCTTCTTCTATTATGTATTTACTCTTCCTCCAGGCTATTTCTCCGCAGGATTCTGTCCCACTACGTCATCCAGATGTTCTTTGGTCTCTCTCTTGATAGATGTCGAGGGAGATTCATTGACATGGCTTTGTTTACTGTATGATCTGGTGGCCTCTGCCTTACCTATGTACCAATACCATCTTAGTTGTCTCTTCTCTAGATAACTAAGACATCTGATTAAATCCAATCATATTTTTCTTTGAATCTTTACATAAGTACTGAAAAATCAACAAGACTCATGACTCAAAATACCCAGGTACTTTTTCAGAGCGATATCACGAGAACAAAATGTATCCATTCTGAATGAGTTCTTTATTAATGATCGTCTGCAGATTTATCTATCAATTTTTTAACACAATTTTTTGCCAAGAGATAATCAAATAGCCTCAAAAAGCTTATTGTAATAAGTAGCGTAGAAGGACGACTAGATGGACTGTACTTGTTAACTCTGCATTAAGATTGTGATATATTTATCAATTAATACAAATGCATAGTTAACAATAATTTCAAATAATACAATAATTCTTATATCTTAGTTATATTGCACAAAATAAATACAATATCTTTATAATAAGACAAACACGGTTTGTATGATCTTGGTCAATACTTTGTTTCCCGAAGACATCCGACTGTCTCCGAGGATATACATAACTATGTGTATAGGTACTAGTTGCATGTAACACATGAGATCCAACTGTCGATAGCGATAGTATGTATAGTTGAAGAATAAAAATCAAACTATAAACCCATAAATCCAAATTATTGAAAATTTTAACACATGTTGGTATGTATGTCAAGATAGGACAGTATGGAGGTCAGTCCTGTTTTCCTACCCGGAATATGAAAACAGCATGATGGTTCTGTATGTATGTTTGGAGATTAAGTACCTATTAAACTATTAAGTCTTCTTACATATTGTGTATAGGCGACTGCCATACAAAATGTATGAAGCGATGTCGTCACTAAATTCAATTTTTAAAAAAAAGGTTAAAAAAATTGAGATCTTCTACTACAATGTTAATATTTTTTATAGAAAATTAAATTATCTAGTTGAGGTGTTTCGGCTTTTTTCGATAATTGTATAAGTTTTGGAAATATAGGCAGTTAAACTCATAAATTTATCATAAAAAAAATATTTTTCTTAATAAAAAATGTTTGAGAAACCCTGGAATTTTTTTGAAAAAACTAATTTGAGATTTTTTATTTTTCTATGTTTGTACCAATTTTCAGCGTTCTAGCTTTTATGGTTTCTGAGATATATGGAAAAATAAAATAAAAATTAAAAAGTTGATAACCCCTGACTGAAACAAAAATTCAAAATTCCGAGTATAAAAGTTTTGTAGGCCTATAACTGTTTATATATTCTGAAATTTTAGGCTCTGTAAATTGAGCGGATCAAAAGTTATAAGGGGGGGACGGACACACACACACACACAGACACACACACACAGACACACACACACACACAGACACACGAAATGTTCTACTCCGAATTCTGAGTAAATCCGTGTATGGAACATATATGCTGCGAAGCCTCTAAGTAGGTGTTTTTTGACTTCAAAGTTGGAAAAGCCGTGAAAAAAGTAGACCTCTCCATACAATTCTCGCGTATTCTGGCTTGATACATTGTCGATATGTTAAGAGAACAAATCGACAGTTGGACAAGGCATCAGTGACAGATAGTCTACTAAAAAAATTGAATGGAGGCGGGCCACATAACGCGATTGATTGCAGACAACATCCTCAGTAATAAGGATAGGTACGAGAGAAAGATAAATCACGAAGTATTTTAAAGACAACGGAGTAAACTATACAGTACTATTTTCTAGGAACTCAATTCAGTATATGTAGATTGAAGATGGTGATACATTTATATTGAAGTGTCTTTATTTGGTAAATTTACAACACCTTTGTTGAGTATTGTAAATTTACAAGATCTGCAAAAATCTTCAAAAAATGTAGTTATTAGAACGAATAAATCAAATATATTGCGCCGTTCTATTACAAAGAGTTGAAAATATACTTGCTGTTTATAGGTACCTACAAGAATGTTTGTTTTTCCAATAGTTTAATGATCATACATATTGTCAATCCAGGATGTCTGGATGCTGTTCATTAGGGTGGTCTAAAATTCTTTAGAAATTTTGTAACCAACCTAGACAATATAACTCATGTTAATGATAGTCAAACAATAATATTTAAAATGCATTACCTACGCCAACACGCGTTGTGTGTATATTTGAAGGAAATAAACATCGTTAATTTTTAAGCTATGTGGTTAATCGTGTGTGGTAACTGGATTTTTACCAGAACATCACAGGCGAACAAATAGGCATAGTTTTCAGCAAACAGTTCGAAAAATCACGTGGGCTGTGCAATACACAATTTTGAGTTTTATGTTTGGTTGGTAGACGCGTGAACCGTTCCCTTCCACTGCGATAATTATCAAAATATTATTTGCCGATACAACAAAGGTATTTTCTGCATTTTATTTTTACTTTTTATCATCATGACTGAGAATATTACCTATATTAATTATCACTTGATGAATGGTCAGCCTCCATATACGATGGTATTGGACAGATCAAAGATAATGATTGAATCTTCTCTTACAGGACAAAACGCTTCGGCTACTTCTTCGTCCTATTTGGCCTCATGACTAAGGATAGCGGCTTCACTTCATCATTCGACGAATGGTCAGGCTGCGTGCAGGGCGGTCTACGGCAGATCGAAGGACTTTACTCATTGAAGATCGAGTAGTGAACTCCAAAGGATATGTTCAGATAATTTAAGGATTCACTGTAAGCAGATTGACTGCAGAAGATTCTTAATATTTTATAGTTCATTAGGCTGCACTGGTAAACTGGATAAAGATAACAGGTAGGCACTATGCGAAGGTGGTTATCCGACCGTGACTTCTGACCCGGCACATGGCACTTTTTATATTCACTTTTTTTGTTTCTGTCAATACTATTTATATTTACTTTTTTCAATATTTAATACAAATGACTATTTTTGTGTATTTGTATAATTCATTTTACATATATATATTCAGAGCTGAATAAAGATACTCAACTGTGTAAAATGACAGTCCCAAAAACAGGCTTATGCCTAGTGGGGCATTATTAGTCATGTTTGTTTTGCCTAGTGGGGCATTATTAGTCATGTTTGTTTTGCCTAGTGGAGCATTATTAGTCATGTTTATTTTGCCTAGTGGGGCATTATTAGTCATGTTTGTTTTGCCTAGTGGGGCATTATTAGTCATGTTTGTTTTGCCTAGTGGGGCATTATTAGTCATGTTTGTTTTGCCTAGTGGGGCATTATTAGTCATGTTTGTTTTGCCTAGTGGGGCATTATTAGTCATGTTTGTTTTGCCTAGTGGGGCATTATTAGTCATATTTGTATTTTGTATTAATAAAAAATAAATAAAACAAAAATTTTATGTGGTCACTTACAGCTGTCCATGGTATTAGTAACAATCTCCGTTAACAGCACATTTCAAAGAAGTTTATTTTATTAATTCTAAAACGAGCCCATGTTTCTAGGCTGTAAAGTAATTAAAAAAAATATTAAAAATATTTGAAAATTTACATTATGTGACATTCAAAGGTGAGTCGAGATAGCCGAGGTTTTGGATAATGTAATATCATTGATTTTTTTCATATGTAGTACGTAAACCAAAAAAATAGATAGGTCATAAATTATTGTTATGCTTTTATATTTTGTTCACCTTCCATTTAATGAGTGTGGGCATACATGCATGTGTCGTGCTTCCATTTATAAAGTCATACGATTGGATTTATGACAGGTATTACGGAGGACATTGGGATCTGGTTGATCTGTTTTCTATGAGCCCATATGTTTGTTGAGGTAATGATTCTGACACAGAAAGTTGAGATTGTGTACATATTCAGTGTCGAACGGGAACAATCACCTGGTTTATAATTGCATATAAGTGTCAATAAAAATTGTAAAATGCTAGCCCTAGAACAGGATTTCCTAGTTGGGCAGCAGTAATCTACTTATTTTTGTCATTATAGATATGGTGTGATAAAAAGGTAAATAAAAAAATAAAATACAAACCCGCACACCTGTAGCTGGTTACCCCATATTGGCCGTGATGGTATACGTATGTATTTATTTTGTCCTACCATAATTTACCATAGTATATAAATAAATAGAAGGTATATAATTTAACGATGGTATAATTCCTTATTTTCAGGTGAATTAATACACATTATTCAAATATATCGGTCTCGATAAGAAGGCATAATTGGTGAACGTTGCGCAAGCGCATAAAGTGATCGCGTAAAGCAAGCCGATGTCAGGTCGTAAGCCCTGTAGGTACTGTGAGTTCCTGGTTCTTCTATAATATTTCAACTTCGTCTCTATTGAGATGGTAAAAAGTTTTTTAATAAAAATACCTTAATTTCATTAATATATTCGAATATTATTAATACGATTTTTCGCTAATGATCGCACAAATCGTTGGTGTTTTTCTGTCTTTTGAAACCTGAAATCTTCGATTGGAATCTTGCAATGCTCAGATAATCACAATATATTTAAACCATGTATCGTGTTTTCGTTTTAATAATGTTCGTTTTCAGAAACATGGAACCTCGTCTCATCCGTGGTCTTATCTCCAACAGATAACCTCCAAGATCTTCTATCTCGAGTATTTATTGAGATCAAATTACTTTACATCTTTAATCTTTTCTTCGGTTTATTTAAACGCGTATATTTTTGTTGTTACAAGAATGTTTTAATTAAAAAAACGTTGATAGCATGCTTTGTAGTAAAATAATATGATATACTTTAGAGTCCGTGGAATCTGACTGAATAATTATAAAAATTATTTAAATATATAATAAATAATATGCGAATATATAACCAAATTGCGACCGCATTAATCAATGGATTTTTTTTTATTTCAAAAATATTTAATATCCTGTAATAATATTAAAGTCATAGAGTTGCCAATATATTTCATTTAAAACAAATTTCTTGAATAAAGTGTAATCTGTTATTCTCCTTAATTCTTAATAAATTAATTAATATGTTTGGTTAGGTGTTATCAATTTATGAATATGTTCCTAACCGATGTTTTAATCTGTGATGTAATGATTTTTTATGTAGTTTTATGCTGTTGGTTTTTTCTAATATAATCTACCTATGTATGTAATTTTAGTGAAGTTGGTAAAGAATTTTGCAATTTGATAACATAGTATTAATAATGTATTGTATATAAATATTGCACTTAAATTTTGAATGGTATAAAATCTTTTGTTAGTTGATTTGTATGATAAGTAAAACTAAATGGCGCCAATTTTTCTATATCTCATAAAAAAAAAAGAATTTTAATATCATGATATACAAAAATAATATCCAAGTACCTAATATTGATATATTTTTTATTTTGTATTGTATTTTGTATTAATATTGTTATGTAATTAAGGTTTTTTAAGGTCTAATGTTTCAGCTAAAGTTTAATATTTACATTATACATATATTTACATTATACATATATTATAATTATATGCTTAAAACCAAATTATTACTTTATATAAATTAGCTTGAAAATTAAAAATAATTTCTTAATGATCCTTTCAATGTCATGCATTGATTAAATAGCTACATGGGTTGTCTTTCAATTAGACGAATATGTCTATGATTAATGAACTCACCGACCGTTGTGTGGTATTTCTATGGATAAGAACATTATTTGAATTTGAATATTTAAAAAAAAAAACACATTTCCGTCGTGACTAAAGTATCTATGGTTTCATTCAGTGCTCGCGGACTAATTTAAAAAGATGAGTAATTTACAAAAAAAGATGGATAATTATTTTTGAATCTTATTTAATGTTTGATTGATTTTAAATATTCTCGTTCAGTGATGTTCAATGCTATGCCTTAAATAATAAAAAAATAAGAATACATACATACATACAAACCATCACGCCATGTCCCTTGCGGGGTAGGCAGAGAGAACAGAACGCCACATTTTTCTATCCTGGCACGCATCCCTCGCCTCGTCCACATTCATGCATCGTCTCATACATGTTCGTCTATTGCTCACACTTCTAACATTTCCGTCTTTCAAAATTTCGTTCACATGGTCGTGCCATCCCTTTCTTGGGCGTCCCCGACCTCTCATTTCATTCCTTTCCGCTCTGTATATTTTCTTCGTCAGGCGCTCCTCATTCATTCTCCCCATGTGAACAAACCATCTCAATGTGTTCAGTTTCATTCTAGTAATGACATATTTCTTCATCTTACATTATTTCCTTATGTCCTCATTTCTTACCAATCCTTCTTAACGATCTCATTTCAACTGCATTTATTCTACTTTCATGCGTCTTCTGCCATGTCCAGGTTTCACTTGCATACGTCAAGGTTGGCACTACGATGGCGTTATTAATGGCAACTTTGGCATCCTTTAAAAAATAATCAAATTATATATTAACCTTTGGCAAAATAAGAATCAAATTATATATTAACCTTATAGATTTGTATGTTTGTTTGTAGGTAGTCCTGTAGCCCTGTAGGTGCCTTGAGTTCCTGATTATCCTATAATATACCAACTTCTTCTCTATTGAGATATTAAAAATTTCCAATTTTTGCGTATATTATGCAAGCTAAAAATATTCGATTTGGGTACATATAGTCTAAATAGTTAATTGTAGGCTAAATAGTACATTTTGATAATCTTTTCTCCAGTAACCTCTAAGGATACGTCTCTGAAATAAATAACAGTTCATTTTTGCATCTTTATTATATTGCGTGAGTTTTTTTTAACCCTTTCTTAACCGAATTATGAAAGCATTATGAAAAAAAATATGTTTCTAAAAAAATGGACAAAATATGTGATTATAAAGAGATTTTGATAATTTTTATATTTTTTATTCCTTTTTTGAAAATTTTAACGATTTCAATTGTCATCATTCATATATAAAACTATATACTTTTCATATTTTTTTTTCATTTTTGATTATTATAAGAGATTGAAGGAAATATAATAACCTAATGAAAAAAAAATATAGCATGCTAGAAAAAAAAAAGATAAACATTTATTAAATTTTGACTAACCGTGTTTTGCAAGAAAATCACATTTCGCAATAACCAGCAATAACCGAGTTTTCAACTGTCAAAATGCGGTCACTAAAGCAAGTTTCCGTTAATCTCAGTATTGTAAGTGATCAAAAATATTGTAATTAATAATTTAGAAGAGAAATAACACAGCTGATAACAATTTTCATTGAGATATACGTAAAATACATCAATGATTCCAGTTGGAATCATTGATGTATTTTATTGATGTAATTCCCTTTCATCGGTTAAGAAAGGGTTAAATAGGATTTCGTTTAATACTTTTCTTGTAAAATTAGTTTCAATAAAACCCTTCGTTAATTTGTAATTGTAAGTAGGTAACTAAAAACAACAAGGCCCATGAAGTAGATTTTTACTTCAATTGAAGGGGAATATGAAATTCTACCGGCTGAGTTTTTTAGAATTTTAATTACTATTCTTGCTATTTAAAAAATACTTCTAAAAAATCTTGTTACAAATTAGGTTAAATACAATATTTTTTCGTGCTTCATAAATTATAAGGTAGTTAAGTGTGCAGTAGAGAGTAGAAAGTTGTAAAAAATAAAATGATTTCTTATATTAAATTAATTTATAGGTACCTGGTTTTTGATTGTTGTTATTGTCAAACATTTGGCCAACCATAATATACTAAATGTAAAAAAATCACAAACAAACATTTTCCAAGCGCATAAATGTGAAGTCGCAAGTCCTGTAGATGTCTTATTTCAGCAATTTAAACTTCTCTAATGAAAATTTTATTTCTGTTTTGTCTAACGATTTGTAATTCATAACCATATAAAATATATACCTAAATAATATACTTATTTATTCTAACATGTTTTTTTAATTTTATTGAATATTCACGTTGCTAAGGATGATTGGATAGATTTCGATATGGCAATGAACTCATATTAAATAAATTTGTGATGTCTTCTTATTCTCAGCCATCTTTCCACTACTGGATGTAGACCTCCTTGAACTTTTTCCACCCTTCTCTATCCTGGCCTATATCGTTAGCCTACTCCTCTTTTGTTAACTCAAGGTATCCATTGTAGAATTCGTGGTGCCCATCTGTCAAGTTCTGTCTTGCCACGTGACCTGCCCACTGCCATTATTTGAGACTGGCAATATTATGGTCTATAATGTCAAGAAGCTTGGTACGGCGTCTAATTTCATCATTTGGTGTCTAATTTTCAATGCGATCAATATACATACATGTTCGATATTGGTCGATAGCATTATTGTAAATTATTTTGAATACAAAATAACATAAATACCTGTATTCTTTTGAATACATCAATAGTAATGTAAAATAATTTGTAATGTGCACCTATTTACAGTTTGAGAGGGACTGGTTTGCACATTTTAAGTTAGAAAATGTGTGGATGTATAATAGATATAATGCAGACCATAGTTTTCCCATGACCCTGTCACTTAAACAGTTTATCAATACTGATGTGCCATGTCATCAGGATGACCATACTTTTCAACCATTCAGATAAACTGCATGTTATTATTTTTCATAGATAAATATTATGTCGAAGAAAAATTCCGAAATAAATATAAAAATATTTACCGAGACAAAATCTGTTAACGGCATTTTTAGATCTCAAAAAGATTAGCTTAGCTATGTTTCGGAATTACAAGAACCCAGGAGCTGATTATTAGGAATTTTTTATATTTTATTTGAATTAAATTCTTTAGAAATATTTATGTTAGAGCAGTTAATTTTTAAATTTAGTTTAATGTATTTAATTTTAATATTGGCTTTTTTAGTTAAATTACCAATAGTTTTTGTTAATTTATGGTGACCTATTTCAGCATGACCTTAATTGTTTACTATGCAGGTACATAGTTTCATTATATACTAATTCTTATATCAATATCATAATATTAATAACATATTATCTATGGTCTCATTTTAAAAACGCAAAAAAATATTATCAAAAATGCATGGTGTTGATGCCTGTCTGATATATTGCTTTTTTACAGCAATAATTTAGTACAAAAACGAATTTTTCTCATAATATCCAGTATATTATGTTTTTGAAAAATAAGTGGAAATTAAACTTACTTTTAACAATAATTCAAAATTATAAATTAAATATTTATAAATGAAGTTCAAAATTATAAATTAATTAATTATAAAAATAAATAAGGATCACGTAGTTTTAATTCACAAATTCTTCATAACATTTATTAACTATGCGTTTTTTATTTATTTTTATAAATATTTAATTTATAATTTTTAACACAACATTTTCAAGATTTTCATTCAAGATTATTGATGCAAAGAGTTGTCCAAATTCAATAAAAAAAAAAATAATGGACACGAAAAATATGAACCGATTCTGTCCTTGACGTATGGTCAACCTTCACAACATTAAGTTTCTTCTCGCGTGTGAGGTAATATACATAAGAAGACTATATTATGTAGTAGGTACTTCCTTTCAACCAATAAGACCTAATTACTATTTGTCATAAGTGGATAATCTCTGCAATATTAAATATTATTATCCTTCTTTGCATTAATATATTCTGCTAGCTATACTTTCTGTTTTACAAATCAATCATTTTTGTTCGTTCTATTAATAATTACTGTTAATTGGCGTATCAAAATCATTAAATTTATAGACAAAGATGTTCTAAAAAGTATTATATAATCTCTTGTGTACGAACTATTATAGAGTTCGTACCTATTTTACTCCGAATAGAACGAATTATTCAAAATATGTTTTTAAAATGTAAATATGATTGTGTTTGAAAATTACAATCAAGAAGTTACTGAAAATTGAAAACGAATGGAATTTTGAGTTGATGAAGTAGTATTTTGATTTAAGAAATGGAATATGAAATAATGTTAAGCGAGGAGATTCTGATGTGACCTTTGAACGAATTGTTAAAAGATAGGTAAATTATAAATCAGAATAAAAAAACTTCAATGACAACATTTATATTATGGTCGCTGTTACACGAAGAGCTTCGGTTTATACTGCTTGCCCCACTAAACAATAGGTTTTTAACTATGAGTGAGGTTTAACAAGAAAGGTATATCCACTTGTGTATTTATTCAGTTTTCAAATACTGACAACCCTACTACTAAATTTATTTACATAAATAATTGTTGGGAGTCCTCCATAAATATACTAATTTTATGGTTCATTGTATTGAGAATCAACATCAAAGCTCAGTTTACAAGCAAGAAAAAAACGTCTACGATTGTTTTATGTGAAGTTAATATAATATATGTAATAATATAAGGAATAATAAAAAGTACAACAATCTGTGGATGTACAGAGGACGGCCATATTATTAGACGCAGTGAATTATTATTATTTTTTTATTTAATTTATGTTTAGTTATTTCTACTTTAAAGCAATATGGAACAATATAACAACGTTGATACTCTCCCGGGACAGTTCGAAACTCGTGATCTAGAGAGGGGGATATTACGTATTTATACACACAAGAAAAATTCTACTTATAGAATCATGAATACCATAAATATGACATTTTAAGTGTATTTTAAATTTGTTGCGATCTTTTAAATAATTCTTTAATGCAAGTGGCAGGTTACTGTAAAATAATATTTCTCTATTTATGTACTGCAGTTGTGTTTTTTATCCTTTAATTTTACTTATTTTACATTTTTTTTTAAATAAATGAAAAATAAGAAAAAGCTAGATTTCAATTTATAATAACAATACAATATTTGTAATCCAGCATCATTTCATTCAATTAAAGTAATGAACGATTCATTTATACATAATATATTATGTGCACTGATTATCTGGCCCGCTGGCCGCCGTGGCACAGTTGGTAAGCCGTTTGGTTTCTGTGCGGGCACCCTGGGTTCGATCCCTAACAGATAAGAAATTATTTAAATAGATTTCTCACGCTTATATTGATTCTCTGGGCCGGACACAGGTTAGTTGGAAGAAATTGTCATATGTTAATAAAGTGTTTATTATTTTTTATTATATTTTTTTAGAAGAAATCAGACAGTTTCAGCGTGATTCATTCGCAAAAAAATCATATATGAATATAATGTGATTTATTGTTTGAAAAAGGCCCGTTTATCTTTTTTATGACAATTTTGAACATCTCGATAGAGACGAAGTTGGAATATTAAAGAAGAACCAAGAATTCAAGGCAGTTACAAAGCTTATGACCTCTCATAACGACCAGAGATGATTTTTATAATTACATATACGCAAATATTGAATTTTTTCCGACAGTTATATAATAGTATATAATATAAAGATAAGTAATTATCAAAATATTTGATTAGCGTTTATCTTGTTTACATGCTTCTCAACAAAATTATTATTTTTGTTTTTTTCTTTAAAATTACACTGGGATATCTAATTGGTTCCAAATGCCATAAAAAGTCGAAATAATAAAAAAAATCAATAGTGAAAATTAGGGGTTATATTGAAACCTTCATCGCTTAAAAATATTAATTTTGCTGCATTCGGAACTATCACAAATATGATTTTTCAATGACACTGAAATGATAAATTGTTGTACCACCGATATTTAAACAAAATTATATTCTTAGTAGCTAAATAAATTACTGTTGGTTACAAATAACCAAATATTTAGTAGTTACCATAATTCGGTTACAATTAACATGAAATTTTGTTACATACATACATACATACATACATACATACATACATACATACATACATACCATCACGCCATATCCCTCACGGGGTAGGCAGAGAGAACCGAACGCCACATTTTTCTATCTTGACACACACTCATCGCCTCATCAACATTCATACATCGTCTTATACACGTTCATCTGTTGTTGACGCTTCTTACATTTCCATCTTTCAGAATATCGTTTACATGGTCGTGCCATCCTTTTCTTGGGCGCCCCCGACCTCTTATTCCATTCCTGTCAGCTTTGTATATTTTCTTCGTCAGGCGTTCTTCATTCATTCTCTCCAAGTGGCCAAACCATCTCAATGTGTTAACTTTCATTCTGTTTATTACATCTTTCTTCATCTTACATTCTTTCCTTGTATCTTCATTCCGAACTCTGTCATACATCGTTCTGTTACAAATTCTTCTAAGCGATCTCATTTCAACTGCATTTATTCTGCTTTCGTGCGACTTCTGCCATGTCCAGGTCTCACTTGCATACGTCAGGGTTGGCACTACGATTGCGTTATGAATGGCAACTTTAGCATCTTTTGATATGTTGCGATCATTCATAACTGGTCTAAGTGCTCCATTCACTCTGTTTCCTGCCATAACTCTTCTTTCAATATTCTTATCAGGCCGTCCATTCCGTTGGAACATACTACCCAGATAGACATACTCGTCGACTTGTTCAAGCCATTCACTCTCTACTTTTATTCGACACACTGTTCTACTTTCACTCTTTTCAAAGACCATTACCTTCGATTTGCTGGCATTCATTCTAAGTCCATTTTATATGCATCCATCATATACCATACTTACAAGATACTGTAACTCTTCCATACTTTCTGCTAACAGCATATTTTGTTACTACATACTACAGCAAATTTTGTTACTACATACTTATATACCTACGTTTTGTCAGTAGATCTGTACTAAAGTTGAGTGTAATACTATGTCAGGCGTCTGTATGAAGTAACGAAAAGGGCGCTAAAGTAGGAATGGGATGAATATAAAGGGCGGAGAGTTCTCAATTACCAATGGCAATAAAATGTCAACAGGTAAGAATAAATGATACATATCTCCCAGGATAATAAACTGAAAAAAAAAATATAAACACAGTCAAATAATAAAAAAAAATATCCCAAATTGTTGCGTACCCCAATTAAACGTGGCTACCCTTGTTTTAAATAAAAATGGTCCCTCGTTTTCTTAACACTATGTTGACCGGCATATACAATATGTTTTAAAATTTAATGTACATTTTTGGATGCAGAAAAACCATATAATAAAAAAATGTCAAACGTAAGATAATAAATTCATACATTCTATAAACAATACTCAAATTTCAAGAACGTGCGATAATTTTTTTCATTTTTTAATAAATCGTTTGGGCAATGAGTTTATTTTTGTTTTGATGTCTCCCGTTTGGATTACTATAACGATATATGTGCGAATCTACAAAAAAAATTTCATCTCCGTCAGTTTACAATGCTGCAGCCAGGCTCATCACTGGAATCTCCAAGTTTTCTCACATCTCTTACCATCTTGGCTTAGAGTTCTCGAAAGGATTCAATATAAGCGCTCTTGAGGTGAGTTTTCACGAAAACGGCGCTATATAAATTATCCAACCATATATATATATATATATATATATATATATATATATATATATATATATATATATATATATATATATATATATATATATATATATATATATATATATATATATATATATATATATATATATATATATATATATATATATATATATATATATATATATATATATATATATATATATATATATATATATATAAGCTCTGTCTCATGATCTTCAAAGCACTTCAGGGTATGATGGCTCCTACTTACTTCTCAGAACTTTGCATTCCACTTTCAAATAACGACAGACAATCATCGCTTTGTTCTACTCTACATCGTCTATGGTTGGAAAATTAGCTGAAATAGACAGGGTGCACACGATTCATTTCGGGGATCGTCCGTTTACTGTGGCAGGACCAAATGCATGGAATAAACATACCTTTTTTGTAAATTTTACCAGAGCCATAGTGATACATCTGAATCAATTTTCACCTTCCTTGAGTTGAGATATTCACGAAAACGGCGCTACATAAATCATCCAAATTATTATTATTATTGCTGAAGTTTTCACTGTCAGCTTGAACCTTTCTAAAAACAAGCTGAGTTTGGAATTATTTTGTTGGCATAAAGGTATTTCTGTTTTATTTTTATTCTTATCTGATTTGCTTGCTTTCCTATATTTTAGTATTATATGTTTTTACTCCTCACTTACCCAAGAGTAAGTGAGGAGTAAAAACATATAATAACATATAGTGGGGAGTAATGATTTCGGAATTTTTAAAACTATTTTTTATTGTGCTGTGTGCTATGTACGGCGTGTTTATTTTACTTAATCGATTATAGACTATAGTAGGTAGGTACTTATTCGATTCTTTTCAATTTTTGCAATTTTGTATATCTGATACTCACTTAGACCCCATTAGATTTTGAAGGATATCTGAATAGTGCTTCTTACTATCAAATATTTCAATGTGACCCTAAGCTCATGAAACTTAAAATTAGATTTTTTTTATTTTTAAGTTGGTAAAAAGGCACACCACTTTCATAAAATTGAAGAGTTATCAAGTTAAAATGCTGCATATTTTCCATACAAATTGTTTGTGAGGAGTTTAGCGTTAGCCACAACCCACTCGTTTTATTATTATTTTGCTATATCTTGATTTTTTATTGTTGTATTATTTTGTATTTAAACTATACTGTATTCTTGAAAAAAAAATGTTTTTTGTACATTTCATATATTTTTTTATTTTACAAAAAAAGAAAACTGTTTGAATATTTTGTTTGTTCAAGATGATGTTGTAAATTATATGCTTGTTTAAATTTTCTGTGTAAATGTTTTTTTTGACCCTTAATAAATAGATAAACATCAAATATTCTAAGTTAGAGGCGTTGAGGTTATGGAAATTCATTAAAAAAATATCTATAAACATTGTTACACTCTGTCTTCTTTTTGTACACTATTAGAGTTTCAAAAACTAGGTAGGTACCGTTTTTAGTATTATATACCTGTCTACATATATATAATTCCTTTAAATTTAAAATACCCCCGACGAGGTCGGATCGAATGAGTATTTGGCCAGTCAGCGAAGTGTTGGATCTGACAAATGAATGTAGTCGCGCCCACTCGCCGCTTGGCGGCTTTGCATCGGCTGTCGGGCGGTAGATGGCGTATGGTATGTAGTATAACATTAGTAATATTATTATATACCTACCCAAATAACCAGCTCAAGTAACAAAGGTAGGAGGAAACTTACACTACATACATAGTATAACCAGTAACCAGTCACCCATTTAACAATGAAACATTAATTTAATTAAATAGACAAGATAATAGCATGGTCTTGCACTTAACAGGTAGCACCTATTCAATAGTGGAAGCCTTTTTTTAGTACCTATATAAAATGTACGTACCTACATAATATTATCTAAAATCAGCCAGATCGTTTTTTTCATCAAACTTTAAATCTGTTTTTTTACACATATATTATTAGCTGTAAGATACAGGATTAGGATAGTGCCTCAACTTCTTTATATTATCAATTATATCATCGTAATAGACGGGTAATCCAAAATACAACATTGCATCCCTCATATTTTTAAGTTTTTTTTGCTTTAGATCCCTCATAGTTCAGCACCGAAGTTCACTGCCCATTTTGAATGTTGCCTTCTCATGTGAGACGACACTGGTGTGTGGGATACATATATGTGCCGCGCTTCCTTTTTTAACGTAATGTAGGTACACCCGCACGCCTGTCGATGGTTACACCACTTTGTGGGATATGCCGTGCTCGTATGTATGAATGAATTATTACTTTTTTAAAGATATGATAGGTGACAACAGGCAACAATAACATCTCACATAGTTCAGCAATGAGGTTCACCACCCATTCTGAATACAGTGCATTTTTAGGTGAGACGAGACTGGTGTGTGGGTATACACAGATATGTTGTGCTCCCTTTTATAAGGCAATGCACACCCGCACACCTTTCGCTGGTTACCCCACATTGTGGGATATGCCGTGATGGTATGAATGAATGAATGAATAAATGAATGATAGGTGAAAAGCAAATAAGTTTTGACATTCCTTTATCAAACTGTAAACCACGAGTATGTACAATTTTATTTTCTAATAAAATACTACATATAAAGACCGTCTCTTTGATGGGTCTATTTTGTTCTTCAATCCGCGAAACTTTAAAAAAATAAAGACTTCCTTGCACCCTGCGCAAGTGGCGAGCTTATTGCCATGATGCAATTTTTTCCAACTAACCAGTGTTTCCAGCCCAAAGAAGCAATATTTGTGTGGGAAATGAATTTATATAAATTTCTCTTCTACTGGGGATCGAACCCAGCACGCCTGCACAGAAGTCAAACGCCTTAACAACTGTGCCACGGCGGTTGAAATACACCATTCGCTGTGGTTTTTCCTTGTTAAGAATCGATTATCAAACGTGCATTTTGTGCTATCTCCATGGCTCTTTAACTTGTACATTGATTTCTGCATAAGAGCCCTTAAGGATGAAAGCAAGGGTCTGAAATTGAGTACCGTAATGGTGCGAGATTTGATGTATGCAGACGATAAAGTTCTATTAGCAGAAAGTATGGAAGAGTTACAGTATCTTGTAAGTATGGTTTATGAAGGATGTATAGAGAACGGACTTAGGATGAATGCCAGCAAATCAAAGACAATGGTCTTTGAAAAGAGTGAAAGCAGAACAGCGTGTAAAATAAGAGTAAAGAACGAATGGCTCGAGCAAGTCGATGAATATGTATACTTAGGAAGCATATTTCAACGGAACGGACGACTCGATAAAGAGATCGAAAGAAGAGTTATGGCAGGAAACAGAGTGAATGGAGCACTAAGACCAATTATGAATGATCGCAACATATCAAAGGATGCCAAAGTTGCCATTCATAACGCCATCGTAGTGCCAACCTTGACGTATGCAAGTGAAACCTGGACTTGGCAGAAGACGCATGAAAGTAGAATAAATGCAGTTGAAATGAGATCGTTAAGAAGGATTTGTAATAGAACGATGTATGACCGGGTAAGAAATGAGGACATAAGGAAAGAATGTAAGATGAAGAAAGATGTCATTACTAGAATGAAAGTGAACACATTGAGATGGTTTGGTCACATGGGGAGAATGAATGAGGAGCGCCTGACGAAGAAAATATACAGAGCGGAAAGGAATGGAATGAGAGGTCGGGGACGCCCAAGAAAGGGGTGGCACGACCATGTGAACGAAATTTTGAAAGACGGAAATGTTAGAAGTGTGAGCAATAGACGAACATGTATGAGACGATGCATGAATGTGGACGAGGCGAGAGATGCTTGCCAGGATAGAAAGATGTGGCGTTCGGTTCTCTCTGCCTACCCCGCAAGGGACATGGCGTGATGGTATGTATGTATGTATGTATTTTCAATTTGATTTTTAAAACCAGGGGGGCAAGTCTCGTCAAACGGTGAAAACAAAACCCTCATGATTAATCATATTAAGGATTTTTTATATGGAGATACCTTAATATTTACCTACTTATTTTCGATGTCACATTGCGAAAGATTGCGGCAATTTTACTAACTTGAATTATTTGGTGTACGGGAGACCTTTCATAGGTATTATATTTGTTATTCCCTATGTGACATTTATTCGCTATCTTTCATTGACATTACAATTGTGTTGCGCTCCGTTCTTTCTGCCTATTTCATAGAAGATAAATGTATGTTTGTTTAAATCAAATTATAAAAATACTTCAAATATACTTCATTATCATTACTATGTATTGTGTTTTGCTGCGTTGTTCTTTCTGCCTATTCCATAGTGGATGAATTTGTGTTTGTTTAAATCAAATTATAAAAATACTTCAAATAAACTTTCAATGGCATTACTATTGAGTCGCACTACGTTATTTTTCTGCCTATTCCACAGTGGATAAGTTTATTTACAAACTTACTTAATGTTAAGTTTGTTTAAATCAAAACATAAAAATACTTCAAATAAACTTTCATTATCTACTGCGTTGCACTCCGCTCTTTCTGCCATAATCTTTAATCCATAGTGGATGAAACCTATATGTTGTATACCTACCAGTAACATTGCTAGCAATTACAATAAGGAATTAGAACAAATGGAAATTGACAATCGACATTATTACCAACGATATGTATTTGCTGTTATTTAAACTAATCTGATTGAAATTAAATTTGTTTGTTCTTTGTCAAATTGGACGGACTAATTCTTGGACCAGTCTCCAGCGGGGACCGTCTAAGTAAATTGTGGACCATCTTTTATGCTAAAACAATGTGTATCAACAAAGGCCTTCAGTTTCCTTATCCAATTAATGGACGTTTGTGATCCAATTTGCTCCTGGATCACGTACCACACATAAATTTTCTAGGCAGGCCAACCGCAAAAACTACCAGATAACAAATTACTGGCCAGAGGTCTTGTACGACATGAATTGATTCACTGTTTCATATAGATCCTGATCCTCGAGGAAATGGAAGCTTTGACTTCAAATTTAATCTGGTAATTTCATTACAGTTGAAATACAAACGATCGATATAGTTAGGTACCTACTTACCAAATTGCCAACTATGACAATATGTCTTGAAAATATAAATTTAACACGGAGGAGTTTTAAAAATCATAATTCTGTATAAAATAACATGTCACGGCATGGCAAAAGTGTATGGAATTTTCTCCAAGATTATGCAAGGATCAATATTTGATTTTTGACAATTGTTTGCATAGTACCTACTAGTTGCATGTAACACATTAGATACAATTGTCGATAGCGATAGTATGTATATTTGAAGAATAAGTAACAAACTATAAACCCATAAATCCAAATTATTGAATATTTTAAGATATTTTGTTTTCTATGTATAAAACACATGAAGGTATGTATGTCAAGATAGGATAGTATGGAGGTCAGTCCTTTTTTCCTACCTAAAATATGAAAACAGCATGATGGTATGTATATATGTTTGGAGATTAAGTATCAAACTATTAAGCCTTTTTAGATATTGTGTATAGGCGACTGCCATACTAATTGAATGAAGCGATGTCGTCTCACACACGGACAGACACATAGACACACTAAATGTTCTACTCCAAATTCTGAGTAAATCCGTATAAAGAACATATATGCTGCGAAACCTCTAAGTTGGTGTTTTTTGACTTCAAAGTTGGAAAAACCGTGAAAAATATAGACCCTGCATACAATCACGCATATCCTGGCTTGAAACATTGTCGATATGTTAAGAGAACAAAGTTCTTTTGAACAAATCGACAGTTGGATAATACTAGAGTGTCTACATATAATATTAATTTATCATAAATATCAAATGAAATCGTATTTCCTTTTAATTGCGAGTAAATTATGAGAAATATAGCTAATCTATACTTCGTACCTATATTGAGTATTTTCAAAAACTTCAATATATTTTTTCGTAAGCACCAATTAATATTTATCATATTATTTTTAGTACCTACCTATATAACACTAAAAGTAGATTTAAAGTTTCTTGAATTCACGCTGCAATGCAAACTTAATGAAATTTTTATGAACGCATACGATTGCAATGATAAATGTATAGGTAGTCATATTAGCAAGATAAGATAATTTTACGATGTAATTATGATTTATATGAATATGAATAAATTATTGTAGGTAAATTTAACATGTTCTGCTTTCACTCTTTTCAAAGACAATGGTCTTTGAAAAGAGTGAAAGCAGAACAGCGTGTAAAATAAGGGTAGAGAACGAATGGCTCGAGCAAGTCGACGAATATGTATACCTACTTGGGAAGCATATTTCAACGGAATGGACGGCTTGATAAAGAAATCGAAAGAAGAGTTATGGCAGGAAACAGAGCGAATGGATCACTTAGACCAATTATGAATGACCGCAACATATCAAAGGATGCCAAAGTTGTCATTCATAACGCCATCGTAGTGCCAACCTTGACGTATGCAAGTGAAACCTGGACATGGCAGAAGACGCATGAAAGCAGAATAAATGCAGTTGAAATGAGATCGTTAAGAAGAATTTGCAATAGAACGATGTATGACAGGGTAAGAAATGAGGACATAAGGAAAGAATGTAAGTTGAAGAAATATGTCATTACTTGAGTGAAGGTGAACACATTGAGATGGTTTGGTCACATGGGGAGAATGAATGAGGAGCGCCTGACGAAGAAAATATACAGAGCGGAAAGGAATGGAATAAGAGGTCGGGGACGCCCAAGAAAGGGATGGAACGACCACGTGAACGATATTCTGAAAGACGGAAATGTTAGAAGTGTGAGCAACAGACGAACATGTATGAGACGATGCATGAACGTGGACGAGGCGAGAAATGTGTGCCAGGATAGAAAAATGTGGCGTTTGGTTCTCTCTGCCTACCCCGCAAGGGACATGGCGTGATGGTATGTATGTAAATTTAACATTGTTGGCAGGCCGTACAATAGGTGAATCGATGATATAATAACAACAGGGGGAACGAACTGGAAAGAAGAAAAAGGCAAAGATAGAATTATATGGAAAATATTGGAGGAGGCCTTTACCCAAGAGGGATCCATTTCATGAAAAAATATACATATTATCTAGATAAAAATAAGACCAAGTAGAAATAAGTTCGAATACTGTACAATAATTAAACTTACTACTTATTAAATATATACTTATATATGCTTTAAAAATAATTGTAAAAGAAATGAAATAATATTTTTTTTGTCATATTGATTTATTATTTATTTATTTATTTATAAACGGCACAAAATGCCTTTTACATACATAGATCAAACACATCTTCTTCTTCTTCTTCTTTCTCAGCCATCTCTCCACTGCTGGATGTAGGCCTCTTCTAATAGCTTCCACTCGTCTTTTTTCTGGGCTTTACGAACCCATCCGCTTCCAGCGACAGGGACAATATCATCGGCCCACCTTTTCTGGGGCCAAACACATATTGATGATAAAAATATTAAAGAAAAAAAACAATTAGGTATACCTACACTTAAACAAACCTAAACAGTAAGACAAATATAAAAAAACACAATAGATGTAAGCTAACATAAAAAAAGATATTCATATGGACTCAAAATAAACCAAAACAGTAGGTAAATTCAAAAATAAAAAACAGTAAATTAAAAATAATAATTATAATAAATTCAAAAATGAAATAAAAAAATAGCCGTAAGCAAACATAAAAAAATGATGTTGGTACATAATATGCCTCAAAAAATAAAAATATATAATCACCATCACGCTACGTTATTTATGGTACACGCAACGTTATTTGTGGAAAATGTTAAATTGTTATAGACGTAATACTGAGTAAAATGCTTTGTTTAAATGAACTCAATGGGGTTGCAAAAATATCAACTTCATAAAAAATATTCCCTTCCCTCAACAGCCTTTGCAAAGGTGAATTATAGTAATAATTTGTTTTGGCACTGTCACATGCAAAGGTTGTTGTGCTTCTAGTTTTCTCTACAATACAAAAAAGACTTGATCGAATATGACTTTATATGATGCCAACGCTCAAGCATCTTTATTTCATTAACATACATAGGTACCTATAAATATGGGAGTTGAATCATTCATTGGGAGTATAATAGTTTAATAACAGTCGTAAATATCCTACCGTTGAAGTATTAAACGACACTCCTCGTCTTCAACTGCCGCCGATGCTAAACAAATAATACGTTCAACATGAAACAACCGAATCGTGATAATGCATAATTTATTATCGTCGAAAATGGCGTCCATACATTTAATGTGTCGCAACCGGTACACGCCCACTCGGCCGTCATCGAATCAGAATGTATGATTGTGAACGAGGATACGTTTTAGGTGTGTGCCTCTTGTGCAGACAGACACAGGAGGGATGGCATATCTCGCGGCACCATCTGCCCAAATTCGTGTGCAACTATCTGTGACGAGATGTAGCCGAATGCCTTTGGAGTCAACCTACACCGTTGAAGGAGTAACAGGGTGGGGAGAGTCACTAAATACTTACAGAGGAAGATCGCAGAGGTGAATTTAAATTGTTGTTGTCTTGGGTACCTACTTTCCAACAGCAATCAAATGAAAAAACGGACAGTTTTTATATTACATCGTCGATAAACGATTGTTTTTTACTGTGTGGTACCATTTTGCAATTAATTAAATGAAATAAAACATAACTTTGTATACACCACTACAATTATAACTTTTATTCAATTGAATAAAAATTCCTCTACATGTTTCGAGAGCAAAGTTCCCTTCCTCAGGGAAAGAGAAGTGAATATACCTACTTTGTATCCTCCTGTGGAAGAGAAATTTGTTCTCATAACATGTAGAGGAATTTTTATTCAATTGAATAAAAATTATAATTGTTGTGGTGTACACAAAGAAGTGTTTCTATTTTCTCAATAGAGACGAAGTTGGGATATTATAGAAGAACCAGGAACTCAAGGCACCTGTCATCGGCGGGTTTACGTACCTAATCACTTTATGCGCTTGCGCAACGATCACCACTTAGGGGAGAAGTGGTATGAAAGGGACACGTATTGAAAGGGACAATCTAAATCTCCGGTAAAATAAAAATAGTATCGAATCAACACTATTTTTATTTGATGACAACCCCAACGCATGTCCATTCGCACCTTATTTCACACTTCTGTCATTTCAAAGACGGCGATGGCGTGCGTTTGTTTTTATTCGTAGCAAAAAGTAAATTTTCGTTATCTTTAAAATAAGTTTCCTGAAAAGCTGAGCATTAGTTATTAAATTGTTTACTGTTGTTTATGATAGACTAGCAACATAGCTATATGATAACAAAAGGTCAGTATACTTTTATTATAAAATAATGATTTTGTGGTTATATTTATGATTTGAGTGTAATATTTATGAAAGGGACACAAGAAATATTTATGAAAGGGACACCTCCGGTTCAGACAGACATGTGAAGGTAAGTAAAAAAGTGTAAAAAGTATTGATCCAAAAACTAGAATTGTGTTTTAGTTTATTAAAAACGAAATATCTGTACATAAATCTTTATTATTGATCTTAAATTTTTCTCGCAGTTTACGAGCATCCACTTGCAACTTATAAGGTGTGAGTTGATTTAAATTGGTAAGCAAAGCTAAGTGTTTTTTATTCAATTATCCATAGAATGTGATTCCATCACTAAATGCTTAAGTTTATAATACTTTAAGCGTAAAGTAGTCTGATTTTCCGTAATATTTATGTACTGTCGTCGTCGTAATAATAAATTGTCGCGTCCCTTTCAATACTATCTATTTATGAAGGGGACAAAATACATGTTTTTCAAGAATACGAAAAACAACAAATGATTATTAAAAACTTTAATTTTTATTTTTATTTTCCAATAACTAAATATCTATACTTTCTAATTCAGATCCAACGAAAAAAAATCATTAATTTATTAACTAGAGCCTCTACAACGAAAATGTCCCTTTCATGCCACTTCTCCCCTATGCCTTCTTATTGAGTGCCCTTATCAATGTTATTTTTTGAAAGTTTTACATATTTGAATAATGTGTACTTATAACAATTTATTTGAAAATAATGCATTATAACTATTGCCATCTATGAAGTTCCTACTGTCAAATTTTGGCGAAAGGTGAACTATTGTACATAAGTGCCTTTATGAAGGTAGGTACTATGATATTTTGACTCATGATGTTAGTATTGTATGTCGTAAGTTAAGTAATATGAAAACTTGGCGTATAATGAAAGTTTTGTAAGTAGGTATGATATAACCATTTTATTTTTTGAATATAAAAAAATTATATGTCCTTGTTAATTAAACAAGTACATATACATGTTCCTACATCCCCTAAAATAAGCATAAATGCTTGTGATATAGGTGAACGAAATCGGTCGAGGCAGGAGTCGAACTCGCGACCACTGGATTACTAACCCAATGCTCTAACCGCTCTGCCATCGACCCATCTGAGTATGTATTGTAAGTACATAATACGGTATGTAGGCACAATGAAATTTTCTGTCCTCCTTAGAGCTCAAATTGTTATACCAATCGATTTCAAATCAATACAATTTGAGAAACTGTGAGCTAACTTACCTATACGAACTCTCGTCCTCAATACCCATTTGTCAGTAGTGCCCCAATAGTATAACCATCAGACCACAGAGGATACTATCTAACTTACCTTTACCTTAATATAATTTGACTTATGAATTCCTTCTGCATATATTTTTGGTTGAATTTTTTTTTGATTGTATGTTATGGTTGATAATATGATTGTCATTTTTTTAATTGAAATATCTTTTTTTGTGTTATATTTATGTTGTTTTATAAAATGTTATAATAATACAAACTTTACAGGTAAGTAATTGCTTCGGAACAGACTATGTCTGGTGAAGCAGTTATCTAATATATTTACATTATAGTATTATTACGGGTAAGTAATTGCTTCGGAACAGACTATGTCTGGTGAAGCAGTTATCTAATATATTTACATTATAGTATTATTACGGGTAAGTAATTGCTTCGGAACAGACTATGTCTGGTGAAGCAGTTATCTAATATATTTACATTATAGTATTATTACGGGCAGTGGCGGCTCCCCCAAAGGGGCTCTCCACCTCCATGTGTTTCCACCTAACGGCTGTAATAGTAAAATACTGCAATAGTTCGTTTCATACAGCGAGATTCTATGAAAAATTTTGTTCCGCGGGCACAATGTACTTGCGCCCGAAGAACTGTATGTAAACTCATATAATTGATTCCAATGCCGTAGTACAATATGATGCGAAATGTATGGAGCTCTCGGGCACGTTCCTATATATGTTCATGAATTTACCGGAATATATCTCTTTCCAGTAAGTTGTAGATGAATTAGTGTATTTATGAACACAACTAATATTAGCGTCTGCGCACTTCGCAATAAGCGATCAGCTGGAGTGCTGAAGGCCGTTGATGACAGCACGCCATTTTGCATGTTGTGTTGTGGTTGTGTTTCCAGAGTGATGAAATAGGGTTAATTTAATATTTTTAATGATAATTTTTGACAATAGTACACGGTGAATAGTATACATAATTTAATTTCGCGTTACTTTAATTACGATGATCGTGTGAATGTGAAAAACTAAGGGCCTCCCGGCCAATCATCTCATTATCTCAAATTAGTTCTTGTAAATCACGTAAATGTATTCGAAGTTTTATGATGAATTTGTAATAAAAAACGTCATGGCTTTGCAGGTGTAGTGAAAAGAATGCGTATTGCGGGTGTAGTGAATGTTGTTTTCCGTGTTTACTTTTTGACAATAATTCTTATGTAGGTATTTAATTCTGACAAAAACAACTTAATCCAACATGTATGTATGATATATGATCCACCCGACCCCCCTTTCTTTCAGGTATTGTAATTGCAGCTTAACAGGAGAATGATGATAAACACTGATCATGCATATGCATGAAAATAATATTTTTTCACCTCTGTCGAAATTTCACAAGTGTACTGAATATTTTCTCCTTTTAAATACACATTTCCTTTCAAGAAAAAAATTGAGCCCCTCTAATATTTTAGATCGCCAGCCGCCACTGATTACGGGTAAGTAATTGCTTCGGAACAGACTATGTCTGGTGAAGCAGTTATCTAATATATTTACATTATAGTATTATTACAGGTAAGTAATTGCTTCGGAACAGACTATGTCTGGTGAAGCAATTATCTAATATTTTTACATTATAGTATTATTACGGGTAAGTTATTGCTTCGGAACAGACTATGTGTGGTGAAGCAGTTATCTAATATATTTACATTATAGTATTATTACGGGTAAGTAATTGCTTCGGAACAGACTATGTCTGGTGAAGCAGTTATCTAATATATTTACATTATAGTATTATTACGGGTAAGTAATTGCTTCGGAACAGACTATGTCTGGTGAAGCATTTATCTAATATATTTACACTATAGTATTATTGTTTAATATAAATAAAAACATTTAAAATAAAATATTGTCAACAATGAATTTCATCAATATGCTCCATCTTGTCTGATAAATATTTTTATTAGATGTTTTAAGGTATAGCTAAAATAGAAATGTACCCCACAATAATACATATATTAATTTAGAGATTGTCGACCAATAATGAAAAAAGTATTTCGTCATCTCAAGAAGTTTAGATTTTTGTCAAGGTCATTTCAGTTTGATTTAACCCCAAATTAGTTTTTTTTTTATTTATTTAAACATAATTTAATTTATACAAGATCCCACTAACCATATATGATTATCAGTGAGTTTCTATATCATATGCTAACTTAAACTAACCAACAATGAAAAAAAAAGGAATTTGGTCTAACAATATAAAAATGTTATTAGAGATCCAAAACAACACCAGGATAAAACAAAAAAAAAAATCAAAAACCATATAAAAAAAACCCAAAAATACAATAGAGTAAAAATAAAAATAAAAGGAAGGAACAAAACATTTTTTACAGGATATTTTGATTTAATTATATGAATTTAATCCCATGTCTGAGGGCAAGCTGTTCTCTATTATTGGTATTGAAGACTGCAGTGTTCTTTCACCGTAATAGTTATTTACTCTAGGTATAATATATTTGCCGAAAGTTACTTGTTTGGTTTTTTACTTATTTTTTACAGGTGTTTTGTGTTAATTTTTTTAAAATAAATCTGTATTTATAAATTTCCGTAGCTGTCATTTGATTTTTGATTCGATCAGTTTCGAAGTGAACAGTTCTTTCTCGGGACTTTTGAAAACTTATTACGAGATATCAGTGTTGTATACTAACGATGTATTCGTTGCATCTCCTTCAGTAACATTTCAAATTTAAATACGATTCGGCACGACTTTAAACTGTTCATCTTTCTCATAGTATTATTATCAAACCGGGTGTGATTTCATATTAAACAACTCGCGTGTGACGTCATCCGTAATATCGTTTTTGACTTGGGATATCACCAAAGGCGGAAAAATGTCGACTCGATTTCAAACCAAATTAACATTGTCTCGCGATTCGGCCTATCCGCTGGACCAGATCACACCGTGAAACGTGTATGTTCCGTAGAATATGTAGTGGTATGTTGTCAGTATATAATGCGGTCTAATGTTAGATTCCGAGATGCATATCTCGCGCGGTAATGAGTGAGAAATGACTCCCAAAACTAGTTTTGGTGTGACCGCCACCGAAGACAATCGCATCGGACGATCTAAATCTTCATTAATGTTTGTATACCGTACTTATATCTCTGTAGGAACAACTCTCTGAACCGTTCCTTGAATTTTTCCGACAATTATCATTTTTTGGTCATTTGGTCTTTAGAGGAATGCCCGTGGCAGAGATGAGCGAATTCTCGACATGAATCATAATAATTAAAAAAAAAGATTTTAATCAAATATATACCTACTTATTTATCTTCCTACTTGTAAAATACACCGTTCTTAGCATGTTCTTAAAATCCATATCGCCGTGATCTACTTGGTAACAAAGACATTTTATCTGTATACACGTAATATGAGAGCAAAACGATCAACAAAAATGGTATATTTTATGGAATTCATACAATATCACCAAGAAAGAGCACACACGACAGAATACACTAAGTGAGAAAGAGATCATACAATAATAGACACACACTGCAGATATACTTTCTCTTTTACTCCAGTGCAATCACATCAAAATTATCTCATACCAAATAATGACTCTAAAAGAGACGACTTCATATTATGTTATAGCTGTGTGAATAAGCTAATACAATTACAGAATCCATCTGCATAGCAACAAGCGAATATGACTTAAATACTCTCTCGTTTAATAAAAATAAAAATAAATATAGAAAAATCCATGTAAACATATAACCAAGTAGCAAAAAAAATACATCAAAATTTAGCTATTAAATATAAATTAATTGACGCGATAAACATAAAACCATATTATGAATATGATCCGATTTCATTTTTAGAAAATAATAATATTTCGCTTTATTACGATAAAACAATATTAACTGACCGGTCAATTCAACATAACAGACCCGATTTAATAATACATGATAAAATTTAAAAAATAACATATATTTGCGACGTGGCTATTCCAAATTCTAGTAATATTATAAAAACTTTTGATGAAAAAAAAATAGAAAATACACCACTTTAGGTAAAGAGATTAAAAGACTTTGGCATTCTCGTAAAATAATAATATTACCGTACATTATTTCAGCCACTGGCATTATTCCAAAATCGTTTATCCGTAATTTAGAAATTATAGATTTATCGAAAAACTTAATAATAAAAATGCAAAAAACGGTAATAATGAATAACTACATGTAGAATCGTTAAAGATTTTTTAAACGTTAATATTCGGGAATCAGTAGGGTTGTTAGGTAGTATAGAGACCTCCTCAGAGCCTAATCCTTTGATATGTTAAGTATCTGGATGGGTGAACTATTCCCAATTGAAAGCTTGATGATGCGTTTGTTGCATTTTATTTTGCTCTTTTAAATCATTTACAATTTACGCATTGATCTGCTAATTCTTTTGAGGAAGTGTATAATGGTAATAATAATAATTGAGTGTTATTATTTGTAGTGCTTAATTGTTATTAATATCATTAGTAAATCGGCCAGCGCCGTTAAAAAAAAAAGTTATCAAATAAATATGCAGCACTAAATTATATATCTGGTCGTTCCTTCACAGCTATAGTGTAACTTTTACAAGTTTTCATAACACACGAATGTATTTTGACTGCGACATTACGTCTGAACACTACAACATCTTATGTGTAACTAAAGTGCGGCAAGAATTAATAGAGGTATGCGCCTTCCTTTTTTTTTACCGAATTAAAACACTAGTAACGTATCTGTAATTTTTGTATATCATTGCCTTTTGCGTGGACATTCTGGGTTCGATTTCCAGCAGACGAGAAATGTACCTATTTCATTTCATTTATCACGAAAATATTTCTTCTCTGGGCTGTAAATACTATTTTAAGTTAGAGGAGATCACCATTTGGTAATTAACTCGTCACTTTTCAAGGAAGTAAATCAATAAATAAAGTCCTTTTTGTGATCTTAGTTATACCATCCATCTGACTAAAATGAAACTTGAAAATTTGTTCAGCGCACACCCGGATATTAGATTTCGAAAAAAAAAATCTTTTTATATTTTTGATCACATTTCAGTAACAGTAAGTACCTACATATTTGACAAACGAAAGGATTTTACAGGTTCAAATAACACACAAGTACAAATTAAATTGAAATAATATTAATATCTGCCATTTTCACCTATAAAGAGGATTCGTATGGTAAACGCAATCACTCCCAGGTGCCAGACTTAACCATTTTTAATACCTATATTCAATAAGGTAGAAAAAAAAACCGCTATTAAAAATTATTCATCGAAAGTGTTGCAATCTCTCGGATTATATAGCATAGCTGTTAGGGCGCTGGATTATGTACCTACTAGTATTCTTATAAAAAAAACTATACCTTAATAATATATCAACGTGAGCCAACACTTGAGAGCCACTGCAATCACATAACTCATAATAATGTTCCTGAAAAAGGTCTCATAGAAACGCGTAACGCTAAGACTATACAGAATATTCTAAAAATGTTTCTTCCTACACGCCTTTTACAATTATTTATGAATATTTCGGTATTTTATTTAGGCATATTGTACTAAATATTCCGACATTAATGCTTCATATCACATCAAAATATTTAAAAAAATAATGCGTAGGTCTCAATTAATACGGTAATACATACATTACAAATTTAATGACTTTTCATTTTAGCATATCTGATTGAGATTTTTATACGATCAATAATTTAAGTGTGATTATTATTTGTTTTATCTGATACGTTGATCTTGTAAACTTGCCCACGACATAATCAATTCCTCCTATTGACATTACTGAATTCTGAATTCTACGGGTCTTCCTTTCAGGTATGATAGGCAATATTTTCACTGATCATTATCAAGTCCATAATTGATTATAGTTTAAGTTGTTATGGGTAAATATTCGATATTTGATTCGAAAAATACATATTAGGTATTATAGTATTATGGGCCTTTCCAAAATAACTGTGGGTCGTGGGAGTTTTTTCAAAGAAAAATACAAGAAAAATTTTAGATTCCGAAAGCAGTCTTCTCGCAGTACGGGATCTTAAAAACACTTTCGTAATGCGACCCTAGATTGTGGCCAACACTGAACTCCCCAGTAACAAGTCACTCCACAAAAAATTGATAATTCTCCAATAGCATATTATTTTTATTTTATTTTTATAAATTGTCAACAGCTGTACATTTTTTTATATAAAACAATTAGGTACATATAAATTGAGCCAATTACAGACTATTATATATTTCTAATTCACATAGAACACGTACACGCGTTCATAGAAAACATGTAAATATGAAAATATAAAATAACATAAGAGAAAAATATATATAACTGCACGAATACAAAAGAATAAGAATATAGTCACATCGTCACTGAAGGGGTCACATAAAAATCAATGTATTGTTAGTGGGTACCTACAACGGCACTGCATTTACGACCGTGCGATGATTCATTAAATTTCAACATTAATGTGCGGGTGACCTATCTCCAGCAAAGAGTAGCAAAGAGTATGAAAGTGTTATACCTATTTATCTATTTGAAAATATAAATACCAAATTTTAAGTTTCCTGAGATGTTGATGAAACTTTCAGAATACAATCTCAGCATGATACTAGTTGATTATCAGCAATAAAAAATCATAAATCCCTGCTATATCCACTTGGGGTAGTGAGGAGTAAAAACTGATCAGTGTTGAGAAAAAGAACTCAGTGAGAAAAAGCAAAAAAATAATTAAAGAACACAAAAAGAACATAGTTCACGAATTACATATTTAATGTTAATAATACCTTCGTTTTAATATTTTTTTAATGAATGAATATGTCATGGAAACGAGTACGTACACATCCTCAAACATTCCCTAAACTAAGCACAAATGCTTGTGTTATAGGTGACCGAAATCGGTCGTAGCAGGATACGAACTCGCGGTCAATGGATTACTAATCCTGCGCGCTAACCGCTCTGCCACCACTACCCATGTAAAGTGTACAGATTAAGACAAATTAACATCATAATTTTTTTATGTGTGTTTTGATGTGAGAAGACATTCTGTTTTTGTATTTTGTAAGTTGAAGTATTTAAGAAACTTTGTTAAACAATTCAAAAATATTGATGAAAAATGTAACATCTCCAATATACATACTTGTTTTTACTCTCCACACTGTGTACTAGTGGAGAGTCATAATTTCACAATTTTTAAGCGTATTTTTTTACATCAATTTCTCAACGGGTATCATGTAGAGAGTGCACACTGTGAGTTTCGTCGTGATGTGTTTGTATTTATGGCGTACGGCATACGGATTATCCTTTTTGTGTCCTATTTACAGCTCAAACTATAAGTCCGATCGACTTCATTTTAACACCATAATATGTGTAAACTGCATAGACCTAGAGCTGATTAGTTTTTCATAGACTACATTTTATATCTTCTCTATGAATTCATCATTTACGTTGTTTTTTGTGTCCTCTCTGCAGACCAAACTATAAATCCGATTGACTTCATGTTGATATCATATTATACATATGTTAAGTCCATAAACTTAGAGCTGATTAGTTTTCCACAGATATCCTTTAATTTCGTCTCTATGATTTTATCTGTCCAAATTTTCAAAATTCTCTCACGGCCTGGAAAATCGAGGTATTTTTATACTGTTTGAAATTTTGATACAACAAAAATATACTTATCAAAAATGCATTCAAGGATGTCGAAATTTAAAGAAAAAAAATCTATGGTCTGTCATATCATTTTGAAATAAATTTCATATTTGTATGAAAAACTGTTGTCATACTTTGTAATCTGGTTGGTTGGAAGAAATTGCCTAATGGCAATAAGCCCGCCAGTGTACAATTATATTTGTTTATATTATGTACAAAAAGATGTATAAATAAATAAATAAATAAAAACGTAGGTATATAAACAAAAATAAAATAGCTTCTGTAAGGGAAAATTGAGTGATAAACTTCATATTGAAATTGTATGTATCTCTATAGACAAGTGTGTCTTTTACTCTCCACTTCTATCTTCCTCAAGGGGTAGGCAGTGAGAACCGAATACCGCATTCTTCTATCTTGACACATATACATCGCCCCATCAAGATTGATACACTGTCTCATACATGCTCATCTTGTTAGTAATGGAATTTTAATTAAAATTTATCAACTGGTATCATGTAGAAAATGCATACTATTAGTTTCGTGACAATGTTTTTGTGTGGATGGTGTATTTTGAAAACATTTATCCTCTGGGAATCTTATATTTGTTTAAGAATCTAATAGAAATGTACTTATATCTATAATTAAAAGTAAAGACTTTTTTGGTTCTACATTAATTTTTTATTCTGCGCGATAGGCCTATTTCGCCTTGTTAGGGCATTAACTAGGTTATAAGCTAGTTAATGCCCTAACAAGGCGAAATAGGCCTATCGCGCAGAATAAAAAATTAATGTAGAATCAAAAAAGTCTTTACTTTTAATTATAGATATAACTTATAATGGAATTCTACCAAATAAAAACTTTGTCGATAATTAAGAAATGTACTTCATAAAAATGCATTTGGAGATTGTCAACCTTCCATGAAGAAAAATGAACGCTTAGTATGGTGTGGAGAGTTTAGTGTTGGCTACAACCCACTTGTTTTTAAATATGATGAAACAATCTTATATCTATTGAACTAAGTGTACGGAGTAGGTTCAAATAAATCAATGCTTGTGTCACTATTTCATAACGTCAAATAGGTATACAATTTTATTCAAATAATATCTAAAGCTCTTTTTCGGTTCCAATTCGTTAAAGACAAATCCACGTTGAAGTGGAAGAAAATATTATAAATACCTGTTTAGTTTCCAAAAGGACGGCTTTGGTTATGTTGTCTGGAATAGATCCCCTCACATTTCATTATTCTAATTGACTGGAGATCAAACGGATATCTCTATCAATATCTTTGGTAAGCGATATCTTTAATCAACGACATCTCATAAACTGTTTAAATTAAGACAAGTGAATTGAACCTTGAATAGGTGACGATGTCCCTCTCTTCTACATAATTTTACATATCCAAATTGAATGTTATAAAGATAATCACATGGTATAATTAAAATCAAAATATCCACTTAGCAGTACAATTAAACAGATTAAAACATGTAAATGCGTGTTTGATTCGGACGTAACATTTTCGTAAGACATTAAAAAGGCATATATTCTATGAGTTTAAACAAGATAGGTATTTATCGTTTGGATATTAAATAATGAAGATAAAAAATAATATATGAAAATGATACCTAGTTGTATAATTTTTTTTCAAAGTGGATAGGTATCTACATACATACTGTTGAACACAATATTAACTAGTGACAGATATCAATAAGGTATTTGCTAAATTTTAGGTTGACAATGTGTGATCAAATGAGGAGCTCCGAAATAAGGAAAATTTGTGATGTTGAGGACGTGGTACGATGGGGTAGAACAAGAAGACGTTTCTGGAGAGATCACGTGGAGAGAGCCAGCTCAGACCGAGTAGTGAGAATATCAGCTGATGAGCATCCTACAGGTAGCAGACCTCCAGGAAGACCGCCCAAACGATGGAGGGACAGCTGGACGTCCATCTCCCAAGAGCAGGTGCCGAGAACTACAGGACATAGTCCTAGCTGACGAAGAAGAAGAAGAATAGGTAGGTATGTGACGTTCGGTAAATTTTATTAAAAAATAAAATACTTTAATTTAACTTACATACCTAGTTGTTTTTCTGTACTGGAAAATCATGATTATAAACAATACCTACAATGAAAGCAACAGTCATTATACATGAGGTGACAATGCTTTTCACACAGATATCACCCTCGAAACGCGCCAGAATTATAAAGTAATTTTTAGCTTGTTTATTTATTTTTATTTGCTTGTGCCAATTTCAAACGAACAGATTTTCATGATCAAAATATATAGAACTTAATAAGAACGCATAATTGATGAACGTTGCGCTGGCGCATATAGTAAATTTGCTTCTCCCACCACCCGCTTTGCATATGGGCATATGGGCACTGTAAACGGCCGGTAGTTTACAGTACCTACAGGCCGGGGCGCGGCCCCTTCACCGCACGAAAAGTAGCTCATGGAGCCCTCTAGATTATAGGTAAATCTCGGCACCATAAAATTACCTTTTCTATACACCATATTGCAGAACAAATTACGCACATAATGATTATATAAACAGATGTTTAAACTATTACAATAGTCTTGACCCCCAATCGGATATATTTAAATCAACGCAGACATCGATGAAACGTCGATTACGCGCAGTTATTAGTAATATTATTGGTTAAAAATCAAACGTATCTTCCTGAAACCTTCATCACTTCCTTATCAACGCTTTTCTATATCCATTACCCTTTCATTTCCCCCGCATTCACTCACCATCATACACTCATCCGCATACACTCACCATCATAATTAAGTGAGACTTTCTAACCGTCGATTTTTTTATATACGTATTTATAATTAAACATAAAATATTGTATAGCTGTTAAGTATCCTAATAAATAAAAATAAAATAAAAATATATTTCATTTAAATTACCTTATATTTTGCAAATTATTAAAACATCATTTTGCTGTGTTTTTTTTCCTATGATAGTTTTACTATGAAACTGATCCAACTTAGGCACCTAAAACCAGTCTCCTCATGTCTTCAAAAAAACGGGTTTGTTTCCATTTTAATGAAAGATGCTATCAGTCAATGTGGCCACATGAGAAAAAAAAAACTTGTCATAATATAGATTCACTTAATTGAATACTTTAGAGCGATGTTAAAACGTTGTTTTCATAATATCCATTTAATGTTTACATGGCAATAAGCGTCCGATAAAGATAAAATAGAAATATATTCTTCGAACGATTTATATTCATTAGAATTATTTTTATAATCTTGTCTTCTGCGTTGGCATTCGGTGTGACATTGATAAAAATGACATTAAAACTATATTTTAAAAATAAATCCAAACGTTTAACAGCATTTTTTGTTTGAATAGTGACGGATAAGAACGGTTTTTAAATCTTGGTCTTAAAATTAAACGGTCATGAAATATTGGGTCACGACATTATTTTTGTTTATTTGTAACCAGTATACCACACTAATAACATATACTTTTCACCCTTGTTTAGAATTCAGCGAGATTGTAATACAGATTTCAAACATGCAGATATTTTTCATGACACTTTACAACATTATCAAAAACAGATAAAGATGTTCTTAAACTCTAATACACAATCCAACAATCCCCTACTCATTCACTAAAGATCCCTCCTCCTCATTCACTAAATATCCCTCCTCCTCATTCACTAAATATCCCTCCTCCTCATTCACTAAATATCCCTCCTCCTCATTCACTAAATATCCCTCCTCCTCATTCACTAAAGATCCCTCCTCCTCATCCTCCTCCTCATCCTGAAACATATTCGTTTACTGTATTTGTGCATATCTTTGTTATTTTTTTATCTATCTTTTTAAATTTTCTTTTTCTTTTATCTTGTATTTTCTTATTAATTTTTCAACTGTGTAATAAATTACTGTATAATCAATAATTTAAATTGAAGAAAGCACTTTTGGCTCAACTTTTATACAATAAATGTAATGTAAAATAAATAAATTATAGCTGTAGCTTTCTGATAGAAAATAAATAAATAAGTAACTGTATGTATTTACAATTTGTAAACTGCCAAACGGCAATTTCTTCTAACCAGAGTAAAATTTATATACCTATGCAACACAGTAATACAATGAAAATAAGGTAATCACATGACAAAAATAATATAAAGATTACAGAACACACAGAACGAAAGAAAAAAAAAATATTGAATATAAAAGTATAAGGAGAGAAAGAAGAAATCAGGTATATTCAGATAGCTATTATCGCTCTAGTTTTTTTTAATATGAGGTATTAGGTAGGTAACTACTAAAATTATCAGAAAAAACTCATTAATTATCTGTTTATATCAGAATGGACTATTTCCAACAATGTTATTTAAGTAACATGATTCATTTAAATTTAGCAAATAAACGAAAAAAACCTATTCATATATTTATTGTTCTATGATTTTTCTATTTAGCTGTGAGGCACCGGCTTAGAATAGTGCTTCCACTCTTTTCTATTATTGTTTTCGAGTGTCCCGTAAGAGCCGGGTAATCGAAAATACAACAGGCAACAATAACATCTCACATAGTTCAGCAATGAGGTTCACCACCCATTCTGAATATAGTGCCTTTTTAGGTGAGACGAGACTGGTGTGTGGGTATACACTGATGTGTTGTGCTTCCTTTTATAAGGCAATGCACACCCGCACACCTTTCGCTGGTTACCCCACATTGTGGGATGTGCCGTGATGGTATGAATGAATGAATGAATTGTTTAAACCACAAATAACATTTCCCACATGACCAGTTTTTAAAGCAACTGCTTCTTCCTCAGGACGGATGACAACTGAATTACTGAATCTCTGTCAAGCGTTCGAAGTGTTACGTGCGTCGCATTCAAACGTTGCGATGTTAGCGTCGTAAAAAAACCTCGTTAAAAATATGTTTAAAAATATCTATTTAAGTTAGCCTAAAAATATCTACTATACCAAAAGACTATGAAGCGATGCTCTTTGAGTAATACTTAAAAAAAATTATTTGATTTGGGAAGCATGTGATTCATATTAACTTCACCAACGTAGTTAAATAGTCTCTTTTCTATGGTTCTGAAATAAAAATCGCGTCAGATATTGGATTTATGACAGGTATTATGGCGGACATTAGGACCTGGTTGATCTATTAGTGTGGAACGGGAACCTATTTAGTGTGGAACGGGAACAATCACCTGGTTCATAATTACATATATTTTCACAAAAATTGTAAACTGCTATCCCTAGAACAGGATTTCCTAGTTGGGCAGCAGTAATCTCGTCTGCTTAGTCCTCGTCTGCTGTCATCTATAAGGAATTTGCAACTCCCACTGCTGTATATCAATAACCAATGCATTCCTTATACCAGGGTTGTAAAAGATCTTGGAATGAATGGGAATAGCTAGTGTTGTACGTTCAGCAGATCGAAGAGGCAGACCGTGATTCGACAAGAAAATAACCTTATTCTTGAAATATTGTGGTGAATTTGTGTTGTTAATTAAATAATACAGAAGAGAAAGTAAATGAATATAACGACGTTGACGTATCTTAGGCCAGCGAAGAAGATTTCAGTAAGTGGAAACATGATCATATTTTATAAGTTTATTAAGGAGTTCTTCGTTAGCATCCAGATAACATACCTACATCAGCATAATCAAGCAAAGGGAGAAGTAAGGATTTTGCAAGCGTGATCTATCTACTATGAAATAATCATATTATACTCTAATATATTTTTATTATTGCATATGCGCAAACATTGGATTTTTTTCCCTGTCGGGAGTCAAAGAATTGTAGCTTTCATTATTTACAAAAAAAAAACCAATTCTCTCAATAGATGGCGTTACAACAAAATAAATAAAAAATAATAATATTGTTGTTCATAATTTCACTCATAGATGGCTGTAGCAAAAATTCCTTATTTTCAAGCGAAAAGAATTTCAGTGTTACAATATATAGAAGTTTCAAAATTGAATTGATAGGGATCTCATTAAAAAGGCATAATTGGTGAACGTTGCGCAAGCGCATAAAGTGATCACGTAAACCAGCCGATGACAGGTCGTAAGCCCTGTAGGTGCCTTGATTTCCCGGTTCTCCTACAATAAATATTCCAACTTCGTCTCTATTGAGATAATTAAAAATCTGTTAAAAAATATTATACTCTATTTTATAATAAGTTTTAACTCTTTTGTGTAAAAACTACTTTTTTGAATGTAGAATATATATTTTTTTTATTTTCATATCTATTTGTTTTTTTTAACTGTACATTAGTGTATTTTTTTCCTCTATTTTGTATGTAAAATGTAAAAATTGCATGGTAAAAATATGGCATATTATTATCTATTTTCTGTACCTACAGCAGCCCAATTGTCTTCATATTTTTTATCATATATGTCGGCCTTGGTGGCTCAGTTGGTTAGGTATATGACTGCTGATCCAAGGGTCCCGGGTTCGATTCCCGGTGGAGACACAATTTTTAATTGTGTTTTCAGTCTGGATCTGTGAGACGATAAATATCGTAAGTCTCCAGAATGTGGCAAATTGTTATTTGGTGCGTGTTAAATAATTATTTGACGTAGCACCTGTTAGTTGTTAGAAGCTACATAAAATAAAAATAAATAAAAAAAATAAATCACATTAATTTAGAGTTTCCTGTAGACATGCTTCACTTTATTTTCTATGCTTTTGATGGTTTGGCCGCATGGAAACAATGAACGACTCACATTTTAAAATTTCTATAACTGATAGAGAAGTATAAGAGAACGAAGCCGATTAAGAAAATATTGGCACGACCTTGTGAAAAACACGCAGAGGAACAAGTTTTAGATGATGTATGAATGTGAATGAAACAAAATTGTGTGGCTCTCGATTTTTCTGCTAACCCCATTCAAAAAGACATGGCATGATGAATATAGTCAAGAAAGTTAGTCGTAATCTACTCGCTACTTCTATGTTTTTTGCTGTCATAAAGTGAAAGATTATTCAAGACTTTTTTATTATTTTTTTACGAAATAATAAGGTTAAACAAGCAATCAAGTTACGTACGTGGTGTTACTCGAGGTTAAGAAGCTTTATTATTTACTTTGATCTAAATTATGAATCAAAATGTTTATTTATGTTTACCTACTCAAATATTTCCCACATAATGTATCTTGTCAGTTTCATTATGATTTAAGTCAACAGAGCTGTATTCAGTTTATTGCAATCAAAGCTCTGACCATAACTATCACTTTACGATGAGGGCTTTTAGCAATTTTTTTTTGCATAAATAAACTTTAAACAATTTATACTTTTTCATGATACAATTATATTAATATGTAAATACATATAAGTAAGTTTCATTGAATGCTATACTTCTTTGTTTTCTTTTACAATAAAAATTAGATTTGTTTTGTTACTTGATCATCATAATCATTGGATTAGTAATCTATAAGACGCTGGTTCAAATCTCGAATCGATCGATGCCCTCGTTCACTTATAGCACAAGCATTTATGCTTATTTCATTTTTATTTGTTGGTAACTTCACCGAATATATTGAATAACATTGTGCACACAATCCTTTCAATAAAAATATATTCCAATTACGAATAATAATGTACGTAATATTACATATCATTTAATGCTTGGTACAAAAAGTTTTAACACATAAAATAAACAATACTAAGAAATAGAAACAAATTAATTAAATAATAAATTAAGGTAGATAAAAAATAAATAAAATAAATATATATAAAACAAATCATAATAAATTGAATAGATATATATTGAAGAATCAAGGTACACATATTTCAAAACGTACGTAAGGAATTTCATCATGAATAAATAATAATGAAAAAAAAATCTGAGTTATTTGATTTTATTAATCTATGGTTTTGTAAACATATAATGCTTCTCAGATTTCTGTCTATCAGAATATCGTGTAAATGGTCGTGTTATCCTTTTCTTGGGCGCCTTCGACCTAGAAACAAGAAAAGATAACTCAATGTATGGAAGTGACAGTTGCCAGTCACGTGACAACTGTCACTTCCATACATTGGGTTATTTTTTCTTGTTTCTTTTCTTGAGCTAAATGACACGTTGTCTAGGGGCTGGATAGATCCACTATATACATAAAAAAAATTAAGACATTTGATGAATTTATAGATGAAATTAAATAAAAACACATTATTTCCCCAGTGGCGATCCTGTTTGGCAATAAAGAAAAATGTCCGCAGGGGTCTGACACTAATTATTTGGAAATAATACTTAAAAAAAACACCTACTGACACACCACACAGCGGCCTTCTCTCACATTATCTATTCTATGTATACCTACTCTACTCTACTCTACTCTAAATAATTATATTATGGCTGCCATATTACTTTTATTACCATAATAATTACTCTTACAACACGTTCTGGAAATAAAACCTACTTACACTTGTTTTCATATAATAATAATAATATTTAATTGTGTAATAGGTATAATGTGGCGGATTTATTGCCCTAGGCAATTTCTACCAATCAACAACATTAATAAATACAACAAGAAAAGACATACCTACGGCATAGAAACAAGAGCTGATACCGCCAGAACAAAAAACCTCCTAAGAACCACTGAGATGAAGATTCTACGACCCATCGCGGGCGTAACACTTCTTGACAGAGTAAGGAAATCGGAGATAAGAAGAATATGTGATGTCGAAGATGTTGTGAGATGGGAAAGAACACGAAGACGATTCTGGAGAGATCATGTGGGGAGAGCGGGTTCGGATCGAGTGGTGAGGATGGCAGCGAATGGGGAGATAACAAATGGCAGGATAGCTGGACGTCGACTTCACAAGAGCAGGCTCCGAGAATAACAGGACACATTCCTAACTAAAGCAGAAGAAGAAGAACAAGAAAACAGTAGAACTACAGAACAAATAAAATAAGTAGAACTATACAACACGTAATTCAAAAGTTTATCATATACGCACAATACACATAAAACACTACACATATATAGTATGATGACACATAGTATGATGACACATAGGCCCTGAGTCAAATTGAAAACGCTGTTCGTTATCGCCAAGCGCTATTTTTTTTTGTATGGGATTTGACGTATGTTGTAGAAATTTTTTCTACAATAACAAACAACAAACGTCAAATCCCATACAAAAAAAAATTAGCGCTTGGCGAAAACGAACAGCGTTTTCAATTTGACTTGGGGGCAAAGTATGATGACACATAGTATGATGACACATAGTATGATGACACATAGTATGATGACACATAGTATGATGACACATAGTATGATGACACATAGTATGATGACACATAGTATGATGACACATAGTATGATGACACATAGTATGATGACACATAGTATGATGACACATAGTATGATGACACATAGTATGATGACACATATTTAAATGCATGTATTTTTAAATATACTACTAATCATGAGATTATTGTAAGTTAATAATTGATACATTTTATATTATTCTTTGTTGTTATATATATATTCTCGGGCAACTAACTGGTATTATGTCGTATATTAATTAAACACAAATTCGTTTACATGTTGCCACATTCTGGAGCCGATATTGATCGTCTCACAGATCCAGACTAAAAACACAATTAAACACTGTTCGGGAATCGAAAACGGGACCCCTGGATCAGCAGTCAGATACCTAGCCAACTGAGCCACAAAGATCGACGTATGTAGTGAATGTTTACATTATGTAATTATTGTACCTTCTTATTTTTTTATTTCATATATTGTTAGCTTCAATATGAATTTAAACGAAATAAAAAAAAATTAAATGAATATATAAATAAATAAATAAATAAATTAATTAATTAATAAATCAATAAATAAATGAAAAGAATTAAAATGAGATAAAAAAATAAATAAATAAATAATAATAAATAAATAAATAAATAAATATATAGATTAATAAATAAATAAATAAATAAATAAATAAATAAATAAATAATTAAATAAATAAATAAATATATAAATAAATAAATAAATAATTAAATAAATATATAAATAAATAATTAATAAATAAATAAAAAGTAAAAATAATAAATAAATAAGTAAAAATAATAAATAAATAAGTATAAATAAGTATAAAGAATAATAAATAAATAAGGAAAGGAATATATTCGTCCATACATACGGACGTACTTTTTTTGTTCTTCGAAACTTATAAGTGAAATAACAAATTTATCGGTTAAAAGTTGTGGAACATATACAATCTATATATCATTTAACTCGTAAGGAAACGGGAAATTCAGTGATCAGTGTGGTTTTTTGTGAAAGTGGAGGAAATTACGAAAAATTGTTAAAAAACTCCAAAAAGCGTGAAAGTGACTTAATAAAGTGAGAACGCTGTTCGTTGGAGAGTGAGTACAGATTTGGGAATAGTGTCGTTTAATAGAACTCATTAAACCACAAATAATACTTCGTGAGACCTGTGACCTTACTTTCACGGAAAGCGAGAAAAATCGCATTTTCATGTTAAAAAATTTTCCAAAAGTTTTCCAGGAAATTTTTTTTGGTATTTTCGAATTCCTCATTAAAATGTGAGTTGATTTGCATTTATACTTTTTCATTTGACATCTTATGAAACAAGTTATACTCAAATAAGTCTCGAGAAAACACATTTTTGTGAGGTGCCGCCTTTGTTCAAAGAGAAAGAATACGAACATTATAATAGCTGGAAAGCCCTTAAAAAACTGGTAAAAAAAGTCAGCGAGGACTATAGTAAGAAATATTTGGTTAACCTAATAATCGGGCATATAACATATTTTCCATAATAACTATATACCTACAACTCTATCAAAATACCCACATAGCACTACCTAGTTTAATATTATACATACATAGGTACGCAGGGATTGCCTTGAGTAGTTACCTACATCTTACCATATACATTCATTTTAGTATAATATTATACATTAATTAACTGAAATGAATTTTTGCTATGCTTGTGAGAAGAGGGTGAAGATTGAGGAGCAACTAGAATGCATGGAATGTTCGAATATATATCATTTTCTATGTTTGAATATAACACATGATAACTATAAGAAGATGTCAAAAGACAATAAATCAAATTGGAAGTGTCCGTGTTGCAAAAAAACAAAGAAGCGAAGGGGTGATAACTCAGATACACCAGTCAAGGAACATATTATTTCGGTTCCACTGGATGAAAGTGACTCAAATAAGAAAACTTTACCCTTAAAAATGAGGAATGCGTTTGAGACACCAGATATGGAAGCCTTGTCTAAAAAAATATCTGATGATATATCACAAAAAATTCAGAAAATGCTTTCAGTAGAGCTGGGTGCACTGAGGAGGGAGATGACAACTTCTATGGAGGAGATTAAAGCAACACTGAATTATTTGTCTGATGAAAATTCTCAACTAAAACAAAGAGTTTCACAGCTTGAGGAGACAGTGAGGGGCAGCGAAGCTTATGTTTGTGAAATTAATACCTTGAAAATGGCAGTTGCAGAGTACAGGGAAAGGAACAATGTACTGCATCAGGAGGCTCTATCAAAGAACATTGAGTTGTTTGGTCTACAGACAAAGCCGGATGAAAACTTATACTTACATATTAAAAAAATTGCGGATAAGATTGGCTTCGATCTCGGGGATGGCGATGTAGATTATATAAAGCGTTCTTCATTCCGCAGGGATGGCAAACCTTCAACTGTCATAATCAGTATGACTTCACAACGGAGGAAGGAGGAGTTTTTAAGGATGTTAAAGTCAAAGAGAAATTTACTAAAGGAATATGAATCTGACCTCTACTTCAATGATCATCTAACCGTAGAAAATAAAATTATCTATAAAAATACAAGAATAATGGCTAAAAAATCTAATTTTCGCTATGTCTGGATCAAGCACGGCCGGATTTTTGTAAGAGAGAGAGAAAAGGCGAGAGTGATTCACATCCGAAGTCAGAAGGATGTGGAAAACAAGATAGTGTCAACAAGTTCCCCACCACGAGACAATTAAGCTGCTCTTACTTCTTTCTTTTTTTCATATTGTTTTTTTTTCATATTTCTTATTGTATGCATCTTGCTGGCACTGCTGCTAGCAGAGTTTTCGTTTTTCTTTTATTGTATTTTTTACTATTTTTTATTGTATGTATTTACTGTCAGTGCTTATTATTTCTTTTATTTAATTTCACTGCGAATTTTATTTATACTTCTTGCTGCCGAGAAGACAAAACAATTGTTTTTGACAGGGAAGATATATTATGTTTTTTATTTCTAAAAATATCAAAATATTGTGATTCATTTAACAATAATTGCTTGCGATCTCCGCTTTGTCCAACACACTTGAACCAATACTATATCAATGACGTTGACCGTCAAACATGCATGTTAATCTTTTTTTCAATTCTAAATGCTTCTTTGCACCTCACACAATGTGTTGATCAATTGATGTCACCTTTTTTATTTTGTCTCAGAAATGTAAAGCTGGTTTGCAATGAAAGTGGAAGGCTCCGACCGAATGGTAGTGATCAGCTACATCGGAATGCGTGGATGTATTTTTTGCTGTGTTTTTGTATGTTGTTCGGACTATTTGAGGATATTTATGTACCCATACATCAAATATATTTGATACATAGTTATAAATTCATAGATAAATATTAAATTAAAGGCGCGAATCTGCAGTATTTACAAGAGTTGGAAATCGAACATAATCAACAAGCTTGTACTATAGACGATCCAAGGCTTATAGGGAACTACGATTTGTCGAAGTATAGATTAAAAATAATACACCAAAATATACGGAGCATTACCCAGAATTTCGATGAATTTGTGATTTTCCTAAATGGTCTGGATTTTATGTTCGATGTTGTGATATTGAGTGAATGTTGGATTTCGAATATCTATACAAGTAAACAAATTAATAACTACCAGGAAGTACACTCTACGAATTTCTTCAATCAAAATAGTGGTCTAGTAGTATATGTAAAGGAAGGAACGGATGTGAACATGGAGGAAATAAAAATGAACTTCTCTAACTGTTTCAAAATAATTATAAATAAAAACTTGTGTATTTTAGCAATCTATAGATCACCCAGTATACAAAATATTGACAACTTTTTAGATGAACTACAAACAAATATCTCTAAAATAAAAAAATTTAAATCTCAATTAATAATTGGAGACTTAAACATCAATATTATGCATGAAAAACATAGACAAGCAAACGATTATTTAAATTTCCTCTCAGAAAATAATTTTTATCCTTCTATAAATAATTACACTCGAGCACAAGGAAATAGTAAATCTTGCGTTGATCATATTAACATAAAAAATTTAAATGAATACAAATCATTCATTATAAATACTAATATAACAGATCATTTTTCAACAGTAATATGCATTAACCAAAAAAATCATCCAAAAATAAACAGCAAAGATGGAAAAAATGTAATAGAAATAAATTACAATAAGATTGTTGAGGATATTTCTAAAGAAACATGGCTAGACGTTCTCAGAGAAAAAAATACTGACTCAGCTATGGAAGTATTTATTACAAAGTTAAATTTGTATATAGATAAATGCAGTATCAATAAAAAGATAACCAACAAAACAATTAAATTAACACCATGGATAACTCAAGGAGTTATAAATTGCATCCACAAACGTAATCAATTACATAAAAAAAGTACTCAAGATAAAAATAATATTTGTTTACAAAACAGATATAAATTTTATAGAAATATCTGCAAAAATATAATTAAAATGTGTAAACAAAATTATTATAAAAATATAATTAATGATCCTTCTTGTACTGCAAAAAAATTGTACCAGACAATAAGAAAAATGTCGAATACTCAAAAAAAGAATATTTCTTATGTAGATAATTTAAAAAATACGGAAGGACAAGACTTCATGAACGAAAAACAAATGGCGAACTATGCAAACGAATGTTTTGTGTCCACTGGATCAAATTTAGCAACGGATATATTAAATGGATTAAAAACAACAGAAACTATTTTATCAAATAATATAGAAACCACAAAAATAACAACAAAATTAAAATATATATCAACCACCACAGAAGAGGTAATAAACGAAATTAAAAATTTAAAGCTATCTTACTCCGTAGGTACTGACAAGATTGGAACAATACTTCTAAAAAGAATTTATTGCTCTGCCACTCACCTATATATTTAATTTGAGCTTTCAAACTGGAATTTTCCCCGCACATCTGAAAACAGCTATTGTAATCCCTATTTTCAAAGGAGGCAATAAAGACCACATTAAAAACTACAGACCTATATCACTCCTCAATACAATATCTAAAATTATCGAAAAAGTAGCAAAGAACCGCATAAGTAAATATTTAGAATCAAATAACCTGTTATCAAATAATCAATATGGTTTTCGAAAAGGATTCGGAACTGAATGCGCTATTTCTAAACTCACCCAACTGATAACTTCTTACGTAGATAGTGGAAAAAAATGCATAGGAGTATTTTTAGACTTAGCAAAGGCCTTCGACACCATCTCCCATAAGATTCTTGTTAAAAGATTAAAAAATAAAGGTATTGAAGGAAATCTTCTTGTGTGGCTAGAAAATTTCCTAAAAGATCGTAAACAGCAAGTCAAGATAGGAAACGAAATTAGCGAATGTTATGATATCAAGTATGGAGTACCACAAGGTAGCACCCTAGGTCCTTTGCTATTTATAATTTACATTAACGAACTATGTGCTAAAAAAATAAATGGGAATATCATAACATTCGCCGATGATACTGTTTTAATTTTCAGTGGAAATAGTTGGATTGAAGTTCACAAAGAGGCGGAAAGTGGAATTAATCTGGTAAAAAGTTGGTTAGACAATAATCTTTTAACTCTCAACGCTGAAAAAACGAAATACTTAAGATTTAGTGCAACGAATGCAGGACAACCTAAGATAAATATGAATATAAAAATCAAAACAATAAATTCAGATACCACTGTAAGCACAGTTAACCTAGAACCAGTTGAAAAAATTAAATATCTTGGAATAATTGTTGATAACTTTTTGAAATGGGATTCACATATAGAATGCTTATCAAATAGAATCAGGAAATTAATATTTATATTTTTATCGGTTCGATCCATTCTTAACGTCACTCAGGTTAAACAATTATATTATGCACTTTGCAATTCAGTCTTAGGATATGGTATAATTGGGTGGGGAGGAACTTACAAATCTATTCTGGATCCCTTAGAAAAAGCACAAAAATCAATTTTGAGAGTCATTTTAAATAAACCTTACAGATATCCAAGTGATGACCTATTTAAGGAATTTGGTGTTTTAGATGTGAGACAAGTATACATTCAAAAAATAATTCTTTATGTGCATATCTATTATAATACTATGTTTACAACACAAAATAATGTATACGAAACAAGGTCTAGTAACAGAGGTCTACTATATATAAAAAAAACCTACAAGACTTTTGGACAAAACCATTATACTTTCCTGGGTCCAAGAATATATAACTCCCTACCTAGTGATTGTAAAAGTATGAGTATACCTCTCCTAAAAAAATATATAAAAAACTGGCTTATAAACATTGGAAGAAAACAATCAGAACTAAACTTAACGTATATATATGTTTAAATGTTTCATACACTTTACTTTGTATATCTTGATATATTTTTTTTTTTTGTGTAAATAAGTGCTTTTCCAGTTGATGTGATTTGTAGTTTGTTCCATGAAAAAAAAAAAAAAAAAAATCATTTAATATTTTTTTTTTTTATTTTTACTATTATTACTATTATTATGTTTCAAATCTATACTATCTGACTTAATCTACTAGATACTTATGGTCAATCTGTTTCTTAAGTAAAATATTTTTTTGTTTTTTATTAAGGGGTGCAGCATTTAGATATATTGTTTAATAATGTTTTCATCATTCAGAACATATATTTGTTTCGGAAGAAAACTATAAAATAAACAAAAAATAAATTGGCTGCCTTAAAACGGGAATTATTCCTAGTTAGGCAGACAAAGGTAAAAAGTGGAACACACCCTATATACCTACCACAAAAATGGTTTAATTCATGTATTATATACTTATTCATATATATATTGTATATATTATTATTTTTTCTTTGTATACATTCAATATTGTTCCAATGTAATTTGTTTTAAAAAGTAAATAAACAATTATTATTATTATTATTATTATTATTATAAATAAATAAATATTAATAAAAAAAATACTAAGTATATAAAAAAATAAAAAAAAAAATTAAAATTAAAAATTAATAAAAATATAAATAAAGAATTAATTCTCTTCTGATTTGTAGCTCATACATATATGTACATATACAATTGAATGATTTATATAGCGTCGTTTCCGTGAATATCATACCTCAACAGTGCTAGTTAATTTATCCATCATGCTACGTCTAAAACGTAAGTTTTCACAGAAATATACACTTATTAATGTCAAATGTCAAAAGATCACAGCATATATATGCTTTCCTATAAAATTATTACATATTTTAAATTAGTATATTTTATATTACCACTGTCGCTGGTTTTGATTTAAAAAAAATGTTGCCATATACATGAATGTAACCTTCAAAATGTAATAAACATCAAATTTTTTCAATTAATTTACTACACAAAATATGACTTTTATTAAAATAGCCAATTAACATCAAAAAAATCATGACATGGACATTATTAACATTTTATTATACCACCACTTTTAATTAATTAAAATTCTCATGTTTAATTAATTCCCATAGGTACACGTACAAGGTGATACTATAAAAACACTTTAAGTGTTAATTAAAATGATATTGTTAACTTATTAATCATTCGTTAGGCAAACATCGAATATATTAGATTTACATACTAAACACTATATTACTCCACGTACCTAACAGGCACACCCGTTCGAAAAATTTATTTCATCTACCTATTTGCTATACTAATTACAGATATCACTCAACTATTTACAGAATTCAACGTGACAATAATCTAAAATTTAAACACACTGACATTTTCCATGACTCCATTGAAATTTACAGTAAAGAAATAAAGATGTTTTTCAGCGCAGTTCCCTAATTCCTTCAAACAAGCTCTATCCTTCACTCCAATAATCCTTCCTTTTCCCCGTTTTATTTTCATTATGACATACATTGTATTGTATTTTTTTATTATCAATTGTTTTTCTTCTCTTATAATTGTTATTCTTTTACCTACTGCTCAGCATACTAGTTGAATATTTGTAATTCATTAATTTAAATTGATGAAAACAATATTGGCTTGTAATAATTATAATAGCACCAAATGTAACGAAACAATTAACAAAGCTGTTGTTTTCTGAAATAAAATAAATATTATGATACTTATTTTTAGTTACATTCGCAATTTTAAGGTTATTTTATTATTGCAGATTATCAATGTACCAAACAAATTATTCAGCGATCTATACGATATGTCGAATACTCGCTGGAATTTCAGAAAAATCGCGACATCGAGCTGTCAGTGTGAGCTTGGTTACGTCATATGTTTGTGTTGTTACATAATATGACAAAAAACATTTCAAACCTCAGTCTAAACCCATAGAAAATTATATATCTCTTTACTTAATATGCAATGATGTGAAACGCTACGCCATCGGCGAAGTTTGGCGAAGTAGTGATGTCTCTGCAACGCAATTGCAAACTTAATACTAAATACTTCAGTGAGGTTAGGAGTTAGTGTTTAGTTACCTAGGACTGTGCATTCGGATCTTAGACCCCAATAGATTTTTTGACTGTCAAATATTTCAAAGTGACCCCAAGGTCAGGAATCTTTAAATTTGATATTTTAATTTTCAAATTACTAAAAAAGCACATCACATTCATTAAATGACATTGAATTATCAACAAACAACAAAATCATTTCATGAAAATGCTGAAAATTTTACATACATAATTTTAATACTTTGTAGAGTTGAGGGGTATAGCGTTGGCCACACCCCACTCGTTTGATTAGTTACATAAGTTAATTTATTTTCTCCCCCATAATAAAGTGCTAATAAAGTGCTTATTACCTACATATGTGTGTATTGTATGCGACAATTGAGCAAATGAGTGAATATCTACTTTATTATTTTTCTATATTAACACAATGCCTACTCAAACCTCTGCAGTACCCCCCTCCCACCCCTAAATGAATACAAATTTTAAACCGCCCCACCAGACATCCAAAACGCCCACAAATTGGCGCTGGTGCCCCGGTTGAGAATCGCTGTTTTAGAGTATCTACCAGTAAATATTAAATTATTAATTAGTCATGGCACAAGTCGCATGAAAGTAGAATAAATGCAGTGGAAATGAGATCGTTAAGAAGAATTTGTAATAGAACGATGTATGATAGAGTTAGAAATGAGGTCACTAGGAAAGAATGTAAGATGAAGAAAGATGTAGTAACTAGAATGAAAGTTAACACACTTAGATGGTTTGGTCACGTGGAAAGAATGAATGAAGAACGCTTGACGAAAAAAATATATAAGGCTGACAGGAATGGAAATAGAGGTCGGGGGCGCCCAAGAAAAGGATGGCACGACCATGTGAACGATATTCTGAAAGAAGGAAATGTAAGAAGTCTGAACAATAGAATAACATGCATGAGACGTAGCATGAATGTTTACGAGGCGGTGAATGTATATCAAGATAGAATAGTGTGGCGATCTGTTCTCTCTGTCTACCCCGCGAGGGACATGGCGTGATGGTATGTATGTATGTATGTATTAATTAGTCATATACATTAATTTTATTCATTTGAAGCTTTGCGAGATAAATAAATGATGCACTTGAAGATCACGACCCGTCATAGTTTGGATCACTAGAACACTTTACGCACTTGCGAAACGTTTACAATTTTTGAGTATTCCTCCAATAATATTTAGATAACTTTTGACAAAAGTTTTGACTATCGCCAAAATTATATAGGTAAGGGCCGTATTACTAGAGTTATTTGAGAAAAATGTTAGAAAAAGGTAAGGTCCAGTACTGCGAGAATACTGCTTACTGGACCTCAACTTTATCTTACATTATTCTTAAATAACTCCCGTAATACCACCCTAAGTAATTATATAATTACAATTTTTGCAAAATATTATTGCGAAATCGCTGCATTGGCGACTGATATAAGGCCATTTTAATGGCTGATAAATGGAAAAGAATGCATATTTTGAAAGACGAACAAAATAAATTGTTATACTTAATATACAGGTTTTAAGGTCCCAGAAAAATTTCATTTGTGTATTTATACACAGCCCAGTGAAGTTTTTTAACAAATCAAAAATGAAAAGAACATTTATAGTTACAAATACGTTTAGTTATTATTAAATAATTGAGAAGTCTAAACTTGAAGATGTTGAAGAAAGAAAATCTCTTTTATGTTGGCTTTCTGTTATCTTTAGTGTAGGTATCCTATTTTCAACACTACGTAATGGCTGTATAAGCATGGCGTGGCATCTAAACAATGTATTATTTAAAACATTTAACACATTGCTTTCAACAGTATTGGTACATAATTGTTATTATTCTTAATTAGAGTTCAAGATTTATGTTACGATCGCTGTCATGGAAACAGTCACTTCTCCTGATCTCTGACACCAATACATCACCCGACACCTAGTGCTGGGTGACGATTAAAAGGTTTAATTAGAATAATGTAACCAGCTAGCTTCTGTATCGCATAGTTACATACAAAACTATAGGTATACCAGTTATTCCAGTAAGTATGGGTGGTCTATAGTATATGGCTGACGAACGTTCCGGCAGACGAGGACATGTCCATTGAGTTATATTTACAAAGGACCAAAGACGAGATCCGCACTCGGTCTATGTTTCATCGACTTGTAAATTGGCGACACCTGTAACACACGAAGACATGTTATCATCACTCTTGCATGTCTTGTACAATAAACAATGTCTACATAGTTGCAATGTCTGCGAGGTTTCAGAGTCTTACAAGGAGGCGTTTTTAGTTCCCATTAGCTGAACGAGTGATGGTGGTGCAAGTACATATATAAGATTTTAACAAAGGAACATCAAATCAAATATCAATTAATAACCCATAACAAGCTCAAATTTTTGAGTAGGGCAAGCGCAGTACCACGCTGAATGTCACTATTGTTTTTGATGACAGTTTACTTTTGATAATGTTGTGGATTTGGTTTTAAGGTAACGAGCTACAAAACGTCAATAAATGTCATTTTTTCAGTATTAGAAGTTGCTGTGTAATATGCTGTGCAAGAATATGCAACATAATTGCAATACTATAAATACACAGGGATATCAGCAACAATATTTACACAGATACAAATAATAGAACTAGAAATAACACCATAAGAGGACTCACGACACTTCTATTTCGAACAACTACACCACAGCATCACTATATACATAAAGGCATAAAATTATTTAATAACTTATCTAGGAATATCAGAACAGAAACGAATTACGAAGAATTCAAAAAGGAACTAAAAACAATTTGAAACACTCTCTAATATTATGTACATCCATCTTCAATTTGTAGTTCATTTTCATTTTTGTATGTGTTATTTTTTTGTGTTATGGTTTTAATGATATTTTTATTGATTTGAAATGTAAATTCTTTTTGTATTGATTTTGGTTTGGAAATTTTTTTTTTTTATATATAATTGTTAATTAAGTATTTTTATTGTGTAAGCAAAGAGATGCTCCTTTCCTAAACAAAATTATGAAAGGAAACATTGATTAGTTAAGTTTAGTTTGTCGATCGACAATTCTTGGTAGAACTCCATTGTACGTTGATATGTTATAAAAATATAAAAATACTTGGTAATAGTTCTATTGTATTTATTAGATTATTGACGCTTTTCGTGCAAAGCACATCGTCAGAATAATGATTATTATGACGATGTGCTTTGCACGAAACGCGTCAATAATCTAATATATACAATAGAACTATTACCAAGTATTTTTATATTTTTATAACATATCAACATTAATTAGTTGTTTTTTTATAACATGTACCTAATGTAATATATATATATATTTAAATAAATAAAAAAATGTATATTTTGAATTATTGGCTATATATTATCATTTATGGCTATAATCACAGTGGCTCAAAAATCTTTATTAAAAGTTATTTCACGTAAACGATATAGATATCCCTCTAATCAACTTTTTAAAGAATTTGTAGTGCTGGACATATGACAATTGTATATTAAGACAATTATTAAAATAATGCCTAACGATCCATCAAAATACTTACCACATCACACACTGACTTTCAACACAAGAAGCAGAACTTTGCTACATCCAACAACTGTAGGTACATACTACTTTTGCACAGAGACATTACATTTACTTAGCGCCGCGGATATATAATAAAATAATATCTGACTTACTTCAATTACTTATACCAAATAATAGCAATATTAACAAATTAGTAACAAAATGGCAGTAACAATGGACAGGGGCAGAGAAGAGTGTGAGAGGGATCTTACTCATGTTTTGAAATGACGGATCTCACTCATGTCCTAATATCAACCAACACATGTCATGTACGTACGGACTAAATTTTAGCTGACTAAATACTTGCACACCTACGCATTTTGAATAAGTTTTGTCTCGGAACAGGCTTTTGCCTAGTGAGGCAATATATCCAAGTACCTAATATTGATACCTATATATTTTATTTGTATTGTATTTTGTATTAATATTGTTATGTAATTTTTTTTTCATTTGCTGTTTTTGATCCATGAAATCGCCACTGTTTATTTCATTAAGATAGGCAGGTAAGTAAGTGACTTATGAATTATAATTACCTACTTTTATTAAGAGAAACATTAGAGAACCCCAAAGGTTTCCGTGAATATTTTTCCAAAACAATTATTTTACAGATTTGTTTCACACGATCTTTAAAACTCTGAGTGGTTCACATAAATGTTAGCTTATCTCCACTGATCTATATGCTATGTGGAGTCGGATTAAATTCAAAGATGGTCTTCCAATTTAAATTGATAACGAGCCTAAGAAGATGTCATTATTTATAATATTTAATCCAGAATGCCGGTAATTTCAAGATCGCTCTGCCAACACAGAAGTTAATTATCGAAAAGCTTCCCGTATAGAAGAATTCACATCTTCTCCTAAAGCAATTCAATGAAAGGATTCCACTGAAAACGAAGAGCAGGTAAATTATTCAAATAACGATTAGCATTATACCTACGCCCTCGTTAAGAGTATTATCAAATATTTGATACCAGATTAAATGCTTTAATATCGTAGAACAAAGGTTTCCAACAATCGGTTTTTTAGGTTATTATTTTTGAATTGCAACGTTTGTTGATTCATAATCATCAAAAAGATGATTGTCAGGTTAATACGTAATTTTTTTTTTTAAATCACCATACAACATTTCAGAATATATAAATAGTTATAGGTCTACAAAACTTTTTAACGTTTCAGTCAGGGGTTATCAACTGTTGAATTTTTACTTTATTTTTCTACATATCTCAGAAACCATTAAAGCTAGAACGCTGAAAATTGGTATGAACATAGACAAATATAAAATCGAATTTTTTTTTTTCAAAAAAATTACAGAGTTTCTCAAACATTTTTTTATTAAGAAAAATATTTTTTTATGATAAATTTATGAGTTTAACTGCTTATATTTCCAAATATTTAAAAAACATCGAAAAAAGCCGAAACACTCCAACTAGATAATTTAATTTTCTATAAAAAATTTAAACATTGAAGCAGTAGGTACATCTTATTTTTTTTAACAATTTTTATTAAAAATGAATTTAGTGACGACATCGCTTCATACAATTTGTATGGCAATAACTTTTGATTCGCTCAATTTACAGAGCCCAAAGTTTCAGAATATATAAACATTTATAGGCCTACAAAACTTTTATACTTAGAATTTTGAATTTTTGTTTCAGTCAGGGGTTATCATTACTTTTACTTTTGATTCCTTTTGAATTTTTACTTTATTTTCCATTTATGTCAGAAACCATAAAAGCTAGAACGCTGAAAATTGGTATAAACATAGGAAAATACAAAATCTCAAATTAACTTTTTCAAAAAATTTCCAGGGTTTCTCAAACCTTTTTTTAGTAAGGAATTTTTTTTTTTTGATAAATTTATGAGTTAAACTGCCTATATTTCCAAATATTTTTAAAATATCGAAAAAAGCCGAAACACCCAACTAGATAATTTAATTTTCTATAAAAAAAATCATATTGTAAAAGTAAATCTCAATTCCTTTTCAACATTTTTTTTTAAAAATTAAATTTATAGACGACATCACTTCATACAATCTGTATGGTAGTCGCCTATACACAATATGTAAGAATACTTAATAGTTTGATACTTCTCCAAACATACATACATACCATCATACTGTTTTCATATTCTGTGTTGGAAAAACAGACTGACCTCCATACTATCCTATCCTGACAAACATACCTACATGTTTTATATGGAAAATAAAATATCTTCAAATATTTATTAATTTGTGTTGTTTATAGTTTGGTATGTATTCTTTGATTATGCATACTATCGCCATCGACCGTTGGATCTCATGTGTTACATGCAACTAGTTTATAAATATGTTCTCCGATTTTAGGAATTTTACATATATGTACAATATCAATAAACATAATATAGATTAGGATCTCCGATAAAACAGATTATTTTGAAATCTCTCAAACTCTTACCTACAAGAAATATTATGACGACTTATTGATGTTTCTTTGAAATCATCAACATTTTTGTATTAACATACAAGACAATTATTCTCTTTCTTTTGACGATATAATCATAACGATTTCGTTATATATTATGAGATGTAGCCAAATTCAATTAAATTAGTTTTAATAGAAATACTCATTACGCAAGAATGTACCTACATTTTTTTTCATCGTTATGTTTATTTTATATTTATTACTTCTCAAACAACTATCGGGTAGTACCTGCTAATGTCAAATATTATGTTAACACGCTCCCAATAACAACTAACATACGGTAGGTACCTACTTATTTATTATTTTAATATTAAAGTACCTACTTACAGCTTCATTATCTGCTTTGAGGTAACTATATACATAGGCGCTATGTCAAATGTTTATAAAAAATGTACCCAATAGAAAGTTGTCACATTATCAGAGACTTATTAAAATATAGAAACATTCAGGTATATATAGCGATATCGTTACAGGGACATAGAATTCTAAGACTGATATAGATCAGAAAATTTCACGTTTATTTGTGGAATTTTTCAGCTAGGTATATTCTTTTATGTTTAACATTAATGGGCGTTGATGAATAGTTTAAAAGTCTTAACTTTATTTTTTTTTAATTATTTGACTGTGTTATTTATTTCTTTACAAAATTGAAATATAAATCGTAAGGGGGGAAAGTTTGTACACAATACCGTAAATATTTTGTTATTTTTGATACAAGATTGGTATTAATTGAGTCTAATCATCCCTATTATTTTATAGGTAAAATTATATTCCCTCCTTCATTTGGAATAAATTGTCATACGGCAATAAAATCGCCACTTACGCAGGGTGCAAGGAAGTGTTCATTATTATTATTATAAGCTACATCTATGAGGCATACATCTTAATCTAAAAAGACTACGTACCGTTGTGTCATTGCACAAATTTGTACTACTTCGATAAAGTTTTCGTTTGTAACAATATGGTTATCATATGTTTCTTTCAAATGATATTTCACAAGATGGGAACTCGCTTCGATCAGAAGGAACATCTACTCATCTATTGGGAAATCCTTAATATGCAAAAATATAGTTTTTACAACGCTTGATAACCAAATTTTGAATTTGCAACATGTGACTGTGGAACAATCTTCCGAATTCTGCGTTTCCACTTTCGTACAACCCGGGTCTTTTTAAAATCCGAATTAATACACTCTTTTCTAGATTGCAAACCCCTCCCAACGGCATGCAGTGCGCTTCTTCGGAAGAGTAAAATGGACCCAAATCCTAATAGCTGGTGTCCCCTACGTGGACATGTTAAAAAAAATGTGACTTTTGAAACTAGAAATCTCTTCAAATTTTTTGGAAATCATCTCATTAAAATATAAAATTGGTTAACTGCTTAATCAAACTGTACTTTTGTAACTCAATTATCATGTCTAAAAGGAAATCATATTTATTTTATCTTACAATTGATGGATGGGTCGATGGCAGAGCGGTTAGTTCACTGGATTAGTAATCTTGTGGTCGCGAGCTCGAATCCTGCCTCGAACGATTTCGTTCACCTATAGCACAAGCATTTATTTGCTTATTTTAGGGAACGTAGGAAGATGCATATGTACTTGTTTAACAAGGACATATTAATTAAAAAAAAATGTATTAAGCTGTCAAACTTAAAAATTTATTTGCATATCTTCGTGTAGTAATAAACATAAATTTTCATATAAATTATAGATGTCAGTTTTAGTAGCTTTCATGCTTTTATTGAACTAATTTTTTGTCAAGATTCCGTAGCATTTTGAAGCTCATATACTCAATTGTGTTTTCTGTTAAATTCAACGTTCTTAAATATTTATAGTGTAAGTAGCCCACGAGGTCTGATTTGCATAAAACTGGAGTTCAGTAAAAGAATTTATTTCATCCATTGTATTTTGCGTTAATGCAAGAGATCTGAACTTATGTAGGTAATACTAAACAAAGATGACGGTGTCCGAATTCACAACGATAAATAGATTTTTATATTAAAATTTTAATATTATTGTGTTTTACTCAATCCTTCCTCACAATACAGAATTATATCAGTACCCTCTACGCTTAACAATTTTTTATTTCATTTAATTTTTTTTTTTTGTCTTTTATACTTTTTTGTGATTACACGCCTTGAGTTTCTCAAATCTTTATATAAAATATGTAGTCTCCTTGTCTATCGCTAAGCTAGTTGGTGAATGAAGGTGTGTATTGGCTAATTTTAATAAATGTAGCTTCATTTACGCTCATGCACTATCCCTTTCATTACAATGTGTTTGTGTTATTTTGTCAAAAAACATTTCAAACGTCAGTATAAACTAATAGAAAACTATATCTGTTTTCTCCGTACCAAATAATGTGAAGTTGTACGCCATCGACCTAAAGTTTGGCGTAGTATTTAGTATTTAGTTAGTGATGTATCTGCAACGCAATTGCTAACTTAAGAATACTAAATACTCCAGTGAGGGAAGGAGTTTGTATTTAGTTACCTAGGAATGTGCATTCGGGTCTTGGTGGTCTAGCAATCAAAAGTGACTTCAGGGGGACAGCATCGATACCCCGAGGACGCAGGACAGAGTGTCCTGGTGATTACGTACCTGAAAAGCCGACCCCGACTAAGACGGGATAAGAGCAAAGAAGAAGAAGAAGAATATTTCATGGAGAAAATCACATCACTGACAGTCCTCTTCTTGACGGTTAATAATAGTTTAATCCATGTTTCGGTCTTGATAGTGTCCTTTTTTTGACAGCTTCGAATTTCAAGCTCGGTTTAAAATATACGTAGGTATGTTATGCTAATATATCGCAGTTGCCAATTGTGGCATATACGGTTTCGGAGCGTGCAAACGATCTTCGTCGGTCGGATAAATCCCGGCTTCATCAGATTGCGGGATGGCTTCACTGTTACCTCTCCTAACAAGGTCAGCGTCGAACATAAACTTACCTCGGATGGGCACTTACTTTCTACCCCGTCCCTCCCTCGTCAACCCCCCCCCCCCCCACGCACAACCCTTTTGACAGCACAGAAATACTCTACACCCTAAATAACTTTGACGTTTACGGCGTCGTTTCTCTTGGAAACCGAATTTTATACCGTAGATAAGCGGGCCACGGGATCAAAGACTAACATATCCAAAACATCTTTTTGTCCTACACTACTATAGAATCGTGAATAGTTAAAATTTACGTTGTTTTTAAATGACCGAGGATGGTTACTTCTAAAAGTTGTCTAAAAAATTATGTAGGTATCATATAGAGGGGATAATTATAAGTTCTGTCGTAGTTTTGTGTATGTATGGCGTATAAAATACCTACTTAAAGTGATCGTTCAGAAGTCAAAATTCATTTATTTTATTTATTTATTAATTTAACTCGAATTTAAGTTTGAATAGTCATCGGACTTGGGGGCGGTCAAATGGTGGAATAGAAACTTTCACGATAACCCATATCCTGGATATAATTATCTTATGGAGTTCTATAATATCTAAATATCCATGATATGAGTTATCATGAGGGCTTTGATTCCACTGTTTAACCGGCTTTGCCCCCCTGATATATGATAAAAAAACATCTTGATGTTGGTATTCATCGAGGTGTACAAAGTTTTCTTTTCAATCGCTAATTATTCTTTTACTGCTAATTGTAATTTGAATTTCTAACAACTTTGTATGACATTGCGTGTTTCACATTGGCTATACTAAAGTAAACAATCTTTGGTTTGATGTGAAATATTTTTTTTATTTTATTTAACGTATCTAACACATTATTATTTATTTATTTATTTGTTTATTTATTTATTAAATAATTAATTTATTTATTTGAATATTTCTTTAGGTACATATTATTAGAACATTGGCGGGCTTATTGCCTAATGGTAATTTCTTCCAACCAACCAGAGTAAATGTTAAATATACAAAACAGTGTGAATAAAGTTTTATTATATTTTAAAATTTATTTTATCACATTTCAACAGCTATTTCAAAAATAACTAAAAACATTAAATAAAATAAAGTATACACAATTTGTTTTGCTTTTCACTCCTTCGTCCGCTTAGTTTGATCAAAAAGTGGCCCGAAGTTTTCGCTTTACGTACCTACACCTACTTATGCAAGTGTCCAAAAAGGTGCCCGAAGTTTTCGCTTTACGTACACCTACTTATATACATAAGTGTCCAAAAAGGGACCCGAAGTTTTCGCTTCAAGTACACCTACTTATATAAGTGTCCAAAAAGGGACCCGAAGTTTTCGCTTCACGTACACCTACTTACATAAGTGTCCAAAAGTGGCCCGAAGTTTTCGCTTCAAGTACACCTACTTATATAAGTGTCCAAAATGTTGCAACTTAATTATAATTATTGGATTGGTGTGTTAAATTAGTATTTTGCATAGTTCCTAGTAGATAGTAACTCCAGATGCTATACAAAAAAAATAATTTATAAGATTTTATTTTATAGGCAGGTATACTTGACCAACGAAGATTTTTATTTTTTCTGCTTCAAATTTATTTCGCTTATAAATCGAAGTATGGATTTATTCATATTTGACATAATGTTGCATTATTTATCATAAGTCGATCCCGGGGCAATAATACGAACACATGTTAAATATTATTTCCTAATAATAAAAGTATCAGCCCATTTGACGGTAGGTAAAGGACCGCCGTAAGGAGAGTGACATTTAAGGGACGTAAAAGTGTACCCATAAAACGCGAACGTAAAAGCAAAACAAGGCGTGAAATTACAAAGTAGCCCAATACATTACCGCCCCCTCAACCCGTACCGCCTCTGCCCATTATCGAACAAAATGGTCTATTCTTCTTTGGTCGGTCGCGTAAAGTGAAACTGCTCATAATCAAAACAAATCTCGCATCAAACGTTTTTACTATTCTACATCAGTGGAGATCAAAATAAAATGACGCAAAACTTAATATATCATTTCCCAGTTTCCTTACCATATCCTAAATCTAATTCACCTAATCAATGTTCTCTTCATTAAATAATATGAAAAAATCTATATATAATTTAGTGAAACATGATAATAGGCTTATATCTTTGTTAATTTTGTAATTGTATTTTGTTTAAAAGCTGTTATATTAGCCGAATAAAATAAAAATAAAGGTTCTGAAAGGGTCTCTACCTACACCTATTAACCCTACAATAACTGATTGCTTCTGTCTGCTCCTCCTGGGAAGTGGACTAGCAGCTATCGCTCCATTTTTTTAGTTGCAATTTTTCGTATTTATGATGACCAATATTTGCATTTTTATTTAGGGATATCTTTGTTTTCGGAAAATATATGTTTTTAAACATGGGTGGTAGCGCTGGGTTAGTTATCCAGTGGTCGCGAGTTCGAATCCTACCATGACGAATTTCGTTAATTTTTTTCATTCAGATTTTGTTTATTTACGTTCGTATAAGCGTTAATACTTGGTTAGTAAGGGAATATATGAGGACGTATATATACTTGTTTCAAGGACAAATTCATAAAACATTACTTAATAATAACCCTTCATAAAAAAACAACTTCAGGGACAGACATGGCGTGATCGTCTGGCGTTACAATTCGACTATACAATAAATTCGTAATATACCTACCTACAGATTGCAGATGGCTTTGCAAATTGAAGAATATGATGATATTTTCATAAGAACTATCATCAAAGTGAGATGGAACGGGGGTATCCAAAACACATTCAATGTTTTTAAATGTATTTGCATTTCAAAAAATAAATTCCTTATATCTTCATACGTAGCTATGACTTTGTGGCACATTTTAAAAGATTTCTAATAGAAAACTTTTGTTACCAAAAAATTTTGTAATTTGTACCAAAAGTTTTTTATTAGAAATAAATTCCTTTGTTAACAAGTTAACAACATATAGTATATTAGATGAGTGGTGGCAGAGCGGTTAGCGCGCTGGGTTAGTAATCCAGTGGCCGCGAGTTAGAATCCTGTCACGACTGATTTTGTTCACCTATATCACAAGCAAATTTGCTTTATTTACATTTGTACATTTTATGTCAATGACATATTCATTCATTTAAAAAAATACCTTTTGATATCAGTGTTGAGTACCTACCTACCTAGGTACATACTGTTTCATTTTTAATTTCGAACCAATCTGAAAATATTCACACGTTATTTTGATTTACGCCAAATTTTGGTGGTACAGTCACGCGTTGTGTGCCAAGAAATTTTGCTAATGCAACATCCATAGATTATTGATCTGTGGTAGGTATGTGGGAAGTTTTATTATACGGAGTTGGATTTACGCTTCCCAACCAATTCATTCTTACGCGAGTGTTTTGTTTTTCGCAAATCGTTTGGGATAATTCGATGGTTATAATAATAATAATAATCCTATAAAACTATAATAAAACACATGTTTCGTGAAGACATTTAATAATAAAACCTTATATTCATTTTCCAACTATTGCCTCGTACAACATTTCTTTTGGAACCATTAACTTTTTTTTCTATTATTGGAATTCCCATTGGTAGGTACCTACCTGATCCGTTGAGGATTATCTATGATTAGATATACCTATACAATCACTATAATGAATGGAATAATGAAGCGTTCATGTAGTAGAGTCCGTGTCCAAATTTACGTCATAGTACTGTGGGGATTGAGGAGGCAAGCCCCTCTGGCTTGCCTATATAAATCCCCACCAACAACGAGCCAAGACAGTTCTCATTTAACATTCTCGCGGGCCAGTTATTTCCAATAAACAATGTAACCCAATCAGCAGTTTCAATATCTTCCCACTATAGGTACCCACCATACTTCTATATAGTGGTGACCCCGACGTGATATAGTGGTGATCACGTCGGGGTCACCACCACTATATAGAAGTATGGTGGGTACCTATAGTGGGAAGATATTGAAACTGCTGATTGGGTTACATTGTTTATTGGAAATGACTGGCCCGCGAGAATGTTAAATGAGAACTGTCTTGGCTCGTCGTTGGTGGGGATTTATATAGGCAAGCCAGAGGGGCTTGCCTCCTCAATCCCCACAGTACCAATAAAGGCAGATTTTCTTTTATGTAAAAGGATACTAGAGCAGGTAACAAGGATTTGATAATATGAACCCCGAGAAGTGATGGCTTTCTAAGATTGCTATTTGGTTGGTAAAGCCGGTTGCAGACCAAAAGCTAAGCTAAGTTTTTTAAACTTAGTAGGTACGCATAGCTGAGGTTGTTTTTATGGGCCTAGGTTGAGGCTCTAAGGGACTAGGCAGTAAAGGCGGGGGTGGGCGGCCGACGCTGTTGCGCCCTCGTCAATTCTGTACTTAGAGAAGAGCAGGACGAACGCCTTCAGTCTCGCTCGGCAGTTACTCGTCAAACTGTGGCGAATGTTGTGTGGTTCGGGCACACCGCCGGCGCAGACGTCGGGTCAGTCATCCTGTGTTGACAACTAGACGTCAAATCTGACAGGTGATGATTGCGTCGGATGCCCCCGGTGTTAGCCCGCGGAACCTTCGGACGCCAACACGAGGACCGAGGGGTCGGGGTACAAGCCCCTCCGACTTGAAACGGCCGATTTTGAGACCAATCGGAGGCCCTGACGTGTGAGGTTGGATTCTCGGGGGCAGTGGTTGAACCCGATGGATGGTGGATATTTTGTGTTTGTCCGATGTTGCGGCCGCGTCCGGTGGTGAACAGGGCCAATGGGCTCTATAGCGTCGCCGGCGTGGAAGTGGATCGCGATCTCCCTCGATGAGGTTGTTTTTCATACTAGTGTGCAGACCGCGAACTATAATAATAATAAAATCAACCTGGGTACTTTTAAATGTTACCTATCATTATATTTACTATATTTTATAATATTCACTGTAATTTTTAAAATTATTTTTTGTCGTTATAGGTTGGTACCGACTTAATGCTTTATTATTTAGGTATAATTTCACAACATAAATCAATTTAAAAAAAAACTAAAATGTCACGTAGTGTGCGCAGAACGCAAATTTTGTTTTGTTTTGCTTGGTTGGTACATATACATATGTGCAAACAGCAAACCTCTACGACGAAAATTCTCAAGTTGTTACTTTGACTTAAGCTATATATTATTGAATATGATATTGAGCGTGATAAAATATTTCTTGATATTAAATGAATATAACTAATTATTCGGTGATAGTGTGTGACAAATAATAATTAGCAGCGGTAGTTGTGTGTGGTATAAACTGTAGTCACCTACCAGGCGTGTAGTGTTCGCGCTAATTTAATTCAGATAAAGATAATCTCACGTCCTGTCTCACTCCCTTCATTCCAAACTCTATACCGCCGCTCTTGTTACATATAAAACCACGGAGAGTGTAAAACTTGAGACGTGTGTGGTCAACATTCACTTATCTAGAGGTGACAAACATTAACAACTCATTGGCGTACCATCTCATTTATAATAAAATATAATTATTAAAAAAAATGTAAAAATTGTTTTCTTTTACGAACGAGGCGTCCCGTTGGTAATTTCTACCTGTCAACCACACTAGAAAAGAACCCGTTCACCATTAATATATGTTTTTTTTTTATTTTATTTTATTAGTGGACTGAAATATATTAGTTGTAAATATCATATAAATATCCGCTCACAATTTGCTATGTATATACCGATGCCTTACTACATATAATAATTTGGAAGGGATCAGGTCCGTGGACACATTCTGTATGTCCTGAACCCTTTTCACCTTTTTTGTACCTTGTTTATCTTTTAAATTGTTTATAAAATATTATAATTGTAAAAAAAAGTTTTGTTAAAAAAATAATAAAAAGGTAGAAAATATACACAGTCAGACAGTCGAAAAAAAAGAGATCAGCAAAAATTAAAAAAAATATATATTAAATAAAAAATGTACCTAATAACACAATAGGATAAACATAGGTATGTGGATAGGAATATACATAGGTATGTGGATAGGAATATACATGGGTATGTGGATAGGAATATAGGTACATAGGTATGTGGATAGGAATATACATAGGCATGTGGATAGGAATATACATATGTATGTGGATAGGAATATAGGTACATAGGTATGTGGATAGGAATATACATAGGTATGTGGATAGGAATATACATAGGTATGTGGATAGGAATATACATAGGTATGTGGATAGGAAATGTAACTTGATATACACGTCGGGTTAGTGATTCTACATCCAGTCTGCGTGAATTGTGTAAATATGTGTATTAAAAATTACTGTTTTATTATTAACCTTTTTTTAAAGAATGAATATGTCTTTGAAACAAGTACACATTCATCCTCATAGATTCCCTAAATTAAGTATAAATGCTTGTGTTATAGGTGAACGAAATCGGTCGTGGCAGCATTCGAACTCGCGACCATTGGTATTACTAATCACCACCCATCTACCATCTCACTGAGCCACCACGGCCGTAGTTATAGGTATTTCCGTTTTTTTTTTATGGCAACGCCTTCATCGTCGATAATTTACAGATTTGATAACAAGTAAATCTACTGCACTGTGTACTGTTGAAAGTTACGGTATGCGAACAAAACTCGCCGAAGTAATCCGGTTTTGGTTTTGCTACACATACATACCTACATAACTACATAATATTATGGAAATGTTGTGACTGAAGACCGAACACCAAAGACTGCAGACTGTCCATGTGATGCAAGAGGGCCCTATACAAGTGACGACATGTTACTACCACCTTTCCCTATTGACACTGCATGACGGCCGTCACCCTTGTGATCTGAGCCATGATTATTGTGAAAGCGGAGTGCAATGAAGTATTTTCACATACGAGGTATTGAATTTGATTAAAGACGTTAAACATCTTATCTTTTAATGTTCTATGTTCTTCCCACAAAACCTTAAAATAGAATAAAAAACTTGCATTACTCATTTTTAAGTTATTAGGGATATCTACGATATTCTTAAATATTTATTGACTGTGTGGTTAACTTGCTGTTTTGTTGTTTAGTACTATGTATATTGTATATGTAATAACTTTGCAGGCCTGGACATTATTGATTGTACCCAATCGGTATACAGAAATCGATCTTTTTTCGATCATTTTTAAAACTTTGGAAATATAGGCAGTTAAACACATAAATTTATCATTAAAAATGTTTTTCTTAATAAAAAATGTTGACTCGGGATTCAGCATTCTAACTAATTAAGCCACGAACGCTAACGGTCTATTATACTTTCACATACATACATTCATCGCATCATTGGTTACAGATAGTTAAAAAAACCCGAGAGAGATAGCTGAAAAAGATAAATAACATAATTTACATGAGTAGGTGCATTCACTAACATTACGTTTTATATTTATTTCTACATCTTCCTTTTGCCTTTCCTCGTAAATATAATCTTAATAATGGTAGGTAATTGTTTTATTCTTTAATTATTATACTTTAATAACTTATAAATAAAAGGATTAACTGAAGGAGACCAAACTCCCATGGTGCGGACACATTACCAGACGAAATAGCGATCGCGTCATTAGAGGCCATCCAGGCCACCTGGTGGACAAATATTGAGAGGGAGCTGAGGGAGGAGCGAATGATAATATAGATGACACAAGATCTAAAGGTCTGACGATTGAGTACCAGAATGGCCGACCCCAGATGAACAAAAAAGAAGAAGAAGAAATTATCTATTAAACTTTAAGGAGAGAATGCAAGATATAGAAGAATATTATAAGAAAAAAGAATATTATAAGTAAAATATTGAAAGTGAATGCTTTGAGGTGGTTTGGACATATCGAAAGAATGAATGATGAACGACTGACCAAAAACATATTCATAAGAGTTGGAGTAAATAGCATGGAGCGCCCCAGAAAGATGGGATAGCATGATATTATTTTAGAAATGATTCAGAGTTTCAGAAATGAAGGTACACCGTGCAATCAACAGGGAAGACGCAAACGAGTGCGGAACGAGGAGATTAGGCAGACCTTTGATACCGAGGACATTATACAATAGTGCCGAGACAGAAGATGATTTTTGAGAGACTACATAAAAAGGATGGAGCGGTCCCAAAACCCATATATTGCGGCCAACAATATACCACTAGGATATTCCTGTCTCAGAAGAACGCCAAAAGGATGGAGAACAGTCAGACGCCGGTCTATCAGGAGTAGTACATATCTTTTATAGAAAGAACAGGTCCATGATCCACATAAAAAAGAAGAAGAAGTCTGATTAAAACCATTTCTAAAAATTTCCCGACTGTTTTTAAAAGCATCAACATAATCACAGCAAACTCATTTTCCAAATGATTTAATCTGGTAAATGGAGAATGCTAAAATGATCAGCACCTCCATACCCACAATGTGTAGGTACGTATTATTAACAATGACCTGCAAAGTTATAATACTGCGACGTGTGTATTTCTAGCACTGTTTCACAGTACCTTTGTTAGTAATATTTCATCACACTCTGATATTTTAATCTTGAAAAATATAAAACCATAATATGTAGTTCGGTTCGTTGATACGGTTGAAATATGAGTTTTTTTTAATAAAAATAATTTTCCACACATCTAGGTAGGTGGCATTTCTAGTCTCAGTCCACATGATGGAGATTTAAAACTGATGAGACTCATTTTTTACTTGAATAGACTTTTTAATTCGCATAGCGATCAGCCAACGAAAATTGTATCAATTTTGTTCGGAGATATAAGTCTCCACAAGTTTTAGACAAATGTATCGAATTTCTAAAATGTGATTTGTTGTTTTTTTCGATTACGATTTTTTTTCAATATTGTAGGTTTAATGAAAATAAAAAGTTTAAAAATCCCTCTTTGCAAGAAATTAAACTATGAGATCTAGGTAAATACATTTCAAAGAACTTGATATTATTTGCTAAAGTCGGTTGTTTTTGGGCGGGCTTTTCCACGATTTAATAAAATATAAATATTTTATCATAAAATCATAAAATTGCTAACTAAACACAACTGTGTTTATTTAGCATCTATGCTATATGATTTTTGGTGTGCCTTTAATAAAAAATCAAAATGTTTCTGATTATTAAATATAAGATTTGGTTTTTCAACTAAATATTTATTTTAGGTAAATATTAAACACGGAAGATATAAGATCCTGAAGTCGCTAACCGACCCCATGAAGAGCCTTTGTTCAGTCCTGTACACTTAAGAGGATATTTAATCACCGAATGCCTCTGTTCTACTCAAGACCATCCTACGTGGAAGCAAATCATTCAGTTGCCATCCTCAGTTATGAGGCCAAGAGAATGAAGAAAATTTATTTAAAAATCCATAAAATGCAAGTGAATGTTTGTGATATTTTATTCATATCAAGTCAAACATGTACCTAAAATGCATAAATCAACAAATTTTGGGTTTCCGATGGTATAATATTTTTAACGCACGCGATAGTTATCCTTACTAAGACGTAACTTCATAGTGCATTAGGCGGTTTATATAAATCAGTCACTAGATTTAGCGTTGCATATATGTCTCATTAATTATACCACCATACCTTAACATCACGCCTTTTCCCTATTTAGGGTAGGCAGAGAGAACCAAACGCCAGACTACTCTCTCTTGACATACATTTGCTTCATTCACGTCCACGCATCGTCTCATACACGTCATAGCGTTTATACACGTCCTAGCGTGTATGCACGTCATTACGTGTATGCACGTCATAACGTGTATGCACGTCATAACGTGTATGCACGTCGTAGCGTGTAGGTATACACGTCATAGTGTTTATACACGTCCTAGCGTATATGCACGTCATAATGTGTATACACTTCATAGCGTGTATGCACGTCATAACGTGTATGCACGTCGTAGCGTGTATACACGTCATAGCGTTTATACACGTCCTAGCGTGTATGCACGTTATAACGTGTATGCACGGCGTAGCGTGTATACACGTCATAACGTGTATGCACGTCGTAGCGTGTATACACGTCATAGCGTTTATACACGTCCTAACGTGTATGCACGTCATAACGTGTATGCACGTCGTAGCGTGTACACACGTCACAGCGTATATGAGACGATGACTTAATTGCACTGCTGGTAAAAATCTTTGGAGAGTAAGGTCTTTTTCGTGTGTTTTCGCCTTAAATAAGATTATCGATTTCTGATGTGTATGAAAAATGAAGTATGGAGGGTTGTATAAAAAAATGATATAGAGTACGTGATTTGTGAGGCTATTTCCAAGTGCTATCAAATATCGTCACCCGCGCTATTGGGATATTGGGAGAGGTCGATTAGAAGGACGAACATGTGGATTTTTTTCGAAGGTTTCTCATAAATTACTCTTTGAGAAACGTGCGACTCCCACACGACTTTGGAAAAGCCATCTCAAAAGCTATTGCCGCATCTAAATTAATACCGAGATAGATTTATTTTATGGAACTCTTGTAATTACTAAAAACTAAGCGAAGGTCTTTTTTCAATTTTGAGATGGCTCGCCCTTCTTGTTAGATCAATCATCCAAAAAACTTTTATCAATTATGTACTCTATTTTTGAAAAACTCAATAGGTACCCCAATAGTAAATTACCTACATATTTTTGTTATCTCAAATCACACGCGCACTTGAAAACTTAAGAATCATTCACACAATGTAAGTTCTCCTTCGCTATAGCTTTGCAACCCTTGGCGGGCCTTAGCTGCCTCCAAAATCAGTCGCCACTCGGCTGTGATTCCATCCAGCTAGCGAAGCTTCGGCCTTCCCTTCCATCTTCAACCCACTGGATTAACAGTCAGTACTCTCTTTGCCGGCTTTCCGTCTTCCATTCGTTGTACGTGACCGAGCCGTCAAATTCGTGATCTTGACAACACGTACTGCGTTTATATCACTATACAGCTGACAGAGTTGGCATTGTGTCTCCTTCTCTAGACACTGTTCTCATAAACTGGACCATATGCGTCGCAGGATGCGCCTTTCAAATATGTCTAGGGCTTTTCATCCTGCTTCGTTTATTTCCGCGTTTCTGACGCATACAAAAAGTCAGGTCTTATCAGGATCTTGTAGAGAGTCAATTTGGTCTTTCTTAAAATTAGACGGGAAGTTGGCTTGTAAGGCCAAAGTGGCATCTTTTGGCTGCCACTATCCACTTACGAATGTACATTATAAATTATTATCAGGAAGGATTCTAAAGTTTTTGTTTTATACTTGTAGCCAAACATCTTGAACTTTTAGCCAAAAAGGGGGGGCGATTTGCGTAAACCAACAAAGTAAAAAGACACAAATTTGCGCTCTGCGCAAACGGAAGCTCGTTCATGATGTTTAACGAAAATTATAACAGATTGGAAATCCATTTTAAAATGAATAAAGAAATATTTTTCCACAAAATTCTATTACAATGACCGAACGTTTTCGCTGGTGACTCGGCATTATCAAGGTCTAAAATATTTGGCAACATTGTAAAATCACTGAACTCTACCCGTACAGGTGGCAACGCTGTAAATGTTGTAGTGTAGGATGATTTTTGTTTAAATTGGTTAGTTTTATTTTAGACGTTCGGTCATTTGTTCATTAATTCATTAAATTTGTTGTATGTTTGATTAAGTGAAATTAATTCTTTCGTCGTTAGTGACTAACTTATTTGAGAATGCAATATCTTTTTCTTAACTATACTTTGTTATACCGAATGTATATCAACCCGAGAATTTTCTCCCTACTAAATAATACAGAGTATACTTTTTCCTGTACAAAAAATGGGTATTATGCAAATAAAACATGTTGAAAAGCTTATAAATACGATTAATAATACAACGTGGTATTTGTCAAAACGGCGCATTCGTGTTGTAACAAGTGAACATAAAGTTTGGAAATTAACGAATAAATTACTCGTAATTACATAAAATTAGTATGCATTACCATATTTTGAATATAAAGAGTATTGTGCTGGTTAGAGGCATACTGGAAGCTTTCATTGCTATTATATAAAACTTAGCCTACATCAGTCTAGTTCACTAGCTTGATTTTATTCAAATGACTCAACTGTACCTTAAAAGATTTAGTACATTTCCATTATTAATTTCTATTTCCATTTACATATAAAAAAACCAATACATACAACATGGGTTTATGTACATAAATTCATTTATGTCATGTTCCTATTAATAAAATAATAAAAATTTCCTTGCATCCCCCGCAAGCGGCGCGTTTATTACCTTATGAAAATTTCTTCCAACTAGCCAGTGTTTCCTTCCTAACATTAATAAATATATAAAAAATACATCGACTTCAATGCTTAGGGCACGTTCAGCGAATGGAGGAAGGCCGAACCCCAAAGAAGATTCTCAACACATACATACTACCGGAGGGGAGAAGACATGTGGGGAGACGAGGTGTGGGAAGACCCGAGCTGAGGTGGATGGACGGCATACAGGAGGATTTAGAGAGGATTGGCGTTGCAAACTGGAGAGTGCAGGCGATGGACCAATCTAAATGGCGAAAAATTCCGGAGGAGACCAAGGGTCACAATAGGCTGTAGCCCCAATGATGTTGATGATGATGAACCAGTGTTTTCAGTCCAATTTGAATAAGAAATAAATTTAAATAAATTTCTCCTCTGCTGGGGTCCTAACCCATGACGCCCGCACAGAAACCAAACGAATTATCAACCGTGACACGGCGGTTGGCAAAGAAAAAATAACGCTAAAAAAGATAAATCACCATATTTAATATACAATAAAAGCGGGAATATTTCCATGAGAACGTGATTTCAAACTTGAAGGCTCTAGGAAATAAATAATTTGATACAGTTAAGTATACAGTTAAGTTTTATATAACATTTGCTTTCTTTGAAAATAACAGCATTAGAAACACAGCAAAAAAAGAGTTGTAAAGCCATAGAGTTAAACTGTGCTTTTCTTGCCTACTATTCCAAAACGATATTTCACGTATAACGGTAAATATTTCATTGTTGATTGGGAAAGTCTTAAACGTAACTAGAACTTGCCTGATGACTCGACTAATCACTGTCCCAATATAAACTTGGTTTACTTTATAATTGTTTGAGCTTCGATATAAGTGAACTTTATGTAAAGTTTTATTTATTATTGTTGGGCTATTGTATACATCGTTATATTTTTAACTAGGTACAAACAAAACCTAGTTAACACGATATTATTCAAGAATATGTAATTAACACAAATGTTTTTATGGTTCATAATATTATTATCCGCAAAATGTTATATTAAACCTAAATGTTGCTTTGGTGTTATTATTTCACAAAAACATTTTTTTGTTATTTGACTAGTAGGCTTTGCTCGGTATGCTGTGCAGGTCGATGAGGTGACAGTTTTTACCTCACAAATATAATATCCTTAGTGAATGTCGGAATATGAAAGGTTTACATAAAAATACTGATGAAAAAAATAATATAATAGGTGTATACAAGTATTCCATGCGATATTTCCTAAAATTTTATAGATACGTTCTCGAATAATTTCAAAACATGAAATGATGTGAATTTGTAGCACATATTTATAACTTTATTCAACATTTTCAGCGTTTTTTTGCAGAATTAATTTCTTTTTAATATCCACTCATACCATTACGACACGGAATATACCACAATGTGGAGTAACCAGCGAATGATGTGCGGGTGTACATTACCTTATTAAAGGAAGTACGATATTTGCGTATATTCCCACAAACCAGCCTCATCATTATCAGCAATGGCGCTACAGCCCGGTGCGAGCATTGGCCTCTTCAAGAAACTGCCTCCATCCCGCCCTGTCGACAGCAAGTCTCCTCCAATTTGTCTGTCCGATCGCTCTTATATCGCCCTCGATGTCGTCCAACCATCTCATCCTTTTCACAAACCAGCATCGTTTCACCTAAAAATGAGTCATTCAGAATTGCTAAACTACATATGTGAGATGGAGACCGAATAGTTTTCTAGTTGCATATACACTAACATTGGTAAAAAACAAGTAAAATTATCTTTTATGACAAAGTTGGAATGTTATAGGAGAACCAGGAACTCAAGGCAACTACAGAGCTAATGTCCTGTCAACGGCTGGTTTCCGTTTTCGAAAAAAAGTTTCTTCGTCAATTTATAGATGGCAAAAGTGTTTCAGCTTATTTTCAAATGAAAGATTTTCATGATTAACATATATAGAACTTTAGAAAATTTGAAATTGAAATTGGGAAAAATTGGATTGATAGTGAACTCAAAAAGAAGGCATAATTGTTGTACTTTGCGCAAGCGCATTAAGTGATCACGTCAACCAGTCTATGACAGCTCGTAATCCCCGTGCCTTGAGTTCCTGGCTCTCCTACAATATTCCGACTTCGCCTTTATTGGATGTTAAATTGGTACATAAGATGTTAAAAACTTGAATTAAAATGTGATATGTTTTTAGCGTCTCGTACCTATTTTTGATTAGAAAGCTATTACAGGTCACCCGAAAACGGTGAAAATTAATTTGAATATAGTTTTATAAAACGTTGACTTTAATACTATTTCTAAAAAAGTTTCGTAGCTTATTATTTTATCCTAATTTTAATAAATTTGATAATTATTTACGTCCTGTCATCAGCTGATAACGTGATTAGATACTCCACTCTAACTCAATATTTAACTTTTTTATTATAATATTAAATTGCTATAACCACTTGAATTGAGTTTAACGCGACTAGTTTCGGTCAGTTTCTCCCGAAACTAGCTGTGTTAAACTCAATTCAAGTGGTTATAGCAATTTAATATTATAATAAAATTGAATTATGGAATACCACAAGGTAACCGTCGAAACAATGAATATTCTCAATATTTAACTTTCATATTTTCGTTGTTGTTGTGTACCTAATTTCGAGCCCCGACTTTGGTATCAATATAAATGCATATTGCCATCAATTTGCGTAATTATACAGGTGCTCGAGTTATCGAGTTGAACGGTTTCTTATGAGTTATTTTGCCGAACCTAATATTTAACGTGTAATTTTGACGCATTCACACCTGATTTTATTGGCCTCGTTTCGAACGTAGGAATACATCTGTTATGTTATTTCTGTTGATATATAACGAAATCATTTTTTAAGAGTCTATAAAAACAAACCTTTCTGGTTCTCTTAATAGCGAAACATTTTTAAGTGATCTAAAGCTGGTGGATAAATTCTCTAACAGTTTGGTGTAGGTATTTAATATTTTTCATTTTGCTTAGAAACCCGTTGGACAGCCGAAGTGTTTTCTGCTCTTTTCAGCATTAGATGTTGAGCCTGTATAAGATTTTGTGTTGAGAGAATATTCTATAATAAAACAAACCAAGAAGTTAATCTTCTTTAGGATTATCGATCTTTTTGAAGAGTCTTATTATACTTATATACATATGTATTCTTATTACCTAATGGTAATAAGAATAGAAATAACATCATCCATAAACTGGCAGGAACAACTTGGGGGGCTAGTGCAACAGTCCTTAGAACATCTTCACTTGCCCTTGTATATTCGGTAGCAGAGTACTGTGCTCCTGTATGGCTCAATAGTGCACATACAAAACTAGTTGACACTCAACTGAATGTGGCCATGAGGACCATTAGCGGCACCATCCGGTCTACCCCAATAAAGTGGCTTCCTGTGCTCGCACATATACCTCCCCCTGACGCAAGAAGAAAATTCTCCCTATTTAATCTATGGAAGAGAATTTGTGACAATAGCGCTTTGCCAATCCACAGTGATGTTCCGTCTGAGGGACAGCAAAGACTTGCTTCAAGGAATCCAGCAGCGAAACTCGGATGTAACCTTGTTAGTGAGGACTTCAGCCTGAATGAGACTTGGCACAGTGACTGGGTAAGCTCCAACTTGGATGTTAATAAGTATATGGAAACTCCAACGAAGACACCCCCAGGTTTCGAGCTGCCAAGAAGGCTGTGGACCTCCCTGAATAGGATCCGCACTGGACATGGACGCTGCAACTACCTTATGGCAAAGTGGGGCATTGTTCCATCCGCACAATGCGATTGTGGCCACCCCTTTCAAACAATGCAACACATATTGGAAGAATGCAGCGTCCATGCATATGAAGGCCCAAAGTCGGACATTTGCGAATTGACACCAGCATTTGTGGATTGGCTCGGAGCCCTCGACGTGAATGTGTGATTGATATATCGTGCTGTTTTGTGTTTGCCTGCTGTCAGTGCTGTGTTTTGTTCATTTTGACTAACATTTGATTCACTAGTATCATACGATAAATAATAAATGGTAAATTTTATGCGTTTTTGTACATTAAATAATTATTTTAACTGATGCTATCATTTGAGATAAAATAATAATGAAAAAATCATTTGACACAATTAATTATATTCATTGTAGGTATATTTTTTTCAACGAAATATATAAGTAGATAGATACCTACCTAATTTGTTAACGCAACATTTCAATAGTACCATTATCTTTATTGATTTGATACAAATAGTTAATCACCTATTCTTCTTCTTCTACCGTCGACTCCTGGACGAAGGCCTACTGCATCTTATTCCAAGACGCTCTAGTTTGTGTACAAGGTAATTGACATCAACATGACTGCTGATGTCGTTCCTCCATCTCATTGGCAGTCTCCAAGATAACATTATTCTTTACCATCTGTCTTCGGAGTACCTAGAGTAAGAATATTATTTTATATCACCTATTATTTAAATATAACATTATACAATATTACCATATCTTTACACCACATCCCTATTTGGGGTCAGCAGAGAGAGTCGAACGCCAAACTCCTCTCTCTTGACATACATTTCGCTCTTCATTCACGTCCATTCATCGTCTCTTACACGCTCTTCTGTTATTATTGCTTCTAACGTTTCCGTCTTTCAAAATTCCATTTATGAGATCGTGCCAACTATTCCTTAGCCGGCCTGTACTTTTCTTTCCTCTTTTATCAGCCTTATATACTTTTTTTGTCTGAAGGCCAATCCACCTTAGGGCATTTATTTTAATTTTAGTTACGATATCTCTCATACAAAAACATCAATCATAAAAAAACTATTTTTTTTATTTTTTGTTTAATTAAAATTAATAACAATTGATTTTCCTGCCAAACTTCAAAGCAATTTTTTGGCAGAGCAGATTCTCTCTTATTATACACGAATGTTTGGCAACTTTATTTATATAAGTTTGCATGCGTATAAAGTGATCAAGTAAACGCCTCATCGAATATTTTTCACTATTCAAAAATGTCCTTTTCATTATATTTTAAACAAATACGATTATATATAAAAATATTTCAATGAAGGAATTCCGCGGTGGCCACATCACACTCTTAATTTTGTTAATGCCGTATTCTCCGAGATGATGTTGCACTGAGCGCTGTCTCTGGGGATTATAATGATAGTGTTGAATTCACGAAAAAAAAAATACCAACATTTGTGTTCGTACATTGCCCAAAAATTATCAGCACTTTTTAGGGTTCCCTGAAATACATATAATATATAATCTGGTGCCACGAAAAAGATAAGTGGCCCGCACGTCAGTCGGTGGCCGTGTTAACAAGAACGCTTCATAATTTTATACATTCATACATCAATACATGTAGGTATTATAAAAATCTTATCGCAGTTTAGGATAAAACACATCTTTCTCTTTTTTTTTACAATCAAACAATTACTCAAAAGATTGTTTAATTTTTTTTTAAAGTACAAGATGTCTCAAAAGAAAGTTTTTATTTGTATTCAGAGCGTTATGTGGAGATGTTAGACGACTTCTTGGTGCCTGAACTGCAAAAATTTCCTGGCTTTAACCAAAGAACATGGTTCCAGCAGGACGGAGCAACGTCACACACGTCCAATACATCTCTTATTGTATATGAACAGACGATACCTACTTGTTAATTATAGGGGCAGAAAGATTTTTATGTTGGACTCAAAAAATACATGTGTAAAAAACGTATTTATAAATCAATGTATGCATAATGCACATTGGACGTACAAATAATAATTTAAATACTGTGTATGTCAGCCTTATTAAAAAACAAGAAAAACTAAATATGGTTCTATAATTAACAAGTAGGCGCCGAATAAACAAACTATCTACACTATAATCAAATAATTGAAGGTATGTATTATTTACATTTTTTTGTGTGAGTTGATTTCATTGTTTGCAATAATAATTGGAACAGCATTAATCCGATTTCGCAATACATAAATAGCATTCGCGAAATATCAGATCTCGTGTAGAATGTCAAGGAATAAATTTTATTGTAATTACATGCTTTTTCAATTTTAAGAGATATTTTTTTGTGAACAATTTGTTTTCTCATGGTATTTACAATCATATTTATTATTATTGATATTGTTCCTATTTTAACAAAAAAATATGATTAAACAAGGTTAGGCGTGTAGCGATTTCCTTGAAAATAATTGAGATAGATAATACGTCCGATTCTATAACTTTTTAAGAACGTTTCCGGCTAAAATAGGTGCGTTCCTATTCCACTTAGTCCAACTTGATATTCTATAAGGCTGAAATCGAAACGTTCCTATTTATGAACATTCTTATTCTAAGTTAGTCACGAATTAGTCCAATTCCCTATTCAATGACCACATTTTAGTCCAATGAACTGTCAAAACGTTCTAATTTTATTTCATACCTTATTGGAAGCGTACATACTAGTTGTTTTTGCAGCAGTCTGTAATATTTTCGTTAATTTGAAGACATCACTTGTGTACGGAAGATAATAAAAATGAATAATTTATCGCGTTGTGTTGAAAATATAAACCAAAGAATACTAGTGCAGATCAATTGAAATGTTGGTTATGTCGACATCACGGCGATATGACATAAGGAAACATGGTCGAACAGTGCGCAGTACGCATGCGTAGTCTGTGCCATAGACAATTTGAGTTCAAATTATTTATACTGTGCATTGATTTTTTATATTTCAATTTTAGGAACAACGTCAGTTACAGAATACGAAATTGAGTTCAAATGACCTTCATTCTTAAATTTTAGAACGCTCCTATTTGAGTTCAAAAATTTACCTACTGAATTGGACATATTGTTCAAATTTATCGGTTTTTAATAACTTTTGTACATGACATCATGCCATGTCCCTGTTATTGGAGTTCGCAGAGAGCAGAACCGAGTGCCACTCACTTCTGTCTTTGACTACATTCAACGTATAACTCACACTTATACATTGCTTATTTAACGCTCGTCTGTTATTTAATTTTTAATTCTACTAAAGTGTCCTATTTTCAAAATATTGCTTACATTATTGCGTTACATTTTTTTGATTAGCTCTTACCTCTCATATCTTCTCTTTCAGCTATATTGATATTCTTTGTCGGTCGTTCTTTGTTCATTATTTCCGTGTGGCCTAACTAGCTATCTGTGTTTCCTTTCATTCTGTTGATAATATCTTTCTTCAAATTTTTATATCTTTTTTCATTTTGTCATAGAATTGAAATACTAGAGAAAGGAATATTTGCACGATCAAAAATAGTTTTCAATACAGCTGCGAGGTTGATATATGAAGTTGTCAAAAGATGTCACATAACACTTCTTTTTTCGAATTACATTGGTTGAAATGTCCAGAACGAGTGGACTATAAGGTATGCCTTTAGCGTTTAAGGCTCTGAACGACATGACTCCACACTATGTACATATATTCAAGAACTGTGCTAAAAGAATGTTCCATCAGGAAAACAGCTTACATTTACATCATCTGGATCACAAAGTACCAACTCTTAAAAAGAATTGGACAGAGTTAACAAGGCTGCTTTCTATGATCTCGGTTTCAGTGTGAACGTGCCTTTAACATTGAATAAATTACCCCATAAAATACGCGGAGCTCAAGAGTATTGACACCTTCGGTAGACATTTTGCCTTGTTTCGTAGAGCCAACAAATAAGCTACAGCGCCCTTGGAGTGATCTTGTATCGCTAAACGGCACTTTATATATATTCTATTTATAATTGTTGTGAGATATGTCGTGATTGTACAAATGTATGTACCTATGTTACTTGTTTCATACACTGTATGCTTGTATGATAAAATTAATTCAATTCTCAACACTGATTATTTTTTGTTTGTAACACCATTTTTTACCCCTTTGAAGGGCAATAATTACTAATGAGATAGATGTTTTTAGGTGTATGTAGTTGTCGAAACCCCTCACAGTTGACGTTTACAATCATTCTTGTTCTTTTCAATTTACCTCCCGAATTTTTTATTTTTTGTACGATAAAATTTTGATAAATTGGACCCATGTTATTCCCTTTCGATCAACGTTATACCTTTATACTTTTTGGACGAAAAATAACATATACCGTTTTTGTATTGAAGGTATTGTCATGGTGGCAAAACACATTCCTAATGAATATACAAAAACCATGACTAGGTATATTATGATCTCGATATCAGTCCCCATATAGGTAGGTACGGAGGGGGAGCTTCTGAGCCTGCTTCAAGGTTTGAGTCCCAGATTTATAAAAAAATATACCGAAAAATTTATAACAAATATAAACCGTGCTCTATTCGATTTGTTGATCGTAAAGATGTATGTCATTCCCATTGACAATAAAATCGCCTCTTGCACATGATGTAAGAAAGTATTTACTCTACATAGATACAATCCATCGTGCCCCCTGTCCCAAACGGGGTAGGCAGAGAGAACCGAATTCCATATTTTCTATTCTGGAAGCATTCACCGCCTCATTAACATTCATACATCGTCTGTTGTTCAAGTATCTTACGTTTCCTTCTTCCAGAATGTTGTTTACATGGTCGGCCATTTTTTTCGAACTTTCATTCCAATGATTTGATGTTTTTATCTTATTTCTATAAACATATTGTATTATTGATTTATTTTTTCTATATAACATTGCAGTGATGCACCGGCTAAGAATAGTCCTTCCATTTTTTTAATTATCATCGTTTACGTGTGTCCCGTAAGAGCCGGGTAATTGAAAATACAACAGGCAATAATTACCTACATCTCACAGTTCATCAATGAGGTTCACCACCAATTCTGAATAAAGAGTGAATAAGGCAATGCATACCCGCACACCTGTCGCCGGTTACCCCACACTTTGGGTATGCCGTGATTGTATGAATGAATGATTTTTTTATTTTCAATTGAATGATATTTAAAGATTATATTTTTGTAACTAAGTGTACTTATGTTTTTATTCGATCGAATTAATATCTTTTTTCAATATTAACCACGCGCAGGCTGTGAATCGCGTACCTCGATTTCGCATCATTGACGTTTAGCAATTAAAATTTATTTTAACCATTAACTCTTTTGCTCTTATTAGCATGAATAATTAAATCTTATACTTTCGGCCTCACTTTGCAGCAGTCCGTCTCTCTTTTGCGTGCCAGTCATCAACGAGAAAGAACAAGACAGAAGATAATATCGCCGAGTTAATTTATTACAACGTGCATCATCTTTCGGCACCTGCTCAATCTACTGATCATAATAACACATTTGCCATCTCTCTCGCACTCGTGGCATTTTGTATTTCATTGTCCTTTTCTACGCCATAAAGTATAAATTAAATCCACTTTATTTACTCTCCATAAATATTCACTTGGACGAATTTAATAAGTATATACATATATAATATAGTGTATGTATGTATATAATATGTAGGTATACTTTTATTTTCATATGTAGGTATCTATATTATTTAACACATATATTTATATACTTACCTGCTTATATATTTTATTTTAATATTCCGCATAATATGATTTTCACTCCCCACTAACCCAAGAGGATATAGTGGGAATTTGTGATTTCCCAATTTTTAAGGGTATTTTTTTTATTGCAGATTATCAACTTGTATCATGCTGAGATTGTATTCTGAAAGTTTCATCACAACGTATCTGTGTGTGTGCTATGTGCTGTGTGCTATGTACGGCGTGTTCATTTTACTTTATCAATTATAGACTAAAGTACTCATTCGATTCTTTTAAAATTTTGCAAATATGTATATCTAATACCTACTCGCTTAGATCCCATTGAATTTTGAAGGACATCTGAATAGTGGTTCTCAATTTTTTTAACTTTCAAATATTTCAAAGTGACCCCAAGCTCAGGAAATTTAAAATTTGAAATTTTTATTTTCAAATTGATAAAAATGCACATCACTTTTATAAAATGGCATTGAAGAGTTATCAAGTTTTCATAATAAAATATTTAAATAAAAAACAATTCATCAAACTCTTTTAGTGAAAATGCTGAATATTTTCCATACAAAATTTGAACAATTTATAGAATGACTTGTTAGTGAGGAGTGTAGCGTTGGCCACAACCCACTCGTTTTAAACAGTGTTCGCCGACTTATTTTATTTAAAAATAACATTGAATACATTTTTGAAATATCTGTATACAGTAGATTGTATATTAATACTAATATAAATGAATTCTTAATTTAGGATGGAAAACGTAAGCTGCTTCACTAGGTTAAAAACCTGTTCTGTAGTAGTATATAATTTAATACCTTTAAGAGATTTAAGTGCGCGTCATCGTAAATTGACGTATAGTATTTAATTGATTTAATTATTGGCATTCACAATACAGAAGTTTTCTGCGTTAATTTGTTGGCTTGTCCAGTCGGTTGTGTCTATACTTAAAGGCATTACCAAATCAATGCATAAATTTTAACTTTTTTTAAGATCAAAATAAGATCAAGCTTCTATTGGGAACAATTCACCCATCCAGATGCTTAACCAATCATAGGATTAGGCTCTGAGAGGGTCCCAGTACTATCTATCAATTCTATAATATACCTTTCGTAGGCTAGGTGCTAATGATACATAGTTTAATGGTCACTTTCACCAACGTCCCCTAACTCTTAGGTGCTACCTAAGAATTCTTATGTAGCACCTAACGTGAATTTTCGTTTCACCACCTACATAAGAGTTACCTAAGACGCTAAGAGCCCCCTAATTCTGGGGAGCCGATTTCCGCCACCTAAACGAATACTTACGAAACAACTGTCAAAATGACAGTCAGTATATAGCGATTTAGTAGCATAATATTGTCAATTGTGTTTATAATTTTAATTTTTCGTCGATTTACACGCATTTTGAAAATAAAAATGAATAGGATTATAAATGCCGTAATGTTTCAAACTCTCATCGACGGTAAAATTTGGTTGCCGTTTTCTTTCGATTGGCATTTCCTAAAATACACGACAAAATTGCTAAATGATGTCCTCAATATTTATGTATAACATAATTGCATTTTTAGGCATTGAATATACATATTATTAGTAATATCACAAGTAATAGTTACTTATTAACGAGAAAATAACTAAAATCAACTAAACGAAAACTGAATTATTTGGAAATGTTGAACGAAATCACAACATAATTGACAGAAAGTGACAGTCATAGAAAAAACATGATGCAATATGATGCATTCCAAATAATCGTTTGAATTCCTAGCTAGGGAACAGATAAAATAGACTGGTGAAAACCAAACGATACGTTAGGGGCTACCTAAGCTTAGGTGATACCCAGCTATGTGACAGTTTAGGTAACATTGGTGAAAGTCACCATAAAACTATTAATGTTCCATAGTTTTACATGTTTTTATAATCAATTGTCCTTCTCTTACCATACGTACATATTGTAAAAAAATATTTTTTAAATATTTTTTTTGTTTATACTAGATGTAGGTATTAATTATTATATAATATGTTTTTACATCTAAATAAAATTTACTATTATTATTATTATTCCTGAATAATTATGAATAAAAAATCTTTAGTGATCTTATAAGTAGGTACCTACCATCTTACCTTCTTCTTCTTCCTCTCTTTTAAGGCCTATTATTTTCTACGTCAGCTTCCCTCCTGTGACGTGAACTGCCAGCTGTCCTATAAGTATGCTTTCTTGGGGAACATTATCCCTGGCCACTATTGACACGTGTTCGTTCCAGAACCTTCACTGTCGACCCCATCTTACGATATCCTCAAATTCGCACATCCTTCGGATCTTTGTGTTTCATACATAGGTACTTTTTTTTCAAAAATATAAAATTACTTATGACCAAACGATTTTGGAATTATACCAGTGAATGACGTAATAAAAGGTTATATTATTTTTAGTTAACTTGATATACTTATTTACAAAGATTTTGATTTTACATGCTTCCTTTAACAAGGTGATGCACACCCTCATACCTATAGCTGGTTGCCCCACAGTGTGAGATATGCCGTAATATGTATGTATGATTTTGCATATCTACTTATATGATAATATTATGTAAAATGTATTGATATAATATGTAGGTACCTACGTACTTAAGCTTTTATATAGTTTGTAGGTATATACGACCAGTTTCGATGCGACCGCTTCTTCTTCAGGACTGATGAGGAATGACAAAATTACACCAATGAAAAAATATAGAATTTCTTTATAAATTGTGACTAAGGAGCAACTTGAGTATATAAGGCAGATGTATTTTGAATAACATATTATCTAAGCCACACATAACATAAAATCCTGGATCCGGCAATACATAACTTCATGTGGGATCCGGTCCTGTTCAACAGTAGACGTATGTAATATATGTACAATAATAATGGCGTCAAAACAATTATGGCAAGAAATATCTTTTGCTGCAATTAACATCATTGCGAATTGTATAAATTAATCTCATACGTAGTTATGCTTAGTTTATCTCGAATATTCGTGAGATAGTGATCAAATTTGTTTGTGCCATCTTAAATTTGCAGAAATGTAACTATGATGGACAGAATTCATATCGAATGCTTACACTGTGCCTGAGTTAAACTAGACTGCTGAACTCAACGCAAGGTTGGGCTACCTTCGGAAAAATGGGATATATTTTGAAAAACCGGAAAACTTTGATAAACCTGAAAAGGTATGAAGCGTGTGTGCTGCCAGTTAGTGCCGAGAAAACACGAGTCAATCAAAGAGCTATGGAAAGAACCATGCTGGATCTGTCAGTAGGAGATAAAATAAGAAATGAAACATTGAGAAAAAGATGAAAAGTAACTGGTTTTATCAAATTTATGGCGACTCTGAAATGGATATGGGCGGAATACGTAGCCAGAAGCTCGGAAGATAAGTGGACAAAGAGTGTGCTGACTAGGGGACCTCGTACGACTAAGAAAGGTGTAGGGAGACTGCAGCTGATGTGGAGGGATGATATTATAATACAAAGATATGCTGGCATGTCCTGGATGCAAACTGCACAGGACAGGACGACGTGGAGTTAAATTGGAGGAGGCTTTCGTTCAGGAGTGAACGGGTGAAGGCTCAAGAAAAAGAAGAGCTTAATCTGCGACTCGAGACCGTTGACTTCATAGGCAGATATCTAACCAACGATAACCGACAATGTCTGATATGACGAAGATGAGGTCGAATTAAAAATTTCGAGTTTAGGGAGTTTATTGCCAAAAGGTATAAACTCCAATTAACTAGTGTACCCATCCCAGAGTATCGAAGTTTTCCACCTACCCAGGACGCCGGCATACAAGTCAAATGACCTACCACTATGCAACGACGCATCGTTCGGCTAGATCTAAGCCGGTTGATTCAAAGTCTACGGTGTTCAAACCTAATCAACAAATTGAAATGTTCGTTGATTTCAGACGTAGGTAAGGCGCTACCTGTATTTTTAAATTAAAAATAAATGATTATGAGTGTAAAATGTGTTATAATGGACATGTTGTACATAAGTACCTAACTGGCGAACGGAAGAAGGGTTTGAGAATAATTATTTTTAACAGCGTTAGTTGGTTATAGGCTGGAATATTAACAACATGTTATTTGATGCTATATAGCACATCGGTTCAAAACACGTGGTACGCTGTTGATGATTTTTTTATTTCTCGAGACCAGCGATTATCAACCGGCGCGCCAGCGCCCCTTTGTGGGCGTTTTGGATTTCTCACGGGGTGTTTTATTCATTTAAGGAGCAGTGCATTTGATCTACTGGATGTTGTATCAATTTTTACTGTAGAAAAGGGTGTGATTTTACAATCTACCCTAAGATGACTGATACCACAGAGGAAAGAAAAAGATCTTTATTTTGAATATTTGGTTTTGGAGATAAAGAGATTTATGTAGATATTCTCAAAGATATTCAACGTTGTGGAGACCTTACTAAACACTAAAAGAACAAGATCTTACATATTTCTAGATATTAAGATGCTTTCATCCAAATAAATGTATAAATCTATGAATAAACAGGAGGTGAGTTTAAGTGGGCAAGCTACTTAGATAGGTACACCGAAGACAGGCTGCTTTGAAAATCTCACTTCAACCGATTTATACATAATTAAGAGATTGTATGAGAATTTATGGCCAGAAATATTGTTTGCTGGGAGACCGCGAATGACATACAGAGATATTGGAAGACCGCCAATGAGATGGAGGAACGATATCAGTCGTCATGCTGGAATAAATTGGATGCTTAGAGCACAAGATAGAGCGGCATGGAAGGCCGGGAATGGACGGGATTAGGCTGAGAAGAGTTTGAAGATAAAAGTTGACGTCATATAAGTCAAATTGTTAAAAACTAGGAAATTTTAAGAAGAAGATAATAGTCTTATATTTTCGTGTTTATATACATATATATTTTGATTTGGTTATTGAACACGAAAAATATCAGTGATGCATAAACACATGGATCACTTAAGATTTATTTAGTAAGAAGATTTAATTTAGAAATTAAAATATATGTAGGTTTAAAGAATGTGTGATTTTGCGTTTTCACTAAACTAATTTTATCAGTAATAATATTATGGTTACCTATGTATAACAAAATTTAAGATAATTGTAGCATATATGTTATTGTGACACCGCAAATTACTTTTATTCCATGCAATTTATTAACGAAACAGATCTATTGCGTCCACCATATCTTGATAATTTTTATCATGCAAATAATACAAAGTTTCTGCAAATAATATTTAGCAACTACAAAGTTGTACGACAGGTTGGGAGCCGTTGCTTTATCACATTGAATTCGATTACTTTCGTTAACCAGGTAGTTAAATTATACATCTTTACGATGGCAAAGAAAACAACTCGCGTGATAAATGCATATTTTAAAATTTAAATTTGAATACCCCAAGTGTCTTATATGGCTCGAATAATTTAGCCACGTTCTAAATTAACGAGGGTATAACAATTTAAAATCGTACGATCACTGTTTGTAAAATTAGTATAAACAAAATTCGATATTGAATTTTAATTTTGTAGTTTGGAAGTAAGCCTTTAAATCACATACTATTAGCATGAAAAGGCTCTTCATAAAGTTCAGTTTTACGATCAAATGCGCATAGGTATTTGATGGAATTCCATATTAATTTAAAATATTAAGACTTATATGAAGTTATATGGACCAGGTCATTAATTAGTGAAGTTCACAGTAGCAGCTACAAAGAGCAAAAACATGGGTTTTAAGAAGGTGGAAACACAGAATTCGGAAGATCGGAATACGGTCGGGCTGTTGTGTTCATAATAAAAGATTTTTATTAAAGAAATATGCTGTTGGATACATATCACATCAGTCCGTAGAGTATAATATAGCGTCATTTTTTTCAAAACAATAATCCAAGAATGCTCTTGCTTAAGTAATTTTTGGTTCTTTGAAATAGGGGGGCTACTCATGACACGTTCTTAATACGCTTGTTTTAGCTTGCCTTAATCTTAAAAATGAATGAATCAGTACTCGATTATAATCCTTCCTTAATCTTTCTTTGCATTTTATCATCAAAATTTGATAATATCAACGTTTAGTATGAAATTTCCATTAAATGTTGTATAAATAACTATTATTATTCATTAATAAGAATAAAATAACTTTGTACTAACCACTTTTTATTAGAACCAAGTCTACATGTTTCGAGAACAGGACACTTATTGAACTATTATCTTAAAAATAATAATTATATGTAAAAGCAGTCAGAGGGGAGGAAAGGAGAAGTAGAGGGGTAAAGAAGGTTAGGGTGACCATATGTAAGCTAACATTATTTTTTTTTTTACAAAGACAGTTTTTTTTTATTTTTTTATTATAAATTTATGTACATAATAAAAAAAACTGTCTTTGTAAAAAAAAAAAAAATAATGTTAGCTTACATATGGTCACCCTAACCTTCTGTACCCCTCTACTTCTCCTTTCCTCCCCTATGACTGCTTTTACATATAATTATTATTATTAAGATTTGTTAACTAGTTCACTAAGTGTCCTAAGGAAGGGAACTTTGTTCTCGAAACATGTAGACTTGGTTCTAATAAAAAGTGGTTAATACAAAGTTATTTTATAGTTATTAATTAACGATGGAGCCAGAAAAGAATAATTTCGCATAAATATTATTATTCATTATTATTCAATTTATTTAACCTCAAAGATTGCTTAATTCTGAAGCTGATCTTAATTTTATTATAATCAACTTCATGAATAGCCCTGCGGTCTCTTAAACAATATACTGAAAACCTGAAAATTTTTGCACTGCACGTAAAAACTTTATCAGAAGGCAATTAGTTAAGATAAATCTGAAATAATTCTCTGTAAATTGTAGACACTCTGTCATCAATCAAAACACACAGCATACAAAAAACTTGACTCTCGCCGGAATCTAACACGGGACCCTTGGTATGGGAGTCATGTTTATAACGTATTGAATTTAAAATTAAGTTTTCTGATGCAATATTCAGATTGTCTGGCTACAAAATGACGAGGGTCAACTGATTATTTTTCAGTTCATTAAAATATTTTATCTTGTATTTAATATCACAAATTCACACCTCTGCTTCGAGACTCTAAACAAAAGGTTGGAAGGAAATGGGCGTGGCGTCCCGAACTGTATTAATGGGCCAATCAACACCGGTTTTTCAATTATTTTTGATGAAGTGTTAAGGAGTCCTTGCAATGCTGGCGCTCGATCATCTCTGCCACAGCCACATGTCGACAATTTTGTCTATTTATTACTGTTATTATCATCTGATAATGTTGTGTCTTTTCAACTATCGAAGGCTGCGCAGACGCATTGAGTCGATAATTTCGGGGTGAGTTTTTTTGCGCTTTGAAATTATTGATACCACCGAACGAGTGCATTTCTGGAGGGGCGATCGAAAAGTTACGCGATGAATTCCAATAAAATATTAGATACTTTTCTTTTTATGATGCACAAGTATGAGAATACTGAATATTTGTTTACGATTCAAAACATTCATTTAATACTTATGTCTATTTCATCCCAAGAGGTCATTTTCAATGTGAATAATATCTTCATAGGACGGAACGCTATTGACATCAAAATTATACACGATTGTACAAAATATTTAAATTGATGTATTTTTCCATAAACTACTTTTGAAATTTTTTTGAGACATAATCAAACACAATTTGTTATTCTGGGTCTTTATTCCTGCTCGATGTCAATAATATTTTTTAGACAAATTGATATCTCAATAGACAAAGCACTTTCGGGGCTAACGACCTGTCATCGACTGATTTACGTGATCACTTTCAGCGCTTGAGCAACGTTAAGTTTTTTATTGAGTTTCCTTGAGAACAGAGTCAGCCAGCGATTGAATAATATGTACGAAGTCCCTAATTATAAAAGGAGAAGTACACAAAGACACGCTGTATTTGTTGCACCTAGAACATTTAATAAATTATCCAACTCTTTAAAGACAATCAAGAATCACAAAACTTTTATCAGACATATAAAATCTTGGCTACTCACAGACCAATGTAATGTGCAAGAGTATTTGTTGTGATTTGGATTTTTTATTACTCGATTTTTATTTTTGTTTGTTTGTTTATTGTCAATTAATTCATTTATCTTTCAAATTAAATTGTGATTGTTGACTGCTTGTATTCTCTGAGTTGATAAATGAATCATACTTTTTGGTTCTTGTCTCCTGACCCTGCTTCTATTATTTTTCTTTTATTTTTATATAAGTATTTTTTTTCTACTACAGATTTACTTGTTGGTGTTACAACTCTATTAAAAATTTATTCTGAATTTATTAATATTAATCTACTGCTCCTTATTATAATTTGTATTTATTTGTTTCTTACTTGTTGGGTTTTCAATTTAGTGCACTTATGTCTTTCTTTTTCTCAATATTCTGCTCTTGTGTAAAAGTTCAATGATGTTTTTATATTATTATTATTTTTTTTTAATCATTATTGGAAATTCTCAATTTTAACTATAATGTTTAGATTGATTGCGACATGCATATCCTTGTACTTGCCAAGTATTGTTACTATCGACTGCGGATATAATACATATTTGGTAGGACCGCTGTCAGTCTGCTGATTCATGTAAACTTATTGATGTTTCGTCTATAAATATGTGAATGTATATTTTTCATATATAATTTGTATACTTTATATTTTTTGCACTTGTTTCCTGCCTAAGCAATTTGCTCTATTTTATTTTTATAAATAACTAATGTTATTAACGAAATAATTTTGAATATTTTTTAAATTGGTATAACCTTGTGGGATTTTTGTGTGCACGGTTGATTTATTGTGATTGATATTATGTTTATGTACCTATATTGTATGTTAACCGTGTACCAAATCTTAAATAAATAAATAAAATAAAATAAATAATTCCCTGTAGGTAGGTACCTACCTGATTTCCCGGTTATCTAATAATATTCCAACATCGTATCTATTGAGATATTAATATGTCAAAAATTAAACTCGTTTATTAGCAATCAAATTTGTACGTACAAACAATCTACCATGGCATATCCCCAGCGACAGATGCGCGGGTATGCATTACCTTATGAAAATAACTATGACACGTGCGTGTTGTACCAATTGTTGGCAACAACCCACTCTTTTTTGACAAAATACAGACAAACACAAGTCGACGTGTTAAACAAATGTCGAGTTTATTCCGTATCCAAGTCGTAAAAATTGAGCTAAACTGGCGGCCCGAAAGTTAAATCGCCGCACGTTCAGATTTATAACAAATTAAATTGTCGCAAATCATAGTTGAAGAATGGAGAAAACTCCCTCGCTAAATATTCGGCGATAAAAAAGAAAGTATCATTACGACCGTGTTACATTTCATAGTGGACGGCATGTGATAAAGCACTATTAAAAATAAAATAGTGGAACAATTCTAAGTCGGTGCCGGTGGTCATGAAATTCGTTGTAATAATCAAAATTATTTTCAACTAATTAACTATTGGGAAAATCCTCATCGTCGGCAAAGAATACAAAAAATGGCAGGTGTTGTTTGGTCTCGTCCGAGGATGTTACAAGAATTATCGGGGCGGCACGAAGCCTAGTTATCCCCAGTTTAGCGGACAAACTAATTTCGGTTATTAAGTACCTTCCAATATACCTACCTCTTTTTCTTCTTCCTTAACAAGGTGTGCGATGAAATGCCCGGTTATCGGCTATCACACAAATTAGTCAGCGCTGATTAGACCGTGTGGGCTATTTTGACAGAAACTACCACCACCGGCTATCGGATATGTTTGAAAAATACACTAATACGGGATCCTGTAAAGCATCATCATTTCGATAACCACGTATTATTTAGCGTTTTTATCGGAATTACCCGACATTTCTGTCTGTATAATTGGATCAAAAAGTAGGAAAAAAATAGCTTTAAGGAATAGAAAAGATCAACCAAGATTTTGACAAAATGGATTAAAAAAACAGAAGCACCTTTCAAATAATAAAATACAATACTTGGATGAATGAATGAATGAATGAATAATTTATTTCCAATAGTAGGTACAAAATTACTATAATTTGTTTTTGATTTATATCTACCTAACTTCAATTTTTTTTCAAACATTTGAAAAATTTACTGCTTAAGTTTATGTTCTTTACATATTATAATCAATATGAAGTCAATCGGACTTATAGTTTGGGCTGTAGAGAGGACACAAAAAAACAACATAAATGATGGATTCATAGAGAAGAAATAAATTGAAAGTTGTCAATGATATGATGTCAATATGCAGTCGATCGGACTTAAAGTTTGGTCTGTAGAGAGAGGACACAACAACACATAATAGCAGACCAACATCTCAATTTTTCACAACGATTTCTTAAAATTGTATGGCAGAATACACAGTATCTACTAGGACTTTCAAAAGTTTGATACTTAATATTCATAAATACAAAGTATCAATCTGTCTACATATTGGGGGTGGGAAAAAGGACTGATCTAACATACTTACATACATCTTGAAATATTTAAAATTATTTGGAATTAAGAGTTTATAGTTTGTATTCTTCAACTATACCTACATACTATCACCATTGACAGTTGTATGATGTCAACGAAATACATAACTAACGAGATGTATTTTTTTCTATCCAACAATTGAAAGTGACTCAACTTCTGCTGGTACTATTATAAAGTAGACTGTCAAAATAATAATATTCAAGAAACAAGATCAAATGAGACGGATTTTTAAACGTGATCATGTTTTCTTTGATTTTTTTTTATTTAATAAAATCTTCTTGCTATTATTATTATTATTATGTCTTAGTCGCTTTGTATTTTCAATAAAAAACTAAAAAAGGAATATTAATCCCTGAACACCTGATCCCGATTTCCTCTCCTTTTCCAAACCGTATCCTTTTTTTGCTATGATGTATTTTCATCATACATATTATACATGCTATGAACATTCGAATCCTTCCCAATCACTTCATAGTCACATCTGCTGGTATGCCCACTCACGGGGGAGCCATGTAAAGAGGAGGACCTTTTGGCTGCAAACGACAGGGCTGTGACGGTTGCAAGTTATTGGAGAGGATGCATATATATGATCTGGATACGGGAACGAACGTACTTCTCAATTCTAAGGTTAGTAATCCAGTTGTCGCGAGATCGAATCCTGCCATTACCTTTTCGATTTCGTTCACCTATAGAACAAGCATTTATGCTTAGTTTAGGGAATGTATGAGGATATATAGTACTTGTTTCAAGGACATATTCATTCTTTTTTTTTTTAATATATTTTCTATTATTTTTTTATTCATTTGTTGTTGTACGTACACAATTTTGTCAGACTTTGTAATCTGCTTGGTTGGAATAAATTGTGCAATGGTATAAACCCGCCAGTGTAGAATATATTTGTTTTTATTATGTACAGAAAGATAAATAAATAAATAAATTATGAACTTTTACTGTTCGCTACTAATAATGGATTTTTAACGTAGGAATTATTAAATTAATTTTCAATGGTTATCAGCTAACACTCTAGGAACATATTCTGATGTGGAGCAGCTAATAATATAATAGTGTTCCATTCTTTTCAATTATGTATCAACGTTTTTTGATGTCTCTTAAGAGCCCTGTAATGAGAATACACCAAGAAAACTCTCATATGGTCAAACAATGAAGATCACCACCCATTCTGAATGTTGTCTTTTTACGTGAGAAGAGACTGGTTTGTGGAAAAAAATCACACACGGGAGTGTCGTGATTTTTTTTTGTTATGCATACCCGCACATCTGTCGCCGGTTACCACACTTTTTGGGATGTGTCGTGATACTGTTAATTTATTTATTACACGAACAAAATAATACATTTATCGAAATAAAAATATCAAAATATTCGATTACTTACACATTGGTACAAGTAGGTAAATAAGACAAAAATGACCTTATAAGTCTGGCGCAATTCAGGGGTGACTTCTATGCGAAAAATGCATTGTCACCTCAGATATAAGAATTGTAGCTTTCATTATTTACAAAAAACCAATTCTCTCAATAGATGGCGTTCCAACAAAATAAATAAAAATAATAAGATTGTTGTTCATAATTTCACCCATAGATGGCTGTAGTAAAAATTCCTTATTTTCAAGCGAAAAGAATTTCAGTATTACAATATATAGAACTTTCAAAATTGAATTGATAGGGATCTCATTAAAAGGCATAATTGGTGAACGTTGCGCAAGCGCATAAAGTGATCACGTAAACCAGCCGATGACAGGTCGTAAGCCCTGTAGGTGCCTTGATTTCCCGGTTCTCCTACAATAAATATTCCAACTTCGTCTCTATTGAGATAATTAAAAATCTGTTAAAAATATTTAATAAGGCCCCACTAGCTGAATAATAATAAGCGAATGAATATATTATACATTGATTTATTTATTTGTAACTTTCTGTATACATTGTTGGACATCTTGGCTCAGTTGGTTCGTTATCTGACTGCTGAACCAAAGGTCCCGGTTTCGATAGATATAATATTAATTATAAGTGGTTTATTAGTACCCAACTGGCGACATTAGTGACATGTTGTTTTGTATAATATTATTTTTGTGTCATTTATGTTTGTCTAAAATGTGAATTTATTTAACCTCGATACAGGTTTATCCTAGTGAGGTTGACTACATTATTTCATATTAATTGTACTCAATAACTTGTAAGATTTTTATAAATTAATAAATAAATAAAATAAAAATTACTTGTTAAAATAAAAAAATATTCTATTTAAATCTATTTGATCAGTGACGCGTTTTGTACAAGACACATCGTCATAATAATACTCTTGTCAGGTGTATAAAACTGTTGACGATGTGCCTTGCACGAAACGCGTCAGTAATCAACTAATTTAAAAAGAACACATTAATACAAAGTTTATTTTATCTAATATTTAAAATATATCTACATACAATGGAGAACAGAAATAAAATTAAAGAAAAAAGTCAAATTGATTTAACGTAAGAAAATTACAATTTAAAATCATATTGGAAATCCGCTCCATTACCCATAAGGTAGAGAGGTAGGTACTGTTTTTATTTTGATATCCCAGTAATAGCAACAATACCAGACTCCGAAGCTAAATGTCAAACACGACTTCGATCCCACGTGACGACATTATCGGCAAATCTCGACTGTTTGCCCGCGGTACCCACCATCCGCTCCCATCTCACTTCCTCGCTCACCAATACCCACCGACATTTCTGCATAATATTTTTTGCACGCCATACAATATTGTGAAAAGGTCAGATCACAGAAAGTCCAGGTTCAAGTTAGTAGATTCAATGTGCGGCGTGCCCGTGTCGTTATTATAATGCCAACAAACACTTTTCATCTTGTCTCGCTGTGAATTTCGGCGTCGAATTCCTCCGGAGACGTCTTCGTCACGACTGACGAAGCTTCGGTCACGTATCGTGTGATCGACAGAAGTGTATCGACAGATAACGAGAGATCTCACTTTGTTTCCACAGTAATCACAGTAATTAGGGACTATAATGCTATACAGTATATTCACGTATTTCTTTGCTGAATACTGGCATATCTGTTGCCAATATCTCATAGGAAACAGATACTAGATTATATCATTTATTATATTTTTACCAATATTTTTATGTTGAATTTTTCTCTAATGTACTAAACGATTCTCGTGTTTGTTGGAAGATATTGCTTTATGGAAATATACGCGCATTTGAGCGCTTGCTATATATAAAATCAATCAATAAATTAATGAAAGTACATCTAGTAGGAACATCTAATCTGGGCATTACAGAGTACACTTTTTGAAATTTTTGGCAAAATTTGAGTCCGTTTTGATGATGATTATATTTTAAATGCCACTTACGCAGGGTGCAAGGAATTGTTTATTATTATGATTATATTTTAATGCATTATTTTGCTAATAGTAAAAACAAGGGTTTTCAGGCCATTTTGAATGTTTATACAGGTGATGTCATAGAAGAAATTTAGGTTTGTCTGTAGAAAACTAATTAGTTCAAAGTTTATGCACTGATATTATCGTTAAAAAAAACAGCTTTCTCATTGTGACTGGCTTACAGCTGTTGTGTAAGAAAAATAACATATTAATAGCTATCATAATGATCGACGAAGTTTTTATTTTGTAGAATTCCATTATAAGTTATATCTATAATTAAAAGTAAACACTTTTTGATTCTACATTAATTTAATTATAGATATAACATATTAGCTATCCTTTACCAGAGTGCAAGAAATCGTGTGTAAATGAGTTGATTCATGCAAAAAATAAAATACTGAAAGAACGTCCAGTTTCCCCAGAACACAATACTTTCACCGCATCTTTCTCCGTACAAGCAGCCCGACTCTCAACTTTGAGTTTCATTAACACTTCGTACTTTCAAAAATAATCTGAAGAATAATTTCCTTACTCATAACACATTAATTTGTCAACTAATCATATCCTTGTCCACTCCTCTCCTCTCCCCTCTTTTTTATTATTTTTATTGTTTTTTTAGCCTGTAGAGGCATTAATTTAGCATGTCGCTATGGTGAAGCTAGTAATTAAAAGCTTTTGGATAAGTTAACTTTAAACTTAAATTAAGACAAGCTAGGTGGATCACGTAGAGATAGAGAGAAATAGAAAGCCTCAGTTATGTATAACATGTATATTTACAATTAAATTGAGCAATTTTGAAATTTAAGCTTTCACGATGGATGCTGGTAACTGCGATGAAATGTCGAGCGCTGCCTGGCCTTTTATACCCGCTGGGAGGTAGTTAAATGAGTACATGCCGGGTAAATGTCCATGGTGGTTCTCTAATGTTCCTCCCTAGAAAAATACCTCTTGAATTTGTATTTTTGTCAATATTTCGGTAGGTTATTGACCTCGTCCCACTGTAAATTGCTCGACAACAAGATATACCTACTTGCAACGGATGTACCTACTCGCCGCAGTTTTTTGTTTTTTTTTCTATTATTTTGTTCACATAAATTGGTACATTTCATAAACACAATTTACCTCACCAAATGGATATGGTTTTTCGGAAAATATTTCCTTATGGCAATAAGCCCGTTTTATCATGTAATGTATGTAAAATGAACAAATAAATAAATGATTTCGCGAGAGAATAATTTATTTAACTGGAATGATCCAGCATCTCCGTCCCGAGAAATGTAATGACTTATTATATCGAAGCAAAACAAATAAATATATATTATTCTTACTTCTTGTATTTTTATTCTATCGGAACCGAAGTGAAATCAAACATCCGGAACACAAAATGTGAAGAGCGAAGGAGGGAAGTGAGTAGACGAAGGTTTGTGGAACTAAGAATGGTCCCATCTCAAAACTCAGAACTTCCTTTTTCTTTAATCAGAACAAACAAAGCTAAGAGCATTGTTCAAAGTGTACGTATTCTATTTGTAATACAAAAACCCAACCAACTTTGAGACATGAAAACTTGATGAAACGAACATCGATAAGATAGATATGCCTATGGAATGGTTTTCAAACTATGTATTTATTTCGTCAAATTTGAGAAGCTTTCAATAATTATTGAAAAATGATATTTTTAAAATTCCAGTTATCCTATTAAAAACTGTGTTTCAACTTAAAGTTATCTTTAATACCTTCGGTTTATCTCTTGACACTCGATTTCAATCATAATTTCGAACTTACGTTAAGAACCTACCTTTATAATGAAGAATAAGGCGATAGTTACGTAGGTAAGTTTACACATACATTTAAGAGAAAATATAGCGATAGTTATGTAGGTAAGTTTAAGCATACATTTCAACTAAGGTGTTAGTTATATGTAAATACATAGGATAGATAGATAAGAAAGTTTAAGCATACATTTTAGAGGAAATAAGGCAATAGTTACGTAGGTTGCATTATTGCAACATATGTAATTTATGCAGGACTTCCACAAATTCACCTTGAAAGACTCCAGTCAGTCTTCAATGCAGCAGCTAGGTTAATATACAATTCACCCAAGTCTGCCCACATATCACCATTGTTAAAAGATCTTCATTGGTTGCGGATATCGGAAAGGATTCAGTACAATATATGCTTGATGGTGCACAAACTATTCACGTCGCACATGCTCCAAAATATCTTATGGATCTTTGTGTACCAGATGATCTAAACCAAAAAAGATCTACGCTTCGATCTACGAGTAATACAGCCATACCTCGTCTAAAAGAACATAATACGTGTCGAATGACAAACTTTGGTGAAAGAACACATTTGCGGTAGTGGGTCCAGTTCAGTGAAATAAGCTTCCATATAGTTTAAGATCAATACACAGTGAAATTGTAATAAAAAATAGTTAAAAACTTACCTATTTTATTCAAAACTCATATTGTGATTAAGTGATTACTACCTAGGATGATTTTTATTTATTTTGTTTTTCTCCAGGTATAATTGTCAGCGCACTTGAGGTGAAAACACAAAAATGGCGCTATATTATAAATTATCCATTTATTATTATTATGCATCTGGCACCACAATACATTCAAGAGCTGTGTCAAAGAAAAGAGCTGTCTGGGAGCCATCTCACACTCAAGTCTTCTGGATCTGGATGAGTAACAACTCCATAGCCAACAAAGCGGTTTACTATGACCGATGCTTTAGTGTGAGTGGTCCTGTAAAGTGGAAAAGATTGCCTCCAAATATCCGCAATGCACAAAGCAAGTACACTTTCTCTAAAGGTCTGTAAACACAAGAAATAATATAAGCGACCTTGTAATGATCCTGAATCATTATACGGCGCTATATGAATAATTTATTATAATTTTAAGAGGACCCTCCACCACCCGGACTCGCTCTAGGAGACTTCATCTTACATACGCCAGGTAACGGCGTTGGTGCTAAGTATTAGTTTAAGCATACAGTAAAAAATTATACATTTAATTATAATTTAATTAATTATAATAGTCTATAATTCACTTCGATCTATACTTTTAGATATCTACATTAAAATGTGCTTGTCCAAAACTTGATCGAAGATGATTGAAGTAAACTAAAAAACTAGATCGAAGATGGTCTATTCTGTGTACCTACAATGATCGAGATGATTGTACACAGAATAGACCATTCATCAAATGATTGAGTCATGTGGCCAAGAAAGAAGATTCTCTGATGATCATATCTTGATGATCTCATTTTTTAAATTATCAACTAAATTGGCAACAGGGTATTCTTAAATTGTCATTTTCTATACTTTAGTTCCTGTATATGAATCTCTTTCCAATATTGTCACTATTGACTCCAGATCACGTTCCAAACAGGTTTAGTATGGAGACGGCATACTTAACTGATCGGCAATTCCTTCTGCTCCGTTATTTATCTACACAAAAGCCCGTTTGATTTGTTTGTTGATATTTTATCTACAAACCTCTGTATGCATGAGTTCAGCATCTGTGGTATAACATACATACCTACTTATTACAAGTTATTTAAAAAAAAACTAAAAACTGTGACAATGAATGTCGTTTCATTGGTTGTCTTACAATACATTGGTACATTGTTGTTATACAATTTCGAAAAATTACACTAATCCGTTGATTTCATTGGGCGCATGAGACAAGCATTGGTACACATGGCTTAATCACTGCTGAATAATGAGTATGCCAAATATTAATTAAAATGCTTTCTATAAAAAAAAGTCGACACGGCTTAGAGACTACCCATAATACCTACATATTCACAATGAAAATTAATTTTAATGCAGTGAGAAAACTGTGAACCTTATGAAAATTGAATCCTAGACAGTCGGATGTCCAATAAAAACACATAAGTCGAAAAAACAAGTAAATTTTAATGACAATTTTTTGACATTTCAATTGAGACGAAGTTGGAATATTATGAGAGAACCAGGAACTCAAGGCACCTAAAGGCCTTACGAAAGTCATCGGCTGGTTTACGTGATCAATTTATAACGTTCACCAATAATGCCATCTCATTGAGTTGTCTATCAATCAAATTTATGAAAGTTCTATATAAGTCTAGTCCTTTAATCATGAAAATCTAACTGTTTGAAAATAAGGTTAAAACAGCATCGCCATCTATGAAGTGACGAAGAAACCTTTTGTAACGCCATCTATTGAGAATTTGGTTTGTAAACAATGAAAGCAACAGTTCTTAAATATATGTAGATACTTCTTTTATATATAGAACCTTATATGTACATAGACATTTCATAGATGGCGATGGACATGTGGACCTTGTAGCCACGAAGAACAACTTTAGGGCTCTCAGACTTTTTGTATTAAATTCGGTGCACTCTAATCTTCACTATCAGAGAACGGGGAGCCAGTTGTTTCCATGTGATTAGCTCTCTCTGGCACTTTAAGTGCAGTGTCTGCAAGGATTTTGAGTTCTTCGGACTCTTCTTACACCGTTATTAGTCCCCATAAGCAGAACGTGTGGTGGTGGGGGAAGAACAGATGTGCGATGGTGTTTTTCAGATTATTTTCTTACAAACAGATTTTCATGATTAAAATAGGTACATAGAATTTTCAAAAGTTGTATTGATAGGAACTCAATATGAAGCCATAATCGATTAACGTTGCGCAAACATATAAAATAATCAGCCGTTGACAGGTTGTAAGCCCTGCACGTGCCTTGAGTTCCTGGTTCCCCTATAATATTCCAACTTCGTCTCGTTTGAGATTTTAAAAATTTGTCATAAAATATCATTGACTCCTGACAGGGAAATAATCCAATGTTTGTGTATATTCAACAATGAAAATACCTACATATTCTGAGTAAAATAATTAAAAAAATTAAAAAAAAAATTATTTTATTGTTTTAAATGGTTAATTTATAGGTAACATTTCGTTCATAGTCAACCTTGTGCCTCATTTAGTTATATACCTTGTGCCTCATTTAGACACCTGATCTAAATGTTCTAGGTTCGATTCCCGATGGAGACACAGTTTATCAGTGTATTTTTTAGTCTAGATCCATTTTTTGATGTTTGTTAAAATAACATTTGACAAAGCACCTGATAATTTTCCAAAAAGCAATACATAATAAAATTACCTTAATACAGCGTTTTGCATAAAAGGTATATTGAAAGTTAATCTGACGTAATTCAATATATGTACATAGGTATATCCAGTTTAATATGCAGTCTATGGGCTGGTATTACAGTCTCAGTTTAAGAGCTAAACTCAAGTTTTACAAAAATATAGTGTATTACATTGTCCGTTTAGGTCTAATCTTCCCTCAAATACGTCACTAAAATGACAAATATTTAACTCAACGTTTCTGGCGGATTAAGTACTTAACGGTGAGTCAACTGTCATTAAATTTGTTAGGCAACGCGTGTAGCTTCAGTTTCTATCACTAGAGGCGTTAGTTGAATCGACGGTGGCGCCACACAACAAAACAAACTGACAGCCATATTGAAACAAACATGGGCATTTAAAAGCATTATTTTAGTGAAAAAAATTAAATTTACCATATTGGATAATAAAAAAATAGTATTTCAAGTCGTAGCATCCCGTTTTGTAGTTCGTATTGTTTGAGGTTATTTAAAATTTGACAGATAATAACCACAGAAAAAGTAAAATATGTCTATAATTGAAGATGGAAATGGATTCAATCTCCCCTTAACATTAATCTTGAATTTAACAAACTCAATGAGTTGATGGCCGACTGTAATACCGGGTCTATGTGTAAGCGTAAATCGTGAGCGGTTTTAATATTACCTATGTACTAATATAAAATTATATTTTGACACGACTAGTTCACAGTTAATTGAAAATTGAATAACATCGATCAATTAAATTAATTCTTATACAACTATCTGTCTATTATAAGTTTACACGTTATTTTATGTGATTGATTGGTTTATATATGAAACAAGACTTATTTACGATATCGATACCATATTACAAAAATCGTGAATCATATTCTTATATTTCATTTCAGTGCGTGAATATATAAAATAATTAATACAGTCTTCCTCTAGATTTCGGTTTTAAAAATCAAGAGGGGAAAAGTAAGTACTTATAGATATTTTAATTAACTCATTGCATAAGGTGCCGAATGCTGAGTATTTTGAGTAATGGCCATAAGAGATGAAACATATTTCTGATATTTGAAAGGAAAGTCCTCAGAAAGAAATTTGGTCCTGTCAATGAAAATGGAGTGTGGAGGAGACGATTCAATCACGAATTAGAGGCACTGTATGGCGAATCTAACGTTGTATAGTTCATTAAAATAAGAAGACTGCAATGGTTGGGCCATGTCCACAGGATGAGTGATGATCGTGCTCCCAACAAGGTTTAAAACACCACACCAGATGTAAGAAGAGGCAGAGGCAGACCAAAAATGAGATGGCTGGACGATGTGGAGGCTGATATACGAGCGCTGGGTCTTACTAACTGGAAGAGAGCCGCAGAGTGCAGGGAGGAATGGCGATGGATTCTGAAGGAGGCCAAGGCCCACAACGAGCTGTAGGGTCAACGATGATGATAATAGATACTTATAAAGGTAAAAACATATGTGTTCGAGAAATGTCTAATAGAAAAAGAGAATGTCATTTTATGAAATCGAAATTCAAGGAATCAAGTTTTGGAAATTCGTATAGTTCACCGCCGTCGCATAGTCGTAAATGGTTAAAATTTTGTGCCATCGTCTAGATTTAATTCACGGTAGACGAGGAAGTTTACTATAAAATATTTCCTATTTCTCCAGGCTGTACAACAAAGGTTGGCTATATTATACTCTCGCTGCTTTAGCAGAGAGCAAGAAAGTGTTGACTGATATCATTATTTGGTGGTGTCTTAATGTCACTAACGCCAAAATGTTTGCCAAGACTTATGTGACGTTCTGAACCAAGCCTGAGTTAGTCAACCTTCGCAGAAGAGACGGCACGTTTAGACGTAAATAATAATAATAATTTATAATGCGCCGTTTCGTGATACAAACTCACTTCAAGGGCGCTATAGCTTATTTGTTGCTTAAGGTGTTGCTGCCCAGAACTCCACGTATGTCAAGGGGCAATTCACTACCCTTTAATGACCCAAACCGAGATCATAGTAAGCCGCCTTATTGATTCTGTCCAGCAGTGTGGAGCCAAGTTGTTCAGAGACTTAAACACCATCAGGTATACCTTATGGTCTACTCGTTCTGGACATTTCAACCAGTGTAGTTCATTGAGAAGAGGTGTTATGTGACATATTTTTTCAGCTCCATAATAATATGTCAACCTCAAAGCTGCGTTGAATGCTGATAATCAAGCGAATACATGGGCAAACCCGCAAAAATAACATTACAGTATATAAAGAAGAAGAAGAAGATGTTGGAGATGACAAAATTTAGTCGATGAATAAGTCTGAGATAGTCTAATTTTCACTTTATAGCAAATTCGCATCTTTATTTGCAACATTATACAAATGAATTGATTTCGCAAAGTTTGGCATTGTTTCAGATTGTATGGTTAGTCGCCATTTATATTATGCTTCCAGTCGATAAAGCTATTACATTTTCGATTTGAATTCCGTTAATTTTATGCTTTAGCTCGTCTTTACAATTTCCAACTACCAACTAAGAAGATCCTTTGTCTTCTCTATCAGTAAATAGATAATATTGTAGCCAACTGTTGGATAGAAATTGTGAATAGCCAACATTATCCTATGGTCTCTCACCTTTTACCTTTTCAGCAGAACCAGTCAGGGGAACTGGGGAGCTATTCAAAAACATTATTTTAAGATAAAGCAGTTCAGATAAGTAAAACAAAATGAAGAGGAATCAATGAATGATATAAGTATAGATATTATTTCATACTTATCACTGAGGATCGTTACACTGGTCGTTACCGATTTCCGAAAACAATTTCGCCATGTTTTAACGGCGAGGAAATCTCATATGTTCTCTCTTTTCCAACCAGTTCTCTTATATAATGGAGCTGGCTTTCTTCTTTATGGATTCCATGAGTTATAATGGCTATTTAAAAACGTTATGGCCACATTAAATTAGCTTTTGAGATCTCGCCCAGAATATGCATGTAATTCTTCTACAGCTCTGGTTGGACAATTCCCAGTTTCATTACGATATCGATATTTTGAGTTCCAAAAAGAGACACAAAGCAACAACTTAAGGATTGAAAAAAAAATGGAAATTTTCATAGCATATTTATATGGGGATAATCGAAAATGGTCGGTGGCCAGTCAGGCACTACCTAACCTAACCTACCTGAACTAAAAAGAATTAAAGCTTATTTACAAATAATTAATGTTAAAAGTGAATATTATTAATTAATTTAATGATTAAATATAACTAAAGTGAATGCAAAAACGTTGGCTCAAAAGTCAAAGACCATTTTAAACAGTAAAAGCAAATTCAATATACCAAAGAATATAAAATTTAGAGAATTGTCAAGTGTAAAAAAAATTAAAAATTTAAACCCTTTTTTTTCATACAACATCAACTCCCAACATCAGCGCTACGCTAAATTTTTAAGTTATTCATGAAACAGTTTTAGAAAAATATAATTGAATTTATTATTTTATAATAGGGAATAGCAAGGATACGCTTTTGGAGAGATAACGTGGGAAGAGCGATCCAGACCGAGTGGTGAGGATAGTATCCTATTGGTAGCAGACACCACGGAGGACCACCCAAAAATGGAAGGAAAGCTGGACATCCACCTGCCAGGAGCTGGTTCCGAGAAGACATAGTCCTAGATGTAGCAGACGATGAAGAAGAATTTTATGTATTTATTAATTAATTAATATACCATAAATAAAATATTACAATACAATTACATGGAAATTTTCATACATGAATTTGAGTATGTGTGTGTTACTGGTAAGTGTGTAATTGCGATGGTTGATCGCCTCACTAGGAGTCCTGTGCTGAGTTGTTATTTTTTCAGTTACGTGGCATAAATAATACCTACATACCTAATACGTATATAACTACATAGTTTCCTTAAATTAACTTGTACAGCAGTTTGTTTGTGAAATGAAATGAAATTATTTATTTATTTTTATTATTTACACATATATAGTAGGTATAACAATAACAAAAAATAACGATATTTTAAAAATACTTATCATAAACTTACTGTGTACAATAATTGTTCTTATTTGGATATTTACTGCCTCACTAGACAAGTCTGTTCTGAGGCAGTACTGTTTCAATTTTCCTTGTGGTTACATGTTTTTGAATACAAAATAATTAACAGAGATAATTAAACATAAACAGAAAAGAAAAAGAAAAGAAATATAATCAGAAAATATACCACCGTGAACTCTCAGTTATTTTAGCCCATATAATTATTGTGGAAATGATGGATGGCACCAAGCTGTGGTAGAGATTTTCAGGTTATGAAGGAATAAATATGGGTGTTAAATAATGCTTGAATTGGCGTATTTATTGTGGTATCTCTTTATTACGACATCGCTATACACTACCGAAGAATGAGAATTTCAGCGGTGTTCTTGCCAGATCTAAACAGTTGAAGAACGGCGGCAGAAGATAACGAAGAATGGTGTGAAAATTCATGGAAGAGGAATTATTCCGAAGACATTTCACTTTGGAGTGTACGGACATAGAAAAAAAGTTATAAAAATAAATTATGCGCCACACAATATAATATTTAAAGCCGCGCAAAATACACTTCCCTTTGTGCATGAACAAAATTTCCGCTTTATTTCGGGGATATAATGACATGGCGCGTGTAAAAGACCTTAATGTCGGCACCGACCATTCTTTATTTTAAAATAATATATTTTTAAATAGAACCGACGCCATTTTGAGGATAATTAAGATTTTAACTACCTAATACTTGAAAACGTTCTTCTACTCTCAAATGATATTATGTTTTACAGATCAATAGCACTGCCGAGGAATTGAAAATTTCGGTTAAAAGGGGAGGCTTCAGTCCAACACTGGATGACTTATGTCTGATAATAATGATTTAGTGGGGAGCTGAATTTTGAAGATTATATTATTGTAAAACATATTTACTAAGATGAATCTGTAATTGAACGATGTATGACAGGGTCAGAAATGAGTACATAAGGAAACAATGTAAGATGAAGAAAGATGTCATTAATGGAATGAAAGTGAACACATTGATATGATTTATCCACATGGGGAGAATGAATGAGGGACGCCTGACGAAAAATATATACATTGCGGACAGAAATGGAATGAGAGTTCGGGGACGCCCAAGGAAGGGATGGCACGTCCATGTGAACGGTATTTTAAAAGAATAATTGTGAACATCACACGAACACGTATAAGACGATGTATGAATATTGACGAAGCGATGAATGTGTGTCAAAATAGAAATATCTGGCGTTCAGTTCTCTCTGCCTACCCCGTGAGGGACATGGCGTGATGGTCTGTATGTATTTAAACATATTTTTTACACAATCTTTTGTAGCCTAGGTACTGAATAGGTACATTATTAAAAACTATTTATGTTCTTTACACGATAAGTTAATGTCATACCCTTACTATAACGATTTGTTTCTAAAAGTTTGTTTTTTTATATATTTTGTATAAACTAGAAGTATTAATTTTTAAATATGTTTTTACATCTAAATAAATCTGTTATATACTGCTACATTATAAGCTACATTTCTAGGTGAGACGGTGTATGGAGATACACGCTCGTGTGGTGCTTTTTTCCTTTTGGAAGGTAGTGCACTCCCGCAAACCTGTCGATGTTTACCCCACACTGTGGAATATGCCGTGATGGTATGAATGAATGAATGAAGACGAACATGTGCGTTTGATGACTCAATAATTAAGTAAGCAATCACCAGAAATATGTTGGCGAGTTTGTAGCTCGTTCTGTACCATAATTTAGCACAGTTAGAAATGAATTATGTCAGTCATTTAGTTGGTGTCTTCTACTGATTACCTACTCTTATTTAGTGACTGCTCATAATACACACTTTATGTGCTGTACTAAATTTAAGAAATTTGATGTCATCAAGGAAACTTTTCAGGCTATTTTGACTCATTGCTTTAATGCGACACCATATCTGGAATAGTGAAAGGCAGATCATTATTTTCGTACAATTTTTTGTATAATTAACCATTCATTCATACCATCACGGCATATCCCACAATGTGGGGTAACCAGCGAAAGGTGTGCGGGTGTGCATTGCCTTATAAAAGGGAGCACAACATATCTGTGTATACCCACACACCAGTCTCGTCTCACCTAAAGAGGCACTATATTCAGAATGGGTGGTGAACCTCATTGCTGAACTATGTGAGATGTTATTGTTGCCTGTTGAATTTTCGATTACCCGGCTCATACCGGACACTCGAAAACAATAATAGAAAAGAGTGGAAGCACTATTCTAAGCCGGTGCCTCACAGCTTTAATTAACCAACGTCATTTTCGCTCAGGCTAAAAATTTTAACTCATTGCTGAATTTCCACTCTGTGAACGAAACAACATTAAACTTAACGAAAAATTTATTTTAACATCTATGACGTTTTTGAAATTCGATTTTTTCTAATCCTTTTTTGTAAAATTATTACTCTTTCTTGAATTTTGACTGTAAATAACTACAAGGCCTATAAATAGATTTTTATTTCAAACGCAAGAGAATATAGAAATCTACTGACTGAGATTTTTTTTTCTATTTTAATTACTATTCTTGATATTAAAAAAAATCTAAATATTACCTTTTCTTCACGGAAAAATATTGTTTATCACAGGTGATATACAATATTTTTTCATGTTTTTTACTTTAGGATATTTGCTGTCATATTTGTGTACATTCGTATGCCCAAGGTAAACAATGGCCACAAGTACCCATACCATCACGCCATTTCCCTATTTGGGGTAGGCAGAGAGAACCGAACGCCAGACTCCTCTCTCTTGACATACATTCCTCGCTTCATTCACGTCCATACATCGTCTCATACACGCTCTTCTATTATTCTTACTTCTAACATCTCCATCTTTCAAAATCCCATTTATGTGATCGTGCCAACTCTTTCTTGGCCGACCTCTACTTTTCATTCCTCTTTTATCAGCCTTGTATACTTTTTTTGTCAGACGGTCATCACTCATTCTTTCTATGTGGCCGAACCACCTTAGGGCATTTATTTTCATCTTACTTACGATATTTCTTTCAATCATACATTCTCGTCTAATATCCTCATTTCTTATTCTATCATACATCGTTTTACCACACATTCGTCTTAGTGACCTCATTTCAACCGCGTTAATTCTACTTTCATGCGTCTTCTGCCATGTCCATGTCTCACTAGCATACATTAGAGTCGGTGCGACGATACCATTGTGTACCGCGAGCTTTGCTTGCCTCGAAATAATTGGGTCAGCCATTACCGGTCTTAATGCACCATTCACTCTATTACCTGCCGTTACTCTCCTTTCAATATCTTTTTCCAATCTTCCATCACGCTGAAACATGCTTCCTAAGTATAAATATTCATCCACTTGTTCTAATTGTACATTCTCCACTCGTATCTCGCATTTTGTTTGTCTTTCGCTCTTCTCAAATACCATTACTTTAGATTTAGTTGCATTCATTCTCAATCCATTTTGCATGCATCCATCGAATACTATTTTAACCAAACATTCCAAGTCTTCCACGCTTTCAGCCATTAATACTTTGTCATCCGCATACATTAGATCACATACAGTCACACCTTCCAGTTTCAGCCCAATGTTCTCATTCTTTAGTGCTCTCAAACAGTAGTCAATGTATAGATTAAAGAGCCACGGTGATAGTACGCACCCTTGCTTCACTCCCATATTAATGGAGAACCATCCTGTGAGAGAGTTTTCAATTCTCACACAGGCTTGGCTTTCCTCATATAGAGATGATATTGCCCCTATCAGCCTGCTACCCGCTCCATACACTGATAGCACGTTCCAGAGTTTTTCACGGTCTACTTTGTCATAGGCCTTTTCCAGGTCTATGAAAGCGCAGAAAAGCTTCTGGTTTTTTGCCAGAACCTTTTCAGTCGCCATTCGAAGGGAAAAAATTTGGTCGATGCATCCTCTACCTCCAACAAACGCTCCTTGTGCATCCCATACCTTGCTTGCTGTAGCACAAGTACCTAATTGAAATATAATCGATTATTTTAATATTCAATTTTATTCATTTAATTTAATTTAAGGAGAAAGATACAGCAATTTACAAATTACAATAGACAACAATGAATTATTATAGATTCAGCTTGCATTGCATAATAATATCATGAAACGTTCCCACTTCCCACTGTTTCATATATCATACTTGTAAAATTTGTATAAGTAGTTCAGATCTATTTTCAGCGTTAAAAAGCATTATTCTGTGGATGCACAAAACAATAAACAAATATAATGAAACCGAGTGTTTTATTTTAGTTTAAAATAAGTATACTTAAAATATCTATTATTTTCAAGTGACAACTCTCGCCTCACATTCAATGTACGTATGTACATACATACATAGGTAAGTATAGATTATAAATGTGACAATTTATGTGTGAGAAAAGTTTTACCATAACTTACATCCGCCATATCTCCATAGCCACAGCCTATCTGGGTAATTAATAGTACATTTTGTTGTATTAAAGTAGTTTTCAATGGATAAGCTAAGTCGAAATCCGCAAAAGAGCGGTCTGGAATATGCCAAACACAAAAGTTGTACACATATGTACCTCCTTGAGATAGGTTTGCCAACGATACACAACGATGCAAGACTTATCGAGAAATATTTGTCTCATATCTCATATTATATGAAGAAGAAGACTAATACTTGAGGCTGTCGTTGATACTTGAGTGCTATTGCAATGGGCAGGTAGGTTTTTAAGTATGGGGGAGCAAGAAACGAGGAAATAGGATATTTCTCAATTTTTTAAGTGTATTTAATTAGATCAATTGTTGATAAAAATTTGTCAAAAAAAAAATGTATTTATTTTATTTTGCCACAATCAAGATGGCGATAGTATGTACCTATAGTTGAAGAATACGAACCAAACTATAAGCCTATAAGTTTTCGATATTTCAACTGTAGATTTGTCCAAGAGAATTTATTTCTCTTAACAGATCGACAAAGCCAAGATCATTGAAGTCAAAAAACACCAACATAGAGGCTTTGCAGAGTATATGATATTATATGTGTGTGTGTGTGTGTCTGTGTGTGTGTGTGTGTGTGTGTGTGTGTGTGTGTGTGTGTGTGTGTGTGTGTGTGTGTGTGTGTGTGTGTGTGTGTGTGTGTATGTGTGTGTGTCTGTGTGTGTGTGTGTGTGTGTGTGTGTGTGTGTGTGTGTGTGTATGAGTGTGTCCATACCCCTCTTATAACTTTTGATCCGCTTGATTCATAGAACCTAAAATTAAAAAAATATATAGAAAGGTTAAAAAGAAAATTATAAATAAAAGTTTCTATATTTAAGAAAATATAGAAACTTTTAGACTCAGAATTTTGAATTTTTGTTCCAATCAGGGGTTATCAGTATTTGAATTTTTATTTCATTTTTCCATATATCTCTAAAACCATATAAACTAGAACGCAGAAAAAATGTATGAATATAGAAAAGTAAAATATCTTAAACTTGTTTTTATGAAAAAGTTCCAGAATATAAACTTTTTTTTTTTAAAATATTTTTTCATCACAAATTTGCGTGTAACTGCTTTTATTAGGTACCATTTTTATTAAATCATTGATTTATATGTACTCGTATTACATATAATGCAATGTTTTAAATATCGAAAAACGCCGGAACACTTCAACTAGATAATCTGGTATTTATAAAAAATATGGATATTATAGTAGTATATCTCTTACTTTTTTTAACTATTTTCGTAAAAATTGAATTTAATGACGACATCGTTTTATACAGTTTGTATTTGTTTCATATACAATATCTACGGTAACTCTCAATATTTTTTGATACTTAATCTCCATATATGTATACATAACATTGAGCTGTTTAAATATTCGGGAAAGAATAAAGGACTGACCTCCACACTGTTTTTACTTGACATACGTGTTTTGTATAAAAAACAAAATATCCAAACATATTATTTACTAATTCAAGGTATTTATTTTTTATGTATTATTCAATTATTCATACTTTCGCCATCGACATTGATGGATCTCAAGTGTTACTAGTTTTAAAATAAATCAGTCTCTTACCCAAAGATTGTATAGTTTTATTTAACGATTTCGCACTCAACGTAAAAGTGAGTTTGGTAGGGTTTCTCTCATTCCACGCTAATGGTGGTGGCCGCTCTAAAAATACTATCGCGGTTTTTTGGACCCGTGAAAATTTTTGCCAAATTTCGGTCAACGAAAACATTCCTCTCTCCGTATTTGGTCTATATAGACATGATTCGCCTCTGTTCGCGAATGTCTTCAGGACCGGACTTACAGTTTTGGACGCCAATCGCACTAAACTGGATACATTCATCGTCCGCCCTAAGTAGAATCGTTCCCCGGACCACAGCGTGGGGAGTGGCGTACGTGGAAGTCGCAAAAATTAATAAGGACGGGTGTTGGGAGAATAATGGACACACTGTCTACAAGGGACATGTGAATCAGAAGAGCGGCAGACCACTGCACATCTGTGCAGCTACCCTTTAAGTCCGGCCAATAACCGCACAAATTTCAATAGAGACGAAGTCGGGATATTATTTTCTTACCAGGAACTCAAGGAACCTACAGGGCTTACAACCTGTCATCGGGGAAAAAATCCGATGTTTGCGTATATGCAATTAAAAAAAATATTCGATTTACATACACATTGGTGCAAGTACATAGGTAAACAAGCCAAAATGAAATAATATTTCTGGCGTAGTTCAGGGATTACATCTGTGCGAGACACCGTCACCTCATTTATAAGGACTGTTGCTTTCATTGTTTCAAATAAACTAATTTCTTAGTAGACGGCGTTACAAAAAAGTTTATTCGTTACTTCATAGATGGCAATAGTAGGTATAATTCCTTATTTTCATGTGAATATAGAACTTTCAAAAATTACATTGATCTCGATAAGAAGGCATAATTTGTGAACGTTCAGCCGATGACAGGTAATCCAGCCCTGTAGGTGCCTTGAGTTCCTGGTTCTTCTATAATATCCTAACTTTGTCTCTATTGAGATGTTAAAAAAAATTATCAGTAAAAATATCATTTGGCACCCGACAGGGAAAAAAATCTAATGTTTGCGTATATACAATTAAAAAAATATTCGAGAATAATTTTCATTATGTTTGGCTCCCTAAATTTCTTGGCATCCAGTGCATTTTCATCATTTGAATCCATGTTGAATTCGGCTCTGGATTATCTTGGAACAATTTCGGAACACGGCAGAGTCGGTATTATTATATAACCGATGCGACCAATAAAATTCCAAACTTCTCTTGGAATATTTAGGTGCTTTATCACGTGCCGGCCATATTTCCACTATACTATAAAATGTAACACGGTCGTTATGATATTTTCTTCTTTATCGCCAAATGTTTAGCGAGGGAGTTTTCTCCATTCTTCAATTATAATTTGCGACAGTTTAATTCGATATAAATCTGAACGTGTGGCGATATAACACTCGGGCTGCCATTGTATCGCTCAATCTTTACGACTTCGATATGGAATAAACGTCAAATTGCGTCGAAAAAGAATGGGTTGTGGCCAACAATTAACTCTCCGTATAGGTACTTAGATTACCTAAATTAACATATTTACATGAGAGGTCGTGGCCGCCCAAGGAAGAGATGGCACGTCCATGTTAACGGTATTTTGAAAGACGGAAATGTTAGAAGCGTGAACAACAGACGAACATGTATAAGACGATGTATAAATGTTGACGAGGCGATGAATGTATGTCAAGATAGAAATAAGTGGCGTTGGTCCTCTCTGTCTACCCCGTGAGGGACATGACGTGATGGTATGTATGTATGTACATTTAGTATCATTTTAAGTTGTGAAGCACCGACTTAGAGAATAGTGCCTCTACTCTTTTCCGTTATCATTGTTTTCAGTTATTCCGTAAAATATCTTAAAATACTCAACAATTTTGATTTGAGGGTTTATTAGTTTGGTACGTATTCTTCAACTTTACATACAATCGGCTTCGACAGTTGGATCTCATGTGTAACATGCAACTAGTCTATATAAAACACGTAGGTATGTATGTCAATATAGGATAATATGGAGGTCAGTCTTTTTTTCCTACCCAGAATATAAGAACCGCAAGATGGAATGTATGTATGTGATTAAGAACTATCGTGTCCTCGTAGATATTTTGTAGTGTTACTGCCTAACAAATTATATGAAACGATGTCGTCACTAATTTCAATTTTTATAAAAATTGTTAAGAAAACTTTTATATGAACTTCTACAATGTTCATATTTTTTATAGAAAATTAAATTATCTCAAATTAAATTATCTAAACACAAATTTATCATAAAAAATATTTTCCTTAATTAAAGTCAGATATCCAACCAATGAGCTCGTATTGCTCATTTCGTCATATTGTAATTAAATGATCTTTATTTATCAAATACTTGAATATCATTTAATTGCAATATGACGAAAGGAAATATACCTATGTATGTATGATTACATTGAGTATAAATACCTACTATATTTTTATTTGTGATTGTTCATTGGACATTGTCTATGAAAAAATTTAATTGGTATGTTTTTTTGTTAATTCACAAAACTGTGTTTGTCCTTAAATAAATAAAGTAATTAATTAATACACACATGTACATCGAGTACAGAAAAATTAATAAAACTGATCTGATAAAGGATACCTACACACGTGTTGTGTCCTAGTCTTACATAATAAATAATAAAATATGGGCGCACACCGACGGAAGAGAGAGAAAGAGTAGTGTATTTCCACACCTATTTGTGAGTTAGAAAGGAACGAACATACATACATGGAATAATGACCGCTGACCGAAAGAGTCGAAATAAAAAAGCAACTTTTTAATTAAACAGTCGAGTACCTACAAAGTAAGTATATATGTACATTAGGTATGTATTTATACTATGTCTGTATGTTTGTATGTATGTACATTGGCGGTTGTGGGTCTTTTGTAATCAGCACTTGGACTTTTTAATCCGAATTAATTGCGAGAACGGTCGCGCCGTGCTGTTACCCCCACCATCCAATATAAAATCGAGTTCATCGGTATCACACAATACATTGTTATACTTTTATTACTTATACGTACTGGTAAAAAAATTAAGATTGTTTGCATGTGTAAAGAATATTCATTCCTACCAAGGGCCTTTTTTATTTTTTTATTTTTAAATAAAAAAATGAATATGTCCTTGTTAAACAAGTACATCTACATCTTACTACGTTCCCTAAAATAAGCATAAATGTGTCAAGGCAGGATTCGAACTCGCGACCACTGGATTACTAGCACAGCGCACTAACCACTCTGCCATCGACCCGTTTTCAACTGATATAGTAAAGCATTCAGTATCCTTGTGTTTTCTTCTACCTTGCTATATACCAACTCTTTGTCTGTGCCGATTGATGGGGTCAGCTCTCCTCGTCCTTAAATAAAAGGTCCTTCTGTCCTGTGCTACGAGTATGTCACCTAGGCCATGTCTCTGCCGTTGGTTTCGTCTTCGCACGATCCAGGAATTCGTTTATCTTCATCTGGATGTAGGTCGAGGAAGATCCATGGAGATTGCTTGGTTTACCATGTGATCTGGTGGTATTCGTTCAATGTGTCCGTACCATCTCAACTGTCTTACCTCTATCTTACTATGTACATATGTAGGTATATCAGTAATGCCCAGGCTACCACGATTGAGTGAAATTTTTATTTTGTCCCGAAAGGACACTTCAGCTGCCTATCTTAGCATACGCATTTCAGCAGTTTCCAGTTGCCTAGAGTAGGAGTTATACATTGTCCAGCAATCAGAGCCATATAGGAGTGTGGTCTGACAATAGTCTGGTACACTTTTCTTTTCAAAATTCTTATGTAATAAGAAAAATATCAAAAAGAATATATGTACGTACTTTTGTTAAGGTATGATTTAACACTGAGGCACCGGCTTAGAATAGTGCTTCCACTCTTTTCTATTATTGTTTACGAGTGTCCCGTAAGAGCCGTGTAATCGAAAATACAACAGGCAACAATAACATCTCACATAGTTCAGCAATGAGGTTCACCACCCATTCTGAATATAGTGCCTTTTTAGGTGAGACGAGATTGGTGTGTGGGTATACACAGATATGTTGTGCTCCCTTTTATAATGCAATGCACACCCGCACACCTTTCGCTGGTTACCCTACATTGTGGGATATGCCGTGATGGTATGAATGAATGATTTAACAATATTCATTTTATATCCAAATCGTTTTTCTAGAACATCTATCTACATATACCTACATACATATGTACATTCTTATACATACCCTAAATTAAGAAAATGCAGATTAATTAAAGTATTTATTGGGTATACCTAACTTATAATAAAAAAATATTTTACTACGCAATATTTTTTTTACATAATGTGACAGATCTGTTGCTCATAGGCAATTTCTATCAGTCAACCACACTAGTAAATGCATCAGTAGCAGTCAACCACACTAGTAAATGCCTCAGTAGCAGTCAACCACACTAGTAAATGCATCAATAGCAGTCAACCACACTAGTAAATGCATCAGTAGCAAGTAAAAAGAATATTACAAATAAAAACTAATAAACATTACAATGAAGAAAAAAATAAAATTATTCAAAAATACTAAATTTAATATAAAAAAACTTAATTATACATAATTATGATAATGTGGATAAGAAGTGACTTCAGTAGCTTCTTAAAAACCATTGAGCTAGGAGCTTCTCTTATACTTCGCTCACCTTGGAATGTTGAAACGGAGATTTTTTTCTGTGAGATACCTACCTACACCCGCAAACCTGTCGCTTTTTACCCTACACTGTGGTATATGTCGTGATGGTATTAATGAATTATTTACAAACGATTTCCAACAAATCTAATTTTTCAAAAATGCAAACTTGATCCGGAAAAGTGAGTTAATTTTTTTATTACCTAGTTTGTTTAGGTACCTACAAAAAATGGTCTATATTAAATTTTATTTAAAAAGAAAAAAAGTGTAACTCGTGTTTGTAGTGGAGAGACGAGTGTTGGACACAACCCATTCATTCGGAAAATGACTTTTATTGGTCGCCTTTCTTTCCAGGATAAAAAATTAAAAACATTTATTTTTGAAAAGCGAATACAATAAAAGTTATCAAAGTACAGTCATTACCAAAATTTTATATCTTAATTTTGAGAATTTGAAACAAAAACGATAAAAAGAGGAACTCAGAAGAAAGGGAATAACCCGTTTTGAGTGTATGTAGGTAGGTACATAGGTACTTTCTGAATACTAGGTTGTAAAATAACAATAAGGATAATTTTAGCATCAGCGATTCCTTGGGACTATTTAAGGGTAATTACTGTAAAGAGATTACAAAACGAATATTCGTTATTCGAATTGTTCGTCAATTTCTTAAACGGGTATTCATTATTCGAAGAATTGATGAAATATTCGAATTTCGGTTTAAGAATTATTCGAAGAATTGACGAAATATTCGAATTTCGGTTTTAGAATTATTCGTCCACTTTTGAACTAGGTACCTATTAAATATACGAATATTTGGACAAAGTAGGTACTCAAAATTAAAACTATTGGTTAAGTATTCGGTAATTGAAATATATATGTCATTTTTTTTAAGTAGGTACATTTCAAATACTCGAATAACATAATATTGTGTACTTGCTCTTTAAGTTGGTAGGCAATAGTAATTTTTGTATCTAGTTTCTCAAATGAATAATTTACTACTTCAAAATATTCGAATATATACCTACATATGTAAGTAACTATATTAAAAAAAGTTTACTCATTTACTACTCAATATTCGAATAGTAGGTATTAATAGTAGATATTCGAATAGTAGGTATTAATAGTAGATATTCGAATAGTAATAACATAATATTATGTACTTGCACTTTTATAGTTGGTAGGCAGGATACCTATAGTAAATTTTGTATCTAGTTTTTCAAATGAATAATTTACTACTTCAAAATATTCGAATATATACATACGTAAATACATTAAAAAAGTTTACTTATTTGCTATTCAATATTCGAATAGTAGGAATTAATAGTAGATATTCGAATAGTAGGTACCTATTAATAGTAGATATTCGAATAGTATCTCGAATATTTGAAAGCATTATACTATTGTACCTATTCAAGTACATTGAAACCAAAGTCTTGTACCTACATAGGTATTTACAAAAATAAGTACACCCCTATACTTAAATTTAAACTTTCAAACAACTAATTGGGGAGCATTTATTATTAACAAGAAGCTCAGCACAATTAATTGAAAAATAACTTTTGTAATGAAATTTAAAGGTTTTAATGGTAAGTATTCAAGATGGTGTGTTTATAGCAATGATAATTGGAAGTTTAAACCTTTTCAATGGAGGACTTTAACTTATTGTTTATAATACTTTCTTTTAAATGCATTTGGAATTTAAAAAAAAATAATATTGTAGCACTAAAATAAAGTATGACATTCAGTAAGTATTTCGCTGTACAATAGACTAAATGTAAAAAAAAAACAATACTGTCCTCTGTCAGCCTCTTCATCTCCAAGTAACTATTACAGCACATGTCGTCGATCACCTGGTCCATGTAGCTCTTTCTTGGTCGGCCTCTATTGTTGCTGCCCTCTACCATTCCCTCCGCGATGGTTATGAGCTGACCCGGGTGCCTCATGTTATGGCCAATCCAGTCTGATCGTCGTTGGGCGATTCTTTTGAGGAGTTGCCTTGTTTCCCCGACTTTGCTCAGCACCTCACAATTTTGGATGTGGTCCGATCAGTAGATCTTCAACATGCGCATGTAGCACCAAATATAAAAGATATTTTAAATTTATATAAGAAAGCATACATACAAGCTGACTATACATAAAATGGTTAATTTATAAGTTTTGTTTAAGCATCTATCAAATGACATTTCAAGAGTAAGTTGTAAAAAGACTGACCATCAAGAGTGACTTTTGCTGTGTAAATGTGTCTTGATATGTAATTTTTCTTCATTCTTCATTCTACAGCTCCTATCGAGACTTGACCTCCTTTAACTTCAGCCTCCATTGCCCTCTATCCTCGGTCGTCGTCATCCATTCTGACACCTGGACTGCTGGAGCAGATGTCTTGCGTCCTATCCGAAATCTTCCTCCCATCTCAGCCTGGATCTGCCGACCTTGCGTCCGGACCCGGATCCATACAAATTTAGAAAATTTCAATGAAATCATTTTGGCGGATTCGGAGATTAGCGTGTACGAACATTGTGACAAGTGATTTTTATTAGGTATATTCATATTATGATTATTTTGAATTATAAAACATCTCTTAAGTAATCCATTCTAAATTCAATCAGGCTGTGTTTCTCGAACAATGATTAATGTGAAAGTATAGTTAAAATACAATACTTTTGGTTGTTTCATTCTTTTTACTCCTCACTAACCCAAGGGGATATAGTGGGGAGTTATGATTTAGCAAATTTTCAAGGGTATATTTTATTGCAGATTATCAACTAGTATCATGCTGAGAATGTATTCTGAAACTTTCATCACAATGTATCTGTGTGTGTGTGTGTGTGCTATGTGCTGTGAGCTATGTACGGCGTGTTTATTTTACTTTATCAATTATAGACTAAAGTACTCATTCGATTCTTTTCAAATTTTGCAAATATGTATATCTAATACTCGCTTAGACCCCATCATATTTTGAACGATATGTGAATAGTGCTTCTCAATTTTTTTAATTGTCAAATATTTCAAAGTGAAATTTTTATTTTAAAATTAGTAAAAGGGCGCATCACTTACATAAAATGTCGTTGAAGAATTAACAAGTTTTTATAATAAAATATTCAAATAAAAAATAATATACCAAACTCATTTCATGAAAATGCTGAAAATTTTCCATACTTGTTAGTGAGGAGTTTAGCGTTAGCCACAACCCATTCATTTTAAAATGAATATGTCCTTGTTAAACAAGTACATATACATCTTCCTACATTCTCTAAAATAAACATAAATGCTTGTACTATAGGTGAACGAAATTGGTCGAGGCAGGATTCGAACTCGCGACCGCCGGATTACTAGCCCAGCGCGCTAACCGCTCTGCCATCGATCCATCTATCATTTCATTGAAATCTTATGCTGTTGAACGACGTAATTTTTAACAATTTTATGAAATCAATGTACAATTTTATGATTTCAATGAAACTACCAAAAGTGTTAAACAATTTAATGAAATCAAAGTATTTAAACTCAAGTATTACATATCTAGTATTATATCTTTGTTTGAGAAATACAGCCTAGTATAGTCAGTTGGGTCAGGTTGTCCTGTTTAAGGTCTTAGACGTCTTAAATTCATTAAATAATCGTTACTCGCTTTACATTACACATACATATATTATTTTGTAGTTATAGAAAAAGCGAAAAAAAACAGCGCCATAGAAGTGCAAACATATTTAATTTATGTGAATTAAGATTGTTTTAACATGGTTGATTCTTGTTAACATTTGATGGATGTTAAAAATAACAGAATGTGAAATGAACATCCAAATGCCCCTAGTTATGTGCTTTCTTCGAAAAAATGATTAAAATCATCATCGTAAACGCTGTATAATTTTCTAATAAAAAACGTCTAAAATTAATACGATGATATTATTTTTGAACCAACAAAAACTACCTTCGTATCTCCCTCCCATTTAAGCTTTTAACATTCTAATAACAGGCCACCCATATCTATCAAAGAATCAAAAAGTATTATGACAGCTTAATTGATATAATATTCTTGTATTTATTTTTTGTTTCAGGACTAAATTAGAGTAATTTTGTTATCAAACATTAAATTGCTTCACTTATAATCCTTTTTAGCTGTTATTATATGTTTATTCGTTTATACTTTTTTTATGACGCAACATTCAGATAGAAATAATATTTTCAATTCAGAAACAAAGCTTTCAAATGTTTAAACTTACTTTTTTTAAAAGTTTTTTTTTTAAGTTTTATGTTTCACTATTTCCAATGCGTTAGCTATAGGACTCATTTTAATTTATTTTTCCGCAACTGAAAGCGCTCTTGAGGTGACCACGATTGTCACTAAACGGCGCTTTATAAATTGTCCTGATTATTATTTTTATTATCATTATATATACACCTATTCTATAATTATTCTTAGTATCTATAAAAGAAGAATTTGCTTATGGCAATAAGCCCTCCAGTATGCATTATATTTTTTTTATATTATGTACAAGAAGATATTTACATAAATAAATACTGATCATTGTAATAAATTAGTAATTTCCAATGTAAACTGTTTTTAAAAAGTAAATAAACAATTATTATTATTATTATTCATTTAATTTGTTTTTTAAATATAATCTCCGATATTACGTATGTGTTGTTAACCCTTAAATGCATAACTTTTTAAAAATTAATGAAAAAAAAACAGTCATATAGTTTTTTGGGAATAGTTTTAAGGAAAAATGATAAAAAAATATTTGATTTTAATTAAAGTATTTATTTTAAAAAATATATTTGTTGCAGAACTACAACATCATGCATCGTAGGTACTAAAAATATTGAGGTACTTATTGCTCCTTGTTATTACCTATGTGTGAAAGTTTTTGAAGCAGTTATTGCTTTTGTTGTAGCACAAAGCTACACCACACTTCACACACTTTGTCTGCGTATATCCTGTACATCCTGGCAGTTTGCATCTGCTTCTTTCAGACCATTCAGGCCAATGATCGACACAATCTGTCCTCACCTCCTTAGGAGGAATATATTGAGTAGGACCTTTCTTTCTTTTGGCCTGATAATTGATATCTATGCTGTTGCTTGACCTTCCCCTTTTTACTCCTCCGTATTTATAATTGCAAAGAGTTTCCGCTAGATCGCATCTAAATTCTGGTAAATTTAATATTTTTTTCATTTCTAGACCCTTTCATCCCATTGCCTTCTTATATAAAACCCAGGAATTCACTACTGTCATATCTATCAAATGATGTACGATGCGCAAATACCACTTTTTAGTCTTCATTTTAATTTTATACCTGCCAATAAAACTGTCCATTAAATCTACTCCTCCCATGTGAGCATTGTATTCATGGACTATCCTGGGACATGGTATAGGTATTCTACCTTTTGATTCTTTGTCGAATCTTTGAACAGAGCTCACAGGCTGAGCTCCCATACACGTTGACAGAAGGATAACGGGTTTGTTATCCTTCCACACAGTACCCGATATTATATCAATATCTTCGTTAGTTGTAACATGTTCCTAAAAAAATCGTCGTGGAACTGTTTTTTTCATAATTTGTGTTTTAGTTAACATTTTGCAATTCGGTAAACGATTTTGCAAAACTGTTCCCAATGAGTGGATGCCTTGTTTCACTAAATAAGTAACTAAAGCAATAGATGTGTAGAAATTGTCAAAAAATATAATAAAACATAACAAAAATATAATTTCTAGGTACTTCTCTAACTCTGCATCGCTCATGTATTTTTTCTCAGTCATTCTGAAAATATACCATATAAAAATAATATCCATCAAAATACCTGTTTTACGTAATTTTGTAATGATATCTCAAACTACATTATGTTTTATGAATATGCGAAAATAACAAAATATAAAATAAAAAAATACTTGTTGCAGAACTACAACACTATGCCAACACAATCACAAAGCATATATATGCATGATGTTGTATTTCTGCAACAAAGAAGCAAAAGCATTTTATCGTGTTCAAATTATTTCCAAATCATTATAAATAGTAAAATAACATGAAATCTTACCTGAATAAACGTACTCAATAACTTGTACTTGTATGTACGTTTTTGGATGTAAACATAAAAAAAAAACACAGCAAAATCCACGACTTATTCAAGCACCAAAACTAGCTAAACTGACAGCTCCAGAAATTATTTTATCAACAACTAGCCCTCTGGTGAGATATTCTATAAACGTTTTTGTATCAACAAAAATGTGATCGAAATACAACGCTATGCAGTAGGATCAGAATCATACTATCGTAGATATGTGAAACAAAAAATTAGATTGTTGTATCTATACAACAGTATGCACTTAAGGGAAAATATACTTTTGTTAAACAATGCATTCACTGTATACACGAACTTTTTTTTAACATAATCATGAATATAAAATACTTTTTTTTAACTTTATTGACTATCGACGTGTTTCGAGCCAGCCACATCATCAGAATAATAACTCTAAATACTAACAATAACTCTATAAGACTAAAAATAGTGTTTATATACAATATATACTTGTCAGGTGTATAAACTGTTGGTTTTGAAAATTGAGTGATAACTGAAAAATCATATTTATTTAATGCAAATGAATTCACACAAGAATGTAGTTGGATCACTAGTTGAGGTCCCTGTGTTCATTAGGTCTGTAAGAAAAGAATTAGGTAGCAAAAAAGAATTATCAATAGACAAACTAAATTAAGTTAAAACGTAATAGATTTCTTTGGTTTTATTGATTTTTTGTACATATTTAAAGGTATAATTGTCCTTAATTATGTATGTAATACGAGTACCAACTAAAAATATTTAACCAATTAGAAATAATTTCACAATAAAAATAAAGTTATTTATAATGTTGGTATTTATATTTGGAAAGGTTTAGAAAGAATTATGATACAATAAATAATAAATATTGACACTTTATATGGCCCTGGGGAAAACTAGAAGGTGTAATTTACAATCGGAATCTACAGACCCGATGCACTAATCAAGACCCTTTAACTATTTTTTTATTAGGTATGTAGGTACCTATTTATATATACATATATAGTTGATTCAATGGTATCTACTCTTTCCTCGTTGACTTCGTGACTGAAGATGACACCTACTTTTAGACTTTTTAGTCAAGGCAAGTATAGGTCTGCTCCAAAATGTCAATGAAAAAACTCATATTTATTCAAAATTGCGAGTTTATTGGTTATCTTCGAAAACAAATGAGTTCTAGTATCTAAACTTAACTTAAGAGTGACTTTGGATGTTGAAGCGTGGTACTGCATGTCCTCAGCATATTTTTCACAAGATGGTACGTAATTACTGAGTGCTAATCGCATGCATGATGACATGTGTTCATAAGTTAGTCGATTGCGATATTTTAACTCAATTATCTTCATTTCGGAAAATGCAGACTCGCGCAAGTAAGTTGACCCAAACATTGCCGTCAGCTGAAGGGCGATTTGCCTTAGATTCGTCAGATATAAAATACCAGAATTTTGTATCAGATGCTGTAGCTTTGAGGTGTATATCTGATATAATCTGCTCTATCTCATTTTCAACTGTACATGAGTCCATGTTAAACTGGCTTGCTATTTCAGTAGCTAATTTCTCAATGTCTTGGCACGAAAAAGGATGACCGATGATGATAGGATATTTCAGTAGCTAAATATTTTCTATTTCAGTAGCTAATTCCTCAATGTTTTGACACGAAAAAGGATCACTGATTATGATATGATATTTCAGTAGCTAAATATTTTATTTCAGTAGGTAGGTACCTAATGATGCGATATTTGCCAATTTACTGAAATCATAAAAACTTTTATAGAATGGGTCCAAAATATTTTATTTTTTTGCCTCATAAATAACAAAATTCAATTGAGGAATCCTTTCTTTCAAAGGAATCTTTTTTTTTTATTTTAGTTACATACCTACTAAAACAAAACCTGTGAACAGTTCTATATCGGATATTTTTTCTCTAGATCGACTCAAAAAGCACTCGCGATCAACCGTTTGAGCACCTCTGATCTAGTATAATAAAAAAATTAATAATTTGAAAAAATATTACATACATATTATGACTTAGGTATATAAAAAAATACCATCAAAAAACATAAAAAAAAGATACAAAGTTTTATTTGAAAAAAATATTTTTGTATTCAAAAAACGGCAAGACTAGACTTTTCCTTCACCAATTCTGGCGATATGCTTAAAAGTATGATTAAAAAAATGTGTAGACAACTAACCTAATTTACCTTTTGTTATTTAAGCTACAGTTAAGTAAATGAACCCATATTTTCTTTTGTTGCCTACTTCTAAAAACATGAGTGTAGGTACTAAAACTAAAATTTAAATAACCCGAAACAAAATATAATTTTAAACCTTATTTTTACTTGATCGTAATATAAAATTCAATTAAGCTTTACGACTGGACCAAGTCTCTAAATAGGGAAATTTCTGTTTTAAAAAAACATTTAAATATTCATATTTAATTTGAAAGAACATATTTATGAAGGTTTTAATATTATAACCAAAGTACACACATTTTTTCGCAAACGTTTAATAACAAAATAAAATGTATAAAATATATTTTACGAGGTGTTATAAATCTATTAAAGTGTTTTTTCTCTGTGTGGCCAGAGATTTAATGGGAAATCAATACTTATAAATATCATTGATTGGGTTTCTGTCTGTCTGGTTTGTTACTTGCAATAACTGCACTGATACCAGTGGTGAGCCGTTTAATTTTTTCTGGCTTCCTGTGTTCGATTCCCATCAAAGGAAATCTTACCTAATGTTATTTAAATAAATGTCCTTATTCCTGAGTCTGAAATTAGGACATTTATTTGAAAGAGCAATTTAAATTTGGATACTGAAAAAGCTTTGAAATAACGTTATATGAATATTGGCAGTTTGCGGACTCTCTTAAACTGAATGTAATTCAAATGGCCTAACCACTCTAATGGTGGGTTTTTGCGAGAAACTGTGTCCAAAAATTGACCTTTTTTAATTTTTCGATATAAAATACATTGTCAAATGGTGATGAACTACGCAATACTAAATTCAGTAAACAAATAAAAACACTAAAACAATCATTAAAATTGTCTGCCTGAACGTTGTGACACAAATATAATTTCGTTCGGGAAAATCACAACCAAATCATTTTAAAATATGAACGAGTGAGGATCGGGCTCATCAATAAACGGAAGAAATCCACGCCCGAGTGTGACTCGGGCAAACCAGTCAAGTGGATTGACCCAAAAATATCCTAGACAACTGTTAGACTTACTCTTTATGGTTTCAAATAATGGACAATGCACCAATCTTGCTAGAAAAATAATATATTCGTTCAGAAATGAAAATGATGGACTTGTGGAATCATTCTGAGAAAGAAATCCACGAACACGTAGCTACTTTGTAGTTCAATATATCATAAGTTAGAGAAAAAGCAGCTACCTTACTTTGGGCGTCACGAGAAGACGAGACGAACATGTAGGTACTGAAGCAGACTCAAACATTGGATCCTCAGCGACAGACTAGAATAGGAAGATCAATGCTTACCCGGATAACACAAGAAACTTAATAAGATTAGTAATAGCAAACAATGGCATCCAAGATAGAAGGCGGTATGATTAGCTTACACGAAAAGATGATTACAGAAATATAGATAAAATGAAGTCAGAGAGAATAAGAATTATTTTTATTTCCCGAACGAAGAACGAGTTATTCATCTCGTGAAATATATTTTTATTGAATTTATAATAAAAAAGGTGTAATATTCGGAGGCAATTAATTAATACCCCTGGGAGTGAAATCGATAATCACCCAATAAACTTTATTTACGATTAATAAAAATTATGTTGACAAATTCGTTTTAGGACATAGGTACATATTATGTACCAGTAATAAATATATTTTGAGACTCAGTACCTATGTACCTAAAACCAAAATAAGGTGAGGCATAAAATCCATTGACGACACAATTTTTTTCGTTGGATTATTGAGACGATTAGAATAATAAGTTTTCAAAGTGCGGTAACTTGTTATCGGATATTATGTAAAATTAATATTTTCCATACATGGTTACCCGAGAATTATAATTGAGTAAACTATTTCTCATAATCTTTTTCTACATAATACGATGTCATAACAAAGTTGGCCAATTGGAGGAGACTGACTGTCGACAGGAATATATGGATACTCTTGTGGCAGAATACCTACATCAAATATATGTAGTCAAAGATATTTTTTAACAGATTTTTAATTATCTCAATAGAGACGAAGTTGGAATATTTATTGTAGGAGAACCGGGAAATCAAGACTTATAGTTATAGACGTTAAAAAATATCTTTGACTCCCGACAGGGAAAAAAATCCAATGTTTGCACATATGCAATAATAAAAATATTCGATTACTTACACATTGGTACAAGTAGGTAAATAAGGCAAAAATGACCTTATAAGTCTGGCGCAATTCAGGGGTGACTACTATGCGAAAAATGCATTGTCACCTCAGATATAAGAATTGTAGCTTTCATTATTTACAAAAAAACAATTCTCTCAATGGATGGCGTTACAACAAAATAAATAAAAAATAATAAGTTTGTTGTTCATAATTTCACCCATAGATGGCTGTAGTAAAAATTCCTTATTTTCAAGCGAAAAGAATTTCAGTATTACAATATATAGAACTTTCAAAATTGAATTGATAGGGATCTCATTAAAAAGGCATAATTGGTGAACGTTGCGCAAGCGCATAAAGTGATCACGTAAACCAGCCGATGACAGGTCGTAAGCCCTGTAGGTGTCTTGATTTCCCGGTTCTCCTACAATAAATATTCCAACTTCGTCTCTATTGAGATAATTAAAAATCTGTTATAAAATATTATTAATTTTTACTTATGTGAAAATAACCTACACAAGTAACAATTAGTCACTAATGTATATTTGCAGATCACAATTACAAACTTTCCCCAATTCAATTACATTCACAATATCTGTGAGTGTGTGGCGTACACCAATTAGCTGGGGGGAGATTTACCGATTTCGTGACAATCGTTTCAACATGTACTACCCTGAAGTGCAGTAGGTGATCATGATACCTACATACATAAAATATACCACACCGTCCTAACCCATAATTTTCAATAGAATTGAGTACTCCCATGGTCATGCAACTGGAACTTATGTATTAAGTATGACGTGTTGACGTCATCGCATTAATTGCTAAAACTCTCTCGACCAAAAGAGTCGGTCGACAGATGGAATTGGAGACAGCAATCATATTACGAGAAATAATTTTCATAAGAGATAAGTTTTATTTTATTCCCATTCATTATACAGTTTTAATCTCGTATTTATTTTCGTAGCCTAGGCATTGAACACATAATGAAAAAAATATTTTAAGTTATTGCGTGCTTTCTTAGTCTACTGTGTATGAATATTGGTATATTATTTTTTTTTTGTTGCATTCCTATGTAAATTTGTTTTTTTTTTCATCACTGTTTATATTCTTTTTGTTTATTGTAGGTACTAGGTGTACATGATTTCTCATGATATCCAACATCAAAACTCTTGGCTCAGTTAAGATGGATCCACCCCATAATTAATACCTTTCTAAGGAAGAAGGAATCATCGAATCCGGACGACGTGGTAAAGAATTATTATTTATTGCAGGCGACTTTGCAAATTGAACAGTTTAATATGTTTTTCTCGTGACATCACAACCATCATCACAACTCGTTGAAATTCATATATGTTACCATCCATAAAGCACTTCCTTCCTATTAAATAAGAAATAATTCAAAAAGACAATGTTGTAAAGAACTCTTATCGTTGAAGTGAAAATTGAAGGGTTTGATGAATTTCTCATGGATGCTATGATCATATCTTGACCAAATTGAAATGGGACCAATCCGAAGAAAAAAGAAAAATTATAATCGAAATCGGTCAAAGTGGTAAAAAGAAATTGCTGAACATTCATAAAAAAGAGTTCAAGTCGAATTGATAACCTTTTACGTTTTTGGAAGTTGGGTAAAAATATCATAAAATAAACGCCTTAAAAACTATTGAGAAAGTGTTATAACCTGGAAAAAAGAAAGGATAGAGGAAATTGAAAAGACCACTAGTATGTATGTGCATTCCATATTTTACTCTTCTTTTCCATAAATACAGTGATTTGCAACATTTTCCATAAAATCATATCTACCTAAACAAAAATATAGTCCACTATTTGTTTTTTAATTTAAACCAAATTCGGGGCACCAGGGACAATGATTGAATAAGGAGATGTGCAGATGTGTAAAGTTGTGTAACTTATTCGTTATTCGTTAAAATTTGGTTAATTTCCTTTATTCTTCCAATCAGATTATATTATTCAGAAATTAAACAATTTAATTGTATACAAGGGGACAATGTACGTTCCAAAATCAAATAATAAAAATATTCAAAAAATCACCAGTATCATAAGAATAGTATAATACGACTGCTAGTATTTATTTGAGATTTCTATCAGTTTACACACGCATGGGAATTTTTCTAAATATTAATCGTTCACATAAGCTAGCCCACACTGTAATAATTTGACGCAATATATCAAAGACTATCAAAATGTGTGTCACTTATAAAAACGCTTTAAAAATATATTATTTTATCGACTCTTCACTGCTTACCTAAAATTTACATAGTTTGCAAACACTTTTTTTTGTTTACTGTATAGGTGCATTTATTGATTGAAATTTTAAAAAACAATTTTTAAAATTAAACGTTTTGAAAGTTTCGAGGACAGTCAGAATGAACGGATGTCTATGGAAAAAAATTAACATATTTGATACAAAATTTCACTGTACACATGCCATCACGCCATGTCCCTTACGAAGTAAGTGGAGAGAACCGAGCGCCATACTTCTCTATTTAGGCACACATTTCTGGCTTCGTAAACACAATTAATATTTAAAACAATATTTATTTATTTATTTGTTTTCGGTATATAACAACCATTTACAAAGAAAAGAACAAAAATAATATAAAAAAAACATATCATAAACACATCATCAAAAATAAAAATAAAATAATCAAGTATAAATAAAAATAATCAACTAAGAATGTTCAAAAGAGTGACTAAAATACAAATACATAGTATAGTAATAGAACAAAAAAATAAAGTATTAAAAAAAAACAAAGTGTATGAAAAGAATAAAACAAAAAATTAAAAATCAATTAAGAAAGTTCACAATACATATACACTCATACAAAACTTATCTATAGGTGATAAAAATTAAACATATTAAAAACAATTTTGATAATGGGAAAATAAAAAAAAGAGAGAATCGACCAGAAACACAATAGAAATGGCTAGGAAAACAATACCGATCTCAGTTTCATTTTATAGGTGTACAAGCTCACATTGAGAACGTACTAGAGTCGCCAGTTGGGCACTTATTTATTTATTTATTTATATTCGGGAAACAAACAGCTTAATTTACAATATAAGGGATTAACAATAAAATAATAACAACTATGCCAATAACATGTTTCTACAAGTATACAGGTAAAATTATATTATGTAAGAAGTAGGAAGTAAGTATTCTTGAGGTAGGAGGGAGTTAAGAGGGAATATAGAGGGAAGAGAGGGAGTACAGAAGGAGAGGGATTAGTTTATATGAATAATTATTGTAAGATAAGTTTTGATTTGATATTAGTTATTGAGGAGTTGAATTACTTGTAACAACAAATCATAATTAATGTGAAAAATACAACAACAAAAGAAGGAAATGGGGTAACCATGACTATAGCAGATGAAATTCAAAAACAACCGAACTGAAAAAAGAAATTAAATGTTGAATTTAAGAAGGTTAAGGTTGAAAAATATGTTTGCAATCCCCAGTCAATACAAATACTTTGATTTTTTTTTTTTAATTTTATTGAGAAATTGCAAAATGTAATGAAGTCGGGAAGAATATTGAACATGAGTGGGGCCTGATACCTAATCATAATTTCGTTGACCAAAAGAAGAAGTTAGAATAAACTGTAATATAGTTAACGTTTGTTGTGTCCTTTCATTTGTTGTGTCCTTTCAGCAAATGAATATTGACGAAAAATCTGCAGAGCGTGTGTGTAATATGTAGGTATTTACATTAATTCTCATACAAAAATGTCTGGCCAACAAAGTACATATCTACAAAAAACCTATCTGCAGAGGATATTTTCTTTAATTAATACACCACACATAGTAAACAAAGGTTACAATAGCTGACATCGCTTATACCTAATACCCCCTATTCAGGAACTATTGTAACTATGTAAAATAGGAACATACTAAAATTGTAGATTTTAGATTTACGGTCTTATTTCAGCGTCATAAAATATCAACTTGGACTAAATGGAATACGAAGTACCTATATTGGCCGGAACGTTCTTAAAAAGTTACTGAATTAGACATATTTTGAATAATTATGAAAATTATTAAAATTTCATAATACGTTTCGAACGTTCCTAAATTAGTTCCAATAGTTACTGAATAGGGGGTAATGTTGAGAAACCTAGGTTTGAACACGGTACAGTCAGTGATTGCGTGATTCGAACTGAAATGTATTTAGTATACTCACAAAATATCGGTAAATTATTTCCTTTTTGGTAAACTATTTATGTAATCTGCAGTGGAATAATTACCACGAAATTACCTGCGGTTTCATAATAACATTACCAACCGACCTATCTGAAACTGTGACATTTCAAATAACTTGGGTTTTGTGTATATTAAATACAAATTATTATTTTCCTTCCATTATTGTTATTTAGTCACGAAATTGAATTTTTAATAGTGTCAGGCCGATGTCAAAATTAGGGAATAATATTAATTATTTGGTCGAAAGTAATAAACGTGGCTGGTTGTTTATTTACAAAGGTAGGTACTGATGAAGTAAGGGAATGAAAGAATTTTACTTTGAGGTATTCTGATTTCACACCCCTCTGAATTTTGTAATAAATATCCATATTTCAATTAGACCACTGATATCAACTGTTGTTTATCTTCAAACGGTGAAAAGTAATAAACTTTTTTCCAAAAAAATATTCTTATTATTTTATTACATCTTAATGGAGACGCAGAAAAATTAAACTATGGATAAGCCACCAAGATATGATACGAGGTATCATTATGCTGGTTATTTTCTCCAAGCCGTTGAGTTCACTTACTCATCCAATATATTAATAAAAAGAATATTTATTTAACTATCGTGTGGTCATTACCTCACATCAGGTAACTACATTTTTAAAAAAGAAGAATATTCAACTCATGCTAGTAGTAACTTATTGAAATAAAATAGCCTATAGACAATCACTCTTAAGTGTGCTTTAGACGGTCGAGGTTTTCAACGGGGTTCGGGTAATCGACAAGTTTTTCAACGCGGTGGGCAAAAAAATGAACGAGATCTATTTTTCAACGCGTTTTGTATCATTTTTCGTAAAAAAAATCTGTAAAATTATTCGTTGCCGACGAGTAAACATGGCTGCCGTTTGTGTTGACGTTCGCATTCCTATACGTTGGATATACAGTTCTGTCAATACCGAGACCTAACTTCGGAACATATCCTGTGTGATTGTTGCCACCCAATGGTGTCCTCTTATAGATCGGAGTTTCTCGTTGTTGTCCGTGGGCCTCTTCAAAGTCACATTGGTTACGCGAATTTTGTGACATCGAAGAACAATAAATTGTAAAGCCTTTAAAAAGTTTTGTCATAGTTATGGCGCCTTACTATTGTTAGATTCCAGTAGGTTAATATTTTGCAGAGATCTTGGTCATACCCCTCCACGAGTGTGAATCTTCAATTCACATTTGTCGGTTGTTCTTTTGCACTATGGTGCCGATATTGCTAATCTAGAGGACCCCATGAGCTACTTTTCGTGCTATGCATTTTTTTTCTTATCGTTCACATAGCGTTCTGTGATAGGGCCGTTTACAGTCTCCATATGCAGAACGGGTGGTGGTGGGATTTGCGAAATTTCCTATACGCTTCAAACACTCTGCAGATATGGACAAAGCATCGAAAAATATTGACAGCTGTAGCCAAATGCCAGACACCTTAAAACTTTGCCTATCGTCAAAAAAATGTTGAAATTCTTCGCCTAAATGGCATATTTTATTTTTTCGTAATTACAATAATAGGAGTCACATATGAATGAGATAATAATACTCGTACAAAGCGATGTTTGGTGTAATCTTTGTTTTTGGTGCTGTTTTAAGTCTTGAAAACCGGACCGCGTTGAAAAACTCGTCTGTCTAAAGTGCGCTTTAATATAAAAGGTTCCAAAAACAAAACTGCACACAGTTTCTGGAAATATCAATCAATCAGTTTCTGGATATGTGGTCCATGCAAAGGCAAATATGCTCGGCGTGAGCCTTCGAGATTAATTAAAAATCGAAGAAGTTTGACTAAATTTAGCTGATCATGTGGCTACATTAATATTGCACTGTGCTTCGAGAATATTCCAACGGAAAAGAGGAGCATAAAGACCCAGGTAGACAAATGATATAGTCCAGTTGGCTTGAGGAACCTGGATATGGAAGAGGCAAGAAGGATACTAGTTGAAGCAAAAGAGTCCTTTATCTATCAATGGGAAGAAGAGGCTGTGGAGAAGAAAAATACGTATGTACCTAAACGTTTTTTTCAAGATATCTAAAAGCTTTACTATAGTTCAAAAACGTATCTCCTTTCTGGGTAAATACAATGTTCACTTGTGCAGACATAGTTATTCTTGTAGGCATCTGAATAAGAATTTACTGAACCTTGAAATTGCATTAAAACTGCTCCGAAGATTGTTTTAAATACAAAATCGTTCCTTCATGAGGTATCATGGCACAAATAAACTCCATTTGTATTGTATTGTGTTTTAACTTACTTTATGTTTAATTTGCCGTGAGTTGAATACAAGAATGCGGTTTAATAACAACAACATGATTGTGATGTTTTTTATGTCAAATTACAATCAAGTCTTTTCTTTACACGACCTTTTGATGATAATTTGTTAGATACGGGCACGAACCATGTGATTGACCAAAAATGTCGCCACGGTTATGCCAAATCTTTGATCAAGACGTAAAAGTTCAAATAATGACTTGTCAGTGTGAGGTTACATCTATATCTTTTTAAATTGATTTGTTCAAACACAAAAAAGGAAAAACCTCCTACGAACATCGGAAATGAAGGTTTTAAGGGCTATCACAGGGAAGACGCTTAGGGACAGAATTCGCAATGACGACATTAGGCGGACCTGTGAGACCGAGGACATCATACGATGGAGTAGAGCTAGGAGAAAATTTTGGAGGGACCATGTCAACAGGATGGATACATCTCGACTCCCATTCATAGCGGCAAACGAAATCCCACCAGGGCATCGCCTCCCCGGAAGACCACCAAAGACGAGGAGGGATAGCTGTACCTCAGCTTCACAGGAATAGCTTTCTCGAAAGAACAGATCTACGATCTAATATAAGAAGAAGAAGAAGTAAAAAGTAATACATATAACTTACATAGATTATGAGTATATTAATTTCAGTATTTTCACTTGAAAATTTAGTAAGAGTTCTGGTGTTTGAAAAAAGTCTTTGCATAATGCTTGGCATGGTTTTATTGTTTGAGTAAATATGAAAGGTTGTAGATATCGTAAAAATGTGTAATTTAAGTAACTGAACCCTTGGATTTGCTAGAATATATTTTGATCTTTTAAATAATTTGCAATTTATGCATTGATTTGCTTTAAAAAAGTCGCAGTCTATTTGAGAAACTATGTACAACTGGCACTGTGTCTTTTTTAGGTAATTGTGCAGATTGTACCTAGTAAACCGTACTATATCTTTCTAATCACTAAGTACACAAAGCCAATGGAAATTATGCATAAAAAAATAACGATTGTTCCATTGATGTAAACTTTGTTGATATGATTTTATGGTTCGTCGAATATGATACATACATCCAATCTTATTTATATGAGTGTGGAATGAAATAATTGAATTTAGTTGGTAGGCATGGCATACAATATCGCGTGTATACTATTCTATATAACTATACCAATTGCATTTATCCAAAACTCAAGTTGTTTGCACGCGATCTCGTCTCAATTCCTCATTATAATTTTGACATTGTAATCTTTGTGTCTGCATTAGGAAACGTACTCAATTTGGACGGTAATTATTTAAACAAATATTTTTTTAACTACGTAGCTTAATCAGGTTCTAAAATAAAACTTCATATTGCTGATCATTTGGCGCCACGATTCTTTGAAATACAAGTTGATTTTACATGAACGTGACACAAGATCCTGAAAACTGATTGATAGTAGATATTGATCTTATGTCTGCAGTTCATCTTTCAGACCGCATTGAAGGACTAGGTAGGTAGGTACATTATGACCCAGAAAAACTCAAAATTAGATGTCTTCCTGGCGGCAAATTTTATTGACGCAGTTCTTGAATGTAAAGTCAATACATAAACTTTAAAGATTATCATGCGTATACTCCATCAGTATCAAACAATCCATTTAGTTTGTTAACAAGAGGTGCTCTGTGACAAATTTTTCCTGCTGCATACGCAAACCTCGTAACTTCTTTAAATGTATACCATTTCCATTTTTTTAAATTTATAAATATGTTAGTATGTAGGTACAAATCTAAAAAAATTCTAGTAAGTATTTTTGATGGACAAATTGATTATTCTTATTGGAACAATATCAAAACCTTGTAGATAACTGATTATTGTTAAAACAGAATTTATTTCATACTCTGCATTATAAAACACATGTCAAACTCCATCATATAGAATTTTGGTCTATTACCGCATTTCGTATAGTTACATCTGCATCTGCGGTTATAATATGCACGTATGAGGAGTTGACTAACTCCTTACTTGGGTATGAATTAATTTCATAATCTAGTTAGATATTTTGAAACTTATATGTTACGTTGTACTTCATATTGCGGTATGAAATTACCCACCGATTTAATTAGATTTTGTAAAGTGATTTTCATAGTAATATGAACGCATTGTAAAATCTAATAATTTTATTAACTAGTTGCATGTAAGGAACTCAGGCCACTGGATTACAAACCCGGTGCGCTAAGCACTCTGCCACTACCTATAGATTGAGCTATTCTAGTCTTGCTGATTCTACCTGAAAGAAGACCTTGAGACTAAAAAAAATTAACAGAAATGGAATGTGTGATAGGTATATCAATAAAGACAAATTATATAAGTTATAGAAAGGAAAGAGGACATCGAAAGACTCGGAAGATATAGTAAGAATAAAAATTATAATCAAATTTTTATACCGCCGTTTTATGGTAAAAGACCCTTCAAAAAGCGCTTTTGTTTATTTGTTGGCTCTGCGAAACAAAGAAATTTAAGCACTTTACTGAAGGCCCCAAAAATCTGCTCTCCACGCACTTCAGAAGGCAATTTATTTAAATTGATACATAGGTCCGATAACACTGAAACTACAATCAAAGTAAGTCGCTTTAATGGCTCTACCCAATAGTTTGATCAATAATGATCTAATATTTTGTTTTGTTTCTTCTTAAATATTTGATGAGCTCAGTACAGTGAATATAGATGGCATGTACATATGGTATGTTCGACACATCAAAAAAACTGAATGGAATTTGTGAGTTATCTGTAGTTTTTATTTTTCATCTGTTTTTTTTTTATCTTTCCGGAACCAGTCCAAAAATAAATTATGAAATAGGTTTTATATAAACCAGTACTTAACGGTAACCTTATCATACAAAAACATTCAAAGTACTCGGTGCATTTGCAACAGTCTGCAAATTGAATAGACCATAGTCAACCATGGTTCATAATAAAACTCTGGCTTGTGTAATGAAAACCTTTCTATAGTCCAGCGGGCATTGTATGGTCGGTGTATTGAATAGCTGCTTCTGTAACTGTACGTATTTATACGTCATCTATAGTTGCAACTAACAAGTTTTCAACGCTTCAATTCACGGGGAAAATTTAAGCCTTCATACATCCATCGTCAGCCAAATGCCGTGAGATCCCTTAAACTATATACAACCTCAAATGTACGTAAAGGTACGTTATACATATATGTATCCTACACAAAATACTCGTACTAACATATTCAATTGGAACTTTAGTTAATACAAAGTAAGACCAAAATTCAAAGTATGTAGTTGAGAGTTATATTTTTTACTCCATATAACAACGCAGCTGTGATGTACTTAGCAAGTACACATAATATGGTGGTAACAACAAATGATGTTATTTCTTCTTCTTTCGGCCATCTGTCCACTGCTGGATTTAGGCCTCTTCTATGTACCCGTTCGTCTTTTTTGTCTTTTTGGGTCCATCTACTTCCAGCGACGGGGACAATATCATCGGCACATCTTTTCTGAGGCCGGGCAATTCTCCATTTCAATGTTACATAACACCTCTTATTCATAAATTACACTGGTTGGTGTGTTCAGAAGGAGTAGATTAATACATTATGGTTGATAATATTTGCAGACGGATGGCGGATTATGGACGTAGAAGCTATATGTCAGAGGGTTGAAACTATAGAAGAAGCCCTCGATATATGGACTAGGTGATCAGTGATGTTCGCTATAGCAGCTATCAAGAGATGAGGAGGCTGGCGGACAATAGAGACATCTGAAGAGATGGAGTACTTGGTGCAAACCAATCCTACGATTATAGCCATGAAGATGAAGACGATGATTAAAAATCTAAATAATTTGGCAAAAAAAAGTAAAAAAAAATAATGATGATAGCATATAAGAAAAAAATCATAGCAATGACAGAAAACTAAAGGATAAGGAAAGGAAGAGGAGAGGAAGATCTAATCAGGTATTGTCAGATAAATATTTTTACTTTAACCTTTTCTTGATGATGTTTACTGTTTAAATAAAAATTTTAGTCTGGAAGACTTCTTATATTGATATAACCCGGATCACAGAGTTTTAAGGATTTTGATACTGTCCATAAAAATGTCGACCTTCGAAGCTCAGTTGGTTTGGCTTCTGAGCCAAAGATCCCAGGTTCGATTCCCGATTATCGTATCGTAAATATAACGATTTTTGAAAAAAAATCTTAATAATCATCTAAAATAACTGTTTGATTTTTGAAGAGTATAAATACTTACTATACGAATGGCCCTTGCAGTTTATAGCAAAATCTCCGTCATGAAACACGAATGTGAACCAAATATTGATTGATGTACCGACATCTTCAAAACTCCGGTAGTATATTTTGTTAGCATGCACGCGGGTAACAAATAAACAAATTCGTCACACATCGACTATAAAATTATTTGAATGTAAAATGCTAACAATGCGAAACATTTCATTATTATACGGAGAGAACGTAAGTATCCATGTGAAAAGCAGTTCCATTCATGTTTTAAATTAAGAATACGCAATAGGTACATATTTTTACAATCTTGATCCTTTTCACAGTTGCTGAAGAACTGAATGGAACAAATACGCGTGGACGGCCACCGTAAGTGTGCATGGCGCATCACATTTCAAAGGAAGAATGCATGTAGCACATTGACCATAAAATACTAAATATGCATGAAATAAAAATATACATACCTACCTAAAGATTTGCAGTGCGCGAATCCTGAGATAAATCAGGGATGAGAAAAGCAAAATTTTATTTTTTATACACAGCGCATTATTTTCACCATACATTCAGAGTATTATTTTATTTGGGGAATGAATTAGGATAGGTAATATGTTCCTATTATATTCAATATAAAAAAATAGTTATGATTTCACATACAGATACTTAGATAGTAGTTACTTATATCTATGTATGTGTGTGTTACTTATAAATTTTGATCCGATCAATGCACAGAGCCTCAAGTTTAATCTCAATTTTTTAAATATTTTTGTCAAAATTGATTTTAGTGACGACATCGTTTCATACAATTTGTATAGCAGTATACCTACACAATATATAAGGGGACTCGATAGTTTAATCTCCAAATACGCATACATACCATTGTTGTTTTCATACTCTGGGTAGGAAGAAACGACTGACCTCTCCATACTATCCCCTCTTGACATACATTCCTAGGTGTTTTGTACAGAGAAAAAAAAATTGTTTATACATTTATCAAACAAAAATATTTAATTTGGTACGTATTCGTCAACTATACCTACATACTATCGCCATAGACAGTTGGATCTCATGTGTTACATGCAACTAGTAAAATTATCAAGTGAAGTCTCTATGAAGTATAAGTAAGTAGGTATCTACATCTTTGTATTTCAATACCATCCTTGACTTATCTACCTTTTTTGTGGTAGGTTTTAAGTGTATGCTGTACCTACAATACATAAGTACCTACTAGATATATTTTCTTACATAGTCTGTCTATTGTTATTTCTATTATGAAAATAAAAGTCTTATTCAACATAGTGTATGACGAAGGCGTGTGTCTAAAGGAGGTGCATGGAATATGAACATGGATAGAAGTCTATAAATTGATGTATTGTGCGTATAATTGACGTTTCGAATTCACTTTATTATACATAAGACCAATTCTACCCAATTACAAGAAGAAACCCGTCAGAGAAGCATCATATTGTTGAACCAAGTAAATTTCGGTGACTGAACATTATTTAATCAGTCTTATAATTTTATATCTAGGCATATCGTGATAAAGATGTAGTTAGGTGCTTTACGAAATTGATAATTACAATGATATGAGTTTTGATAATACCCTCGTACTAACTATGTCAAATATTAGTTTTGTGTGCACCCAATCACAAGTTGAAACATTCCGGAGACAAGTTGACACATCCAGACTGAAAATTCAATTAAAACTGTGTCTCCGTCGGGTTACGAGCTAGGGACATTTCGCTCAGGAGTCAGATTCCTAACTGATCCACCAAGACCGACAATGTTGTCTTGCTAATATTAATTTATTTTTAATATGATTTATTTGTAGTCTTTAAATATAAATATAAGAAACCCTACCTTGCACCCTGCATAAGTGACGAGTTTATTGCCATATAGCAATTTCTTCCAACTAAGCAGTGTTTCCAGCCCAGAGAAGCAATATTTGTGTGAGAAATTTATTTAAATAAATTTCTCCTCTGCTAGGGATCGAAATCAGGACGCCCGCACAGAAACCAAAAGGCTTACGGCGGTCGGTATTTCATACCCTTTTTTTAAAAGGAATGCTTATATTCTTGCAAGAATATAAACATTCTTGCAAGAATGCAAGAGCTGACACCACCCGTACAAAAAGTCTCCTTAGAACCACGGAGATGAAGACTCTACGGCCCATCGCAGGAGTAACCCTCCGTGATCAAATGAGGAGCTCCGAAATAAGGAAAATTTGTGATGTTGAGGACGTGGTACGATGGGGTAGAACAAGAAGACGTTTCTGGAGAGACCACGTGGGGAGAGCAAGCTCAGACCGAGTAGTGAGGATATCAGCTGATGAACATCCTACAGGTAGCAGACCTCCAGGAAGACCACCCAAATGATGGAGGGACAGCTGGACGTCCTCCTCCCAGGAGCAGGTGCCGAGAACTACAGGACATAGTCCTAGCTGACGAAGAAGAAGAAGAAGAAGCTTATATTCTTGTAACAATTACATGTATACAACCTCGTAAATTCCCTAAACTAAGCATAAATGCTTGTGCTATAGGAGAACAAAATCAATCTCGGGAGGATTCGAACTCGCGACTACTGCCACCACCCATCAAATTTTTAACCACAAATTATATAGCTTTATTTGTACGATAGGTTTCGAAGCAACAACAACTTCCTAATGGCAGATGACAACTGGAGAAGAGGCAGTCGCTTCTAAACCATTCGGATAAAAAAGCTTGTTCGTAGTGCCTATCCCTATTGTTTTAAACGCAAGGATTGCGACCATTTCAGATTCTCGTAGGTGCAATGTTTGATAGTTCAAATGTGAATTGAGTCGTTAATTGTTTAAAATATTTGAAATGAAAAAAATGTGCTACAAAGTTACATAAAATATTTTTGGAGCGTGTCATTTTTAAATTAATTAATTAATTGAACCGCAAGTAAATATTTTGATTTGTTCATAATTTTTATTTAAGTACATTATTTGACACTTTCCTATGTTCTTTATTACTTTTGTTTTTTTCCGTGTAAGAACGAAACGAGATTTATTTTATTTATTTTTATTTTAAATAGCTTCTCGGGCAACTAACAGGTACTATGTCAAATAATTATTTAACACGCACCCAATAACAATTTGCCACATTCTGGAGACTAACGATATTAATCGTCTCACAGATCCAGACTGAAAACACAATTTTAAAAACTGTGTCTCCACCGGGAATCGAACCCGGGACCCTTGGATCAGCAGTCAGATATCCAACCAACTGAGCCACGAGGGCCGACAAGTATCGACAATCAAGTTTATCAAGTTTAGCGTTAGTAGCAAAGTATCGACAACAGGATAAAGGGAAAATGTCCTTATTCAATTTGCAAAGGACTCCCTTTGGTAACGTGCCCGCTAAATTATATCTGGCGACACCTAACCTTATACGGAGCCCGATAACGAGATTTACAAAATCAAATAATATAAAATTATCATATAAAAGATGTCAAATAAACTACATAATATTATAATAAAAATAATCAAATATAGTAACTGGAATTAATGGAGAATGTCTGACGAAGAAATATGAATGAAATATGAATGAAATGAAACTTAATAATAATACTCGTATTAGCATCTTGTTGAAAATGGAGAAACAAAAGAGACAGCGTGAATCAAAACAAAAAATAATCGACGTTTGTTTTAGTAAATTTTTTTTTCATCTGGGAATTTGACACAGCATACCAGCATTGAAGTCCAACGATTGACTTCGTTGTCAGCGCAGTAACAGATCTGAAAATGCACAAAGTCACTACAATCGGATAGCGTGCAGGTATGACGCAATGCATTAACGTGAAAAAATAAAAGAAAGTATATAGATATTTTAAAGATAGTATGTATGTAGATCAGTCCTACTTCCATACCTTTTATATCTACGTGAATACTTATACTAGTATCATGTAATTCACAAGAAAAAAAATTTGAACGTAGACAACTTTCTAAAAGTCTAAAATGGTAAAAAAATAATTATAATATTATTGAGTATGGAAAATTATGAATTAACTATGTAGAGATAAAGAAGGAAAAAAGAACAAAATAAATTTGGAGATAATGTTCAGTTTTATAGGTGTAGGTACCTGTTAGTTAAACATAAATATGAATAAGATAAAGGATTCTCGAGAATACTTTTAAACTGTCATATAGCTAGACAATGCATTGTAAGTAATATGATAAACAAAAGATTATGAATGATAATGTTGCAGTGAGGAGAAAGTGCTTTGCAGTCTCACAAAATTACCTGCCGAAGGGCAACAGGCGTTTCATCTATATCTTTACAATCTGAGTTGTAAAATGAAACTACTAAAAAACACTAGACGGATGTCCAGATACCTATGTGACAAGGTCTTCCGGCTCAGAATGAGGAAACGATAGGCGCCGAAGAATCGTTGGACCAAATTGGACCCCATTTTTTTACCACTAACCATCCAATTAATTATGTGCCAGACTTTGAAAATAGCAACCACAATTATCCTGTTTATTCAGACCATACCTAACCTACAATTAAATCAATTACCTCATCTTTTTACACGAGTTTAGAAGTCGGAGGAACAAGCATCAAAGTAAAATATAGAACGGTACCTGTCCTATTTTATAACCCAAGGGTAAGCTTTTTATTTTTTGAAGTTCCGTCGTTTTAAGGCTCTTTTTATTCAAAGAAACTCGACACAGGCAACCTATGATTGCTGTTTTTAAAATATTTCAAAGAATAATATTTATATTTTTATATCAACTGCTGTCGTCATTCCAAAATAGTTATCACTATAGGATTTTTTTTCAGATATTGAAATAACTCGCAGAATTCATCATTTTTAGGCGTATTTTATGCATCAAAATCAACCAGCATCGAGTCGACAGTGCATGCTATGATAATATTATTATTGTAAATTATGTCTATAGTTAAAAGTAAACCACTTTTTGATTCTACATGAATTTTATCATGTGCGATAGGCCTATTTCGCCTTGTTAGGGCATTTACTAGCTTATGACTATTTTGACAAATTTTAGGTACTTATATTTAAAGACATAAATTTACTTTACTCTGGTTGGTTGAGACTATTTATTTTTTGACCAATCCCTATTTATTCCCTGCATAATTAATCTATAAATATAAGTAAAATTTCTCAAAATAGTCATAAGCTAGTCAATGCCCTAACAAGGCGAAATAGGCCTATCGCACATAATTAAATTCATGTAGAATCAAAAAGTGGTTTACTTCTTAATTATAGACATAATTTACAATTGAATTCTACAAAATAAAAACTTTGTCGATTATTATTGCTATTATTGTACTTGTGTTATTGGCGTATGGTGTATTAAGATGTTTGAAGTATGGCATATTGCTTATGACATTAACTGTATGAATTTTCGGATTTGATTTTTATAATTTATTTTTTGACTTTGCAGTTGAATATCACTGAGGAATTTAGAGGATATAAACTAATAAATAAAATAAATATAAAAAAAAATATGGATAGTGGATATCTCCTTAGTACACTATTAAAAATAATTAAGTTTGAAACCATAAACCCAATTATTTTTTCCACTTAGTTATATTCTTCACTTTATTGTTTCAAATCTGTTTATAATGTACCAATAACCTACGATTATTATTTTTAATTACCAATATATTTATAGGTACATTTAGGTACCTATAAATATTAATCAACCTACCTATGTAGGTAGGTTGATTAAAACCTTTAATTGATTAAGTTTTTCATCAAATTCATTAAGTTGTCATTTAAATTCAATGTCGTAAGTATAACAAAAAACAATAAACGTAAAACATATTAAATAAAGTAATTAGGCAAAAGATAATGTTATCAATGATATGTAGGCTCCAATAATCCAGGTATTAGTGTAGTTTTAGTACACTTCGTCTAGACCCAGTCGTAGAAAAGACTTCAACAAATAATAGTGAAAATAATTGTACGCTTCCATAATAGTAACCAGCGGTCTCTAATTATCCCCTCAACCATACGACCATCGTCGCCACATAATCGGCCAGATACGGCTCCGAACCCCGAGTCTCATTGTTAACGGAGATTCCTATCCACTAGACCAATGGGTCCAGGTAAAAACCAAAAGTACTCCAATTTGGCGCATAATTACCCTCAGGGTTAAAAGGTACCACTCCGGTGGAATATTATCCTCCAAATGTTCGATAAATTAGTAAGACGCCTGACATAGGAAGGTACTAGAAACCGTTTCCTTGGGTAAGTTATGCCTTTCTAGCAGCGGTCCTCATACGTCCATTCGTACAAAATGAGATTTTTTTTTAATTTGTAATATCTATACTAGGTAAGTCTGAAATAGTGGACACTGCAATTTAAAAAGTTATTGCACTATATTACAGCTTACAATATTTAGCAATTAGCCTGCCAGTGAGTAATATTTATTTTAATAATAATAATAAACACTTACTGTATCCTGCGCAAGTAGCAAGTTTATTGCCATATGACAATTTTTCCAACTAACCAATGTTTCCAACCCAGAGAGGCAACATTAGCGTGAAAAAATAATTTAAATAAATTCCCTCCTCTGCTGGGGATCTTAATGATTAATTTCCTCTGCTAGGGATCGAACCCAGGATGCCCGAACAGAAACCAAACGGCTTACCAATTGTGGCACTGAGGTCAGCCGTTGCACAGTTAATTTTATCTTCTGTACAAAAATATAAATAAATAATAAATAAATAAGTAAATACCTAAATAAAAAAAATAAATAAACAATAAATAAATAAATAAATTAATAAATAAATAAAAAATAAATAAATAAATAAATAAATAAATAAATAAATAAATAAATAAATAAATAAATAAATAAATAAATAAATAAATAAATAAATAAATAAATAAATAAATAAATAAATAAATAAATAAATAAATAAATAAATAAATAAATAAATAAATGAATAAATAAATAAATAAATAAATAAATAAAATATATAAACAAATAAATAAATAAATAAATAAAATATATAAACAAATAAATAAATAAACAAATAAACAGATAAAAAATATCTTCATATTGAAATAATAATTATTATATTATGTAAAGTGCACTAATTAAGAACATATTGGTTTTCTATAGATATCCGTCCATTTCTTCTCTATGATTTCTTCTCAGCATAATCCCGTCCACTCCTGGACTATGGCCTTCTCCATCTCCTTCCAATTTCTATCTTGTGCTCTAAACATCTCATTAACATCAGCATGAGGGCTGATGATTTAATCTTTCAAATCTTGCGAAATTCTTCACTATCTGAAATATTTGATATTTTATTTTCATTGATTGTTTTTATATAAAATAATTGTTTCTACTATATTAAGATGAATTAGAGATTATTTAACTTCAAAGAGAAATAAAATAGGTTCCTACAGATTGCAATTCTGTGTACTTTTTTTGATTAGAAGTGAATTTTGTTTCTAAGTATTCATCAAGTATTTTTTTTTTATTTAAAATAGTTGCGCATACGCATACAGTGATCACGTAAATCAGCCGAAGACAGGTCGTCAGCTCTGTAGGTGCCTTGAGTTTCTAATTCTTCTATAATATTCCAACTTCGTCTCTATTGAGATGTTGAAAAATTTGTGATAAATATCTTTAGATAAAAAATCCAATGTTTGCGTATATGCAACTTTTGAATAATTGAATTAAAATAGGTTTACCTACACATATCCTGTACCATGTAAATATATTAAAACTTTCAGATTCTTTTAATATTTTACACTACAGTAAATAAAGTTTGAGAACTAGTGAACCGAAAACAAAAATAGTTATTATATCCTCTCATTATGTTGAGCTGTCTTACCTTTCAAAATACATATCATTAAAACAAAACATAGGTTCATCTAGTACGTTAGGTAAGCACAAACTGATTTTGACTTTAACAAAAGCTTCACACCACTAAATACCTTTTTATTTAACAAAAGGAACACACATTTTAATGTAAGGACAGTAAAATGTGAAAATAACTACGTAATACTTACTTTACGGGTCCGGACTGCGTACTTTTTTCAATATTTAATGTTCCTACAGTTAACGAAATTTATCGTAAAAAAAGCTTTACTACAGATATTTAAAGAAATCATAGATGGGCAATTGAGAGTTCGTAGCCAAAGATCAAATGTAGTTGGAAATATAATTGTGCCACGCTATAATAAAACAATTGCACAACACCACTACATTTATCTGGGAACTAAATATTTCAATACTCTCCCAAGCGATATAAAGTTAGTGAACAACTACAAGTTATTCAAAGATGGAATTGAATATAAAAGAGCTTGAGATCCAATACATGTGCGCGTATGTGCGAATATAATTTGATTTTTTTATTTTATTTTGTTTTATGTCTCGGGCGGCTGACGGGTGCTGTTTCGGATGGTTATTTGACACGCACCCAATAACAAGCTGCCAATAACTGTATAAAATTAAGTATAAAAAATTAATATCCGTTGTTAGAATTAGTTTAGAATAGTTTTTTTTCTCTCTTACTGTTAATAATACTATTTAAATGTTACTTTTGCCCCATACACAAGTGTCCGCACTTCTAATGGGGCAATACCTTTGAATTGTTGTTGTTGTTGTATTGTATTATTGTTATTCTGTAATGTTTATGTGCATTTAAATAAATAAATAAAAAAAAAATACCTTTCCGTGTTTTACTGAAAGTACTAGTTTGTTGCGCTAATGCACTTATAAACTCCTGTTGAATTCAAGGCAATTAATTATTGAATATGGAACATTATATAGCCATGAAGTTCGCGTGCTATTTCATTTCGCTCGCATTTCATCTGTCACTGTCACTGTCACATTTGTATTTTGTTCACAGATTATTATGGTAGAAATCGGTAATTTTGTTGAAGTCTTTAAGTAATATGGAACTGTTAAAGAACATATGTACTTGATAACGATAATTACCAATGTAATATTCGATGCTCTATTGCGAAGGTAATTACGTCGAAAAGCGTGATTATTTCATTGAAAAATTCATGAGTACCAATCTCATATATAAAAAATTGTCTTATATATAAAAAATGAATTTTTACGATATAATGTAGATTTGTGTAGATTAATCTATTAAAACAAAAACAATCATACATTAACACAGCCTTGTAACGCTCAATCAATACGTATGGTAAAATTTATAAACCTGTGTACGATTGTAAGACGCGTGCCTTGCATTGAACACGTATTAACAGGAAAAGTTTGCGTTGTTAAACCGTGTACATTTGGAGAACACGTGCCTTGAATTCAACACGAGTTTTTAAGTGCATCAGTGCAACAAACTAGTGCCTAATTCGAGGCAGTGCTTGCCTCCTAATCAACACGGAAAGGTAAATACGCAGGACCTACACCTTGCCACTTCAATAGGCGGCGACGTATATCGCCTTGTCGTTCACTGTTTTTAAGTCGTCTGTGCTACATGTCGTCTTCATTTGTGAGCATATTAATAGATGGGCGTCATCCTGTTCATCTCCGAATTCGCAGCATGTATCTTCTCCCTCCAGAAATACCCACCTCTGTTGGTTCTTTTTACATCTAGTCACCCCTACTACGTAATGGAAGTTTTGCCAAAATTAAAATATAAAAAAAACATTTTTTTATATATATACTTTTACATAATGTGTGATATATTTCCTTGTGTCATGGAAGAGTTACAGTATCTTATAAGTATGGTATATGAAGGATGCATAGAAAATGGACTTAGAATGAATGCCAGCAAATCGAAGGTAATGGTCTTTGAAAAGAGTGAAAGTAGAACAGTGTGTCGAATAAAAGAAGAGAGTGAATGGCTTGAACAAGTCGACGAGTATGTCTATCTGGGTAGTATGTTCCAACGGAATGGACGGCCTGATAAGGATATTGAAAGAAGAGTTATGGCAGGAAACAGAGTGAATGGAGCACTTAGACCAGTTATGAATGATCGCAACATATCAAAAGATGCTAAAGTTGCCATTCATAACGCAATCGTAATGCCAACCCTGACGTATGCAAGTGAGACCTGGACATGGCAGAAGTCGCACGAAAGCAGAATAAATGCAGTTGAAATGAGATCGCTTAGAAGAATTTGTAACAGAACGATGTATGTCAGAGTTCGAAATGAAGATACAAGGAAAGAATGTAAGATGAAGAAAGATGTTATTAACAGAATGAAAGTTAACACATTGAGATGGTTTGGCCACTTGGAGAGAATGAATGAAGAACGCCTGACGAAGAAAATATACAAAGCTGACAGGAATGGAATAAGAGGTCGGGGGCGCCCAAGAAAAGGATGGCACGACCATGTAAACGATATTCTGAAAGATGGAAATGTAAGAAGCGTGAACAACAGACGAACGTGTATAAGACGATGTATGAATGTTGATGAGGCGATGAATGTGTGTCAAGATAGAAAAATGTGGCGTTCGATTCTCTCTGCCTACCCCGTGAAGGACATGGCGTGATGGTATGTATGTGTCATACAAAAAGGTTTAATATACCACGGAAATGATTGTGGACTGTATGATGCAAGGAATCCGAAGACTCTCCGATATTGAGTTTTTTCCAATCTGGTCCCGATTTAAGGAGGTAGGTATATATTCACCAACACAACACTGATTTCACTGCGGTGTTAGACATTTAATTACAGACCGTCGACTTAAATATCTCCGAAATTACAGATGCCGAAATGACAGAAGAACGATACAACAGAAGCAGCGTAACGTTGCACATTCACCGACCGTTGTGTGATGACCAATCGCGGGTGAGTCCGTAAGGAATTAGGAAAAATGACAGGAGAGGAAAAATAAAAAATTGCAAGAAAGTTCAAAAACCGAAAACCATAGAAACAAAACAAAAGAAAAAATACATAATTAGATATAACAATATCTAACATATAATAAACGTTATGTTATTTCATGTGTTACATGCAACTTGTTATAAAAAAGGTATCTGTATTTATATTTTTTTATTTATTTATTTATACATCTTCTTGTACATAATATAAACAAATATAATTGTACACTGGCGGGCTTATTGCCATTAGGCAATTTATTCCAACCAACCAGATTACAAAGTATGACAACATTGTGTATGTACAACAGCAAATAAAAAACAGTAAAAGAAATCAAATAAAATACGTATAACACTTAAATACTATTAAACAAAAAAAATATATAATTCATAGCAATAAAAAGGATATGGTAAGGACAGGAGAGGAAATCGGGATCAGGTGTTCAAGGATAAATATTCCTTCTTTAGTTTTTTCTTGAAAATACTAAGTGAGTTAGACGACGCAATATCCGGACTAAGGCTATTCCATAATCTTGCTGATTGTACTTCGAACGAAGAGCTGAGAAATTCTGTATTATGGATAGGTATGGATAGTGTTGTACGTTCAGCAGATCGGAGTGGAAGTCCATGATTGGATAAATAAGTGAATTTGCTTTTTAGGTACTGTGGCAGGTTTGGGTTCGAGAGAATATTGTACAATAGTGTATATTGCGCCGCTGGCGTATCCTGGGCCAACAAAGAAGATTGCGGTAAGTTGATATGCGATCAAATTTTTTCAACCCAAAGATGAATCTGACACATATATTCTGAAGACGTTCAAGTATTTTTATATGACGCAATCATTCTATGGCGGAAAACAGAAATATCTTATAAAGACTTTAGGCCCATAGTTCGTAGACTATAGGCCTACGGTATATGTTACAAATACATCCTAAGATTGAACGAGTTGAAAAGGATAAAAAGGTTTGAGTCCTCCTCGGTAGGTGGGTATCCATTTTGGAGAATTCAACCTTCTCTTGTTTTGTTTATCGATTCCTTTTAGATTCCAGCAGAATTATTTTGTTTTGCAATAAAATGAGAAAACACTTAACTCGAAGGATCTGTTTCAAACGTTTTCAATAAATAAAAGGTTACGTTCATGTTTTCGACTCAACGCGCCGCCATACAAAAATACATACATACAGTTTTTATTTATTTATTTTTTTATTTATTTATTTTTTTTTATTTTTTATTTAGAAAACAAACAGGATACAATGTTATAAGGATAAATACAATATGAAGACTTAACAGTAAGGAAAGTTCATTGTACCCCAATAATATGTTTTCACATAAGATATAGGGTGAACTTGTTTTTGACTTATTTAGTAAGTTTAAAAGTAATTAATATAATACTTGTATGTAGTGTGTATTAAGTAAGTGGATATGTGTTATATTTGATGTAGGTATATGTATTATATACATATTATAACAATATTGAGTATATATTTATGTATGCGAGATAGATTGTGAATGAATGTGACTATTTATCGAATTGTTGTAATATGTATGTTCTGAAATCCGCCTGTGATTTATGTACTATATCGAAATGTTTAAAATATGAATTGTAGTTGGAGCAACTTCGTCTAATGTTATTATTTTGTGAGTAGTTAGTGTTACGTCGGTTGACATAGAACAAAAACTGAGATCTGAAATTGCGTGATGGACAGTAAAAATTTAATTTAGAACAGTGAACCTATTACCTATCAGTATCTTCCTCTTTGCACATCTCTGAAGTGTCATAAAACATACTATATTTGCTGTTTAGGTATCAAATAGTAGGTACAAGATTGTTTTGGGATATTATAAATCATAACGAGATAATGAAAAATATTTCCATGCGACATGTGCAAGTGGCGAATTGATGCCAAATGCCAATATCTTTATTCTTATTTTCGTCGTTTCAACTGGTTTTAACACAATTTCTAATAATAATAAGCCCGCCAGTGTGCATTAAATTTTTTTATATTATGAAAAAAAGTTAAAAAAAAATCGCGGTACACAATTAAATCGTCGTGCCGACTCTAAATGTATGCTAGTGAGACATGGACATGGCAGAAGACGAAAAAAGTAGAATTAACTCGGTTAAAATGAGATCACGCCGAATGTGTTGTAAAACGATGTATGATAGAATAAGAAATAAGGATATTAGACGAGAATGAAATGCCCTAAGGTGGTTCGGCCACATAGTAGGAATGACTGTGTGATAAAATAAGTATATAAGGCTGATGAATGCGGGACGAAAAGTAGAGGTCGGCCAAGGAAAAGTTGGCACGATCACGTGATAGATGGAGACGTTAGAAGTAAGAATAACAGAAGACTGTGTGTGAAACTATGCATGGACGTGAATGAAGCAAGAAATTTGTGTCAAGATAGAGGAGTCTGGCGTTCGGTTCTCTCTGCCTAACCCAAAATGGAAAATGGCGTGATGGTATGTTATATACAAGAAGATAAATAAAAATAAAAAATACGAATAATTTGACCATTATAAACATTATATTTGTATAGAGCCGTTTGTGTCCACCGGGAGTTGAACCAGGAGTCTTTGGCTCAGTATTCGGATATCCAACCAACTGAACCACGAAGGTCGACAACTAATTACCTTAAAATGTGTTATATAAGAAGAAAATATGGACCTGCACTCAAAGTTTTCGGTTGTCTCTAGATGTCCACTCTGACGCCGTCAAAGTCTTTACCTGCATATTCAGAAAACCATCTGCAAATATCATAATTTACCGAAAATATGCGATAGTTACTACTCTTGCGTCAGATTACGCATAATATGTACTTAGATTCAGAAAGCGTACCGGATATTACAATAGGTCCATAGTATTGATATATGGATATTTCTCTTGAATCGTGTATGTACAAGAATGTGTTGTTCTATTAGCAGAGTTGTGTAGGGTTATTCTGCAATCGTCGGAAGATGTTGAATAACGTTACACATTATTACATTTTGGTACGCATCAACTTTTCAGAGGAACGAAAGGATTAATGTCTCCTTTGTGGTTAGCAGATTGTATTTGTGTCTATCTTTTAATGTTTGCCGCTACCAGACTAAATGGTTGAACTCATTCGTTTGCATCTCGCCTTCGGTATAAACGGATTATCAGCTTAGGGGGAACATGGATATAGCTACGAGGTTCCGTCGATTTTTTTTTCTCCTCCCGGCCAAACAAAAGGACCACCTTGTTATGCCTACCCACTGTTTGAAGAAACAGCTCTGCCGGAAAAGGTTTATTCTTCGTCTGATAATAGCATTAGAGGCGACATGCATAATTCAATGAAGAGAATCTTCACCGCTGACGGGAATCGTCTATTTGCGGATAAAAAAAAATACCGAAGAGGAATCTCGCAAATTATCAAAAATGAAATATGGATTTGTACAATCCAAAATGTCAACAAGAGATTCTTGATTTTTTTCCATTTTTTAGGGTGGAAGTATGGGGATATAAAATTTCATTGTGTAATAATATGCTATCGATTTCGGAATGGAATTAATAATAGTCTTACATTTTTTGAGGATTAGTGATTTATATTTATATATTTGTATATAACGGTGAAAAGTGTGGGATTATTTTTTTTATTTTAAAAATATTTGTTTAAATTTATTAAAATTATTATTTTTAGATACCTAGTTAATATTTTTTAAATTACAAAATTTTTGACTTTCGTTTTGATTTTCAATTAGACCATGACTGAGAACCTTATTTGATTATACTGGCCTTATTAGCCGAAACGTTAGTAGGTACTACGAAAGGGAATAAATACGTGTCCTGCCCCCTTTCCCCCCATACACAAGTGTTAAGCACTTTCAAGGGGGCAATACATATTTAAATATTTATTTCATAATTATGTTTCAAACGTATATTTTTATATTAACGTACATAGAAGTCACCAAATGTTAAGGCCGTATTTATAAACAATTCTCAGTGCTCAAGTAAATACTTAGCACACAGAAATGTATGGAATTTGTCTTGCTAAGCATTGAGAAATTTCTTAGTACATTTTATAAAATCGGGCCTTAGGAATTGGATCCATTGTAGAATTTATTCTGATACGTAGCGTTAAGGAGTGTTTGCAATCTTCAAAAAACTAAATTCCTTAAGTTAATTTCTTATATAAGCCTAAAATGGAGTACCTACTGGAGAATCGAACATGGGACCGGGAGTCAGATATTTTACTTAAAAATGCAGAAAGTTATGTATAACCCACAAAGATGACAACAATTATTATAAACGAGTGGGTTGTGGCCAACGTTTTACCCCTACACAAAGTATTCAAATTTTATATGGAAAATTTTCATCATTTTCATGAAATGAATATGTTGAATAAAAAAATAATTTTGACTTAAATATTTCATTACTTATAATTTTGACTTAAATATTCAATGCCTTTTGATGAATGTGATGTGCCTTTTTAGCAATTTTAAAATAATGTTAGAAGCGTGAACAACAGACGAACATGTATAAGACGATGTATGAATGTTGACGAGGCGATGAACATATGTCAAGATAGAAGTAAGTGGCGTTTGGTTCTCTCTGCCAACGCCATTAGGTACATGGCCTGATGGTATATATGTAGGTAAAATCAAATTTTAAGTTTCCTGAGCTTGTGGTCTCTCTGAAATATTTGACAGTTATTTAAATAAGAAGCACTGATCAGATGTTCTTCAAAATCTAATGGGTCTAAGTGAGTATTGGGTACCTATATAAATTTGCAAAATTTGAAAATAATCGAATGGGTATTTTAGTCTATAATCGTAAAATTTAATAAAAATTTAATAGTATACAGCACATACATATACATTGTGATGAAACTTTCAGAATACAATCTCAGCATGATATTACATGGTTGATAATCTGCAATAAAAAAATAACTTGAAATGCGTATTCGTAACTCCGCACTTATCTCCTTGGGGTAGTAAGGAGTAAAATCACACAAAAAACCTTGGATAAAATAAAATACGGTCATCAAATGAATACAAATATCTAGAGCGATGAACTGAAAAAAAAAAAATAAATATCCTATTTTCGAAAGCAACAAAGCGAAAAATAATACTTACTTATTCGACATAAATAATATTGATACGTTTTATTGTTATGGTCGTTACATTCAAGTCAAAATGAATATAAAAATATAAGAGGTCTAAAATAATGGAAACAGGTAGGGGTTATTTTGGCCCACTTAAATCCGTAGACAAACTGGGTTCAGCCATGAACCATCACATCTCATACATACCTACATATATTGGGAAAATAGCGGAAATAGTCAGGTGTGAAGGAAATCAAGGTGTATGTTCTGACTCCTGTTTTTCTGACTTCCAAAGGTTATAACTGACCGTTGACTTTTATTACTATTACGACCGACCCCTCGGCACATTTCACAATAGTGATGTTCAATTACAAGACTCGGGATTTGGGTCTGAAAATCTTAGTCACTTAAATTTGTATTGAAGTATTAGTTTGCCTATTTACACGTTTATTTTTTTGAAGTATAAAGGTGTTTTGTCCTACGAGGGCTGTATCAAGACAATTGTATTATATTCTTAGCATATAATATCTTCGCAGGACGAATACTCATAACCGTTAAATAAAATAGATACTTAATATGAAGAATCAATAATTTTTTTGTATAAATTGTTAAAGAAAACACTTATATGTAGATAGAAACACAATTAGATTCCACAATATAGTGTATAGTGTAGTATATAGTGCGCCTCTGAAGATGTCAGCTGTGACTGGCGAAAGCGCTTAGGCAAATATAAATACTCATTGTGGAATCTAACTGTGTTTCTATTTATAAGTTATTTTTACAATTCATAATTATGAACTTCCACTGTGTCAATGAAAAAACCTACAACTTATTGAATTTTTGTATTCTTATTTATTTATTTATTCATTAATCAATTAATTTATTTCGTTTATTGGTTTATTTATATTTTAATAATTTAGTTATATATTTATTTATTAATTTATAAATTAACTATGTATTTATTTATTACAATTAATAGCCTTTAACACATACAAAGAAAACAGTATTTAAAAATGATTTTATATACAATAACAGATTATATTAAAAAACAGAATTATTTGAAAAAAAATATAGTTGGAAATGAATATAACATTTGATACGTATAACTATAATATACTTGCAAAAAGTAATATAAAAATGAAGATTACAACTAGAAAAAAAAAGAAAATACGAATCCCAAACTAAAAATAAAAATAGAAGTCCCATACAAATACCATGAAGTTCATTTAATTATAACTCTATAATGGAAACCTACCAAAATATAAGCATACGTAGCTTTATCAAATGAAGGAAATACTAAAAGTTTAAAATTGACATGATGTACAAGACTAAATGACTTCATTGAGACAAACGGAATGTTTACCAAACTTCAATCTGCGTATAGAAAATATCATTCAACTGAGACTGGACTTCTTCGAATATTATCTGATACAATTCTAGCTACTGAAACCGGAAATCATGTTCTATTAGCATTTCTCGACATGAGTGCAGCTTTTGATACGATTGATCACACTATTCTCACTGAAAGACTCAAAACAACTTACGGTATGCGAGAAAACACATATAAATGGTTTCAATCTTATCTCACAGGACGACACCAAACTATCAAATTCAATAACGTAAAATCATCTCCCGCTTTTGTAAAATTCGGAGTTCCCCAGGGTTCCGTGCTAGGTCCGTTACTATTTATCTTATACACAAAAGACATATTTTCAATCATTGACTCCCACGGACTACTCGCACACTGTTATGCGGACGATTGGCAGCTTTACTTTTATTGCACACCAGAAAATGCTCACCATCTAAAATCTGTAAATGTATCGAAGATATCGGTGTTTGGATGTCAGCAAACAAACTTAAGCTAAACCCAACAAAGACAGAACTACTCTGGACAGCAACACGCAAACGAAGCCATTTAATAGACACTTCCCCACTAACTTTCGAAAATTCAGATATTCTTCCTAAATCCTGTGTTAAACTTCTTGGAGTCAAAATAGATTCAAATCTAAGCTTTTCAAACCAAATTAACACAGTTACTTCTTCTGCTTTCTTTCAACTAAGACGTTTAAAGTGAATCCGAAGGAGTATCCCAATTGAAGCCATGAAATCTTTGGTAAGCGCCTTTGTTGTCTCCCGTTTGGATTATTGTAACGGTATATATGCGAATTTACCAAAGAAAGAAATTAATAAAATTCAGTCAGTTTTCAATGCTGCAGCCAGACTCATCACTGGAGCCTCCAAATTTTCTCACATATCTCACCATCTTCGCAATCTACATTGGCTTAAAGTCCCCGAAAGAATTGAATATAAGCTCTGTCTCATAATCTTTAAAGCACTTCGTGGTATGGCTCCTACTTACCTCTCCGAACTGTGCATTCCGCTTTCAATAAATGACAGACAATCATCACTTCGTTCTGCCTCTTCATCCATGGTTGGGAAATTAGTTGAAATAAACAGGGTGCACACAACTAATTTCGGTGATCGTGCATTGGCTGTGGCAGGACCAAATGCATGGAATAAGCTCCCACACACCCTCAGACAAACCGAAAATATATCTTCGTTCAGGAAAAAACTCAAAACGCACTTTTTTCGCAAATCTTACCAGAGCCGAAATGATACAACGTAATCATTTTTTCAGCGCCCTTGAGGTGAGATATTCACAAAAACGGCGCTATATAAATTATCCAAATTTATTATTTTATGTGAAAAAAATATAACATAAAACATCATAAAATTTTAATTTTGTTTTTGGCCGTATTTTCTGCGTCTGTTTTATCGAAAGATTAAAATAATTAATTACTTTATAAATGTGAAATTATAATAGTGCGTGTTCTATATGAAAGATTTTCTATACAAACAAGAACCCATAAATGTTTTATTTTATTTATTTTATTTTATTTGGGACACTTACAGACATTGACAATCGCATACAAGAAAGTATATCATAATAATTTTACATAATGTCAATATCCAATTGGAAGTGAACACAACATGCGAAGTTCATAAATTATTTACACAAACATATTAAAATATCCAAGATAAAAGCAGTAATAAAAAAACTTTAAAAATAAGACATAATTATACAAAACCTATAAAAGCATAAAGAAGCAACAATAAAAAGTACAAAGTAAATATAGAGAAGTATATATAAAACAATGAAAATTGTGCATATAACAAAAAAAAGGGATGAAAACATCAACAGAAATTCTCCTCTCTACTCAGAATCAATAGCATTCTTTTTTTAAATACCTCTCTTGTGTTGCAGAAGATATCAACTATGTTAGAGTTGCTATGACTATTGTAAATACGGCACATGCGATACAATGGATTATAAAATGATATGTTAGATATACAGAACCCTATGTGAAAAATATTTGACTTTCTTAGTGATTTAATATTGACGTTATATTTTAAGTCATTGACCAGCTGTGTGTCCATCACATTATTTATTATATCAAATAAACATGCCACGTCCGCCACTTTTCGTCGAGTACTCAGCTTAGAAATATTAAAAAAAATCAATCTCTGATTATAAGTTAACATGTAACGACCTATACCGGCTCTATAAGACAGAATTTTTACAAACTTCATTTGGACAGATTCTAACATTTCAGTGTATACATTATAATGTGGACACCATACAGGTGACCCGTATTCCAGAACACTTCTTACTAATGATTGATAAAGATATTTTAAGCTTTGAGTATTTGTGAAGTTTACAGTGAGTCGAGTTATGAACCCTAGCATCTTCAGTGATTTTTGAACAGTATTTTCAATGTGTGGGCGAAAAGTGAGTTGGGAGTCAAAAGTCACTCCAAGATCTTTAATGACATTTATACGTTTGAGAGGTTTATCAGAGAGTGAATATACATTTTCAATTTTCTTATGATTTCTAGTAAATGTGATTACGTGACATTTATCAATGTGTAGCTCCATTTCGTTTTTAATGCACCACAAATTTAAAGTTTCGAGGTCTTTTTGTAATGTTAGACAGTCAGACATGCATTTAATGACATGAAAAGTTTTAATGATTGTCTTTTGAAATAGATACAACAAGGATGATTGGTATTTCAATAAAAGCGTTTACTTACTGAATTTTTACACTGCTAAAGAAAATTGAACGCGTATGATCAAATATGCGATGATGATGAATAGGTGACACGAGGCGCGTGAGGTAGGTCTATATAAACAATATATGTAATAGGTTAGGTACTAGAATATTCCACGCCTGTTCCAAAGGCGGCCACATATCCATTTTATCTTTGCCCGAAATTTAATATTTATATTTTTTAATATTTTCCGGTATTGGTCTCGATCATCAAGACTGCCATGGTTGATATTTGTCCATCCCTACTACGGAGTTAAATCTATCGGTGCGAGGTAAACGAGAAAAATACTCCGCACCGCGAGAAAAATAATAATTCCTTTGAAAATATAAAAAAATAACATAATATTATCCGTTCGTTCGCTTTCATTTTCGTTTAATATTATTATGAAAGAATCAATGAATCGATATTGAGTCGAAGACGGAAATAAATAATAAAGATTGATCGATTTTGATATCGAGTCTTATTTAGTCAGATATATCATAAACATTTCAATCTAAAACGAATCAGATTGATAATCAATACGAGTTGATTTTATAGAAATTATCGACTCATTTTATAGAAATTATACGCTTGGATTATGAATATGTACATAGGTACTTACTTCATATATGTATTTGTTATATAAGGTATTTAAAAATATTACTGCAAGGTAATATGTCTGTACATAATATAATTAACAAGAAATTATTCAACAATTAAAATACTAACAAATTAAATACAACAATTAAAATAATTTATTAAGAGCGTGAATAATTGAAAATGCATCTATTCCTAGGAATGGTTTAAATTTGTATAATATCGCTTATGCATTCGCATAATTAAAGAAATGAATGTACTTGTTTGAATTTTCTTCGTAGGTCCATATAACTTAGTTTGTTGGTCATATTTTGTTTTTGTTTGTCAATATTTTAACGTATACAAATTATTAATCATTTTTTGCATTGTGAACTGATTTAAACAAAAAAAAACGAATACGATTTACAGCCCTAAAAATTAAAGGGTCCTAAATAACTCTTCTTTGGTTTCAATCTTGGGTATTGCTTGGCAGCAAAGCGATGTATATACATATTCCTCCACTCCGTTCGATCTTTACCGACTCTACAACGCTGTGTAGGAGATACACTTCATATCGTGGCACACCTGCTCTAGATAATCCTGACGGGGACGTCCTTTGCCAGTTGTTCCCTAAATCATTACCTCCAAGATGATGTGAAAGAGATCCTCGTGTCGCAACACATAGCCTATCCAGTTTGCACGTCTTTTTGATAGGTATGGTGTTCAACATATTTCTTCAATTTTGCTAAGAACCTCATCATGTGAAATATGGTCCCTCGAAGATATGCCGAGTATTGGTCGATAGGTCCTCCTCTAGAAGGCCTCCAATCTTTTGCGATCTCTTTCACCTATGCACCATGTCTCACAACCATATAGCAGAATACTCCACACACACACATATCTTTACGAGATCTTTTCGGAGTTTAAGGTCCACATATTGTTGGGTTCGAAGATCTTGGATTTTTTGTTGAAGGCGAGTTTTGCTTAGTGGTCTACTATCTGCTTAGCAAAGACAGAGTCTACTGTTTACGACTGTCTGTTTCAAGCACTGAAAATTCAAACTGACCAACGCAGCGCGGTGTATCCATCCCGAGAACCAAGATTGGGATCGAACCCATGACAGCAACACAGATTTAAAAGAAACTTTATTAATTTTGTTATTTGTTTTTTTTTTCTGAGAACAGCAAAGATATCAAATTATAAAAGTGCTTGTTCCAAGTATAGTCTTAAATAAAATAATCTCTTAATTAAATACATTATACGTAAAAAATATTCGTTAGATTAAGTATCAACGTTCGGTAATCAGCGAGTAACAAAGTCCATTCGTTAAATTACAGTATAATTTCGTTTGTACTAATTTAATATAACCAATCTAAATCTTAAATCTATTATCATCAATGAATTTCTATTTCTGCCTCATTCGTTATTATTCGAATCTTTAAAATGGAATATTTCGACATCTCCGATACAATAAAACACTCTTCTTATGCGATATTATTATAAAGCTCGAGTCATTTTCTGCAGCATCATCGGGTAATGATAATGATAAAGCGTGGTAGGTGGAGGCAGGCAGATCTAAAGGGAAATATTGGAAGCACCTCATATCTCCAGGGTGCCGAGTTCCTTCACCATTCACAAAACTAATGGATTCTCTTTCTTCAGCCTCCGTACCTACCTACAGAAACATTGACTTGCAATAAAACCACAACCAAATATACTTGTAGATAATTTACAAAGCGTGAATTGTACAGTATTGTTAGCGCTTCTTGCCAAAGATGAGAAAGCGGTGGGGCTTTTGACTGAAATACGGAAAAAAAAATATCACCAAAGTAAAAACTTAAAAAAAAACTAATGCCTTCGAGATGTGGTGTTGTTAGAGGATTTTGCAATTAACTGCTAGGTATAATGATTATTGATACATAATATGTAACTTCCAAATGCATCGTCAATCTATTATCAGCGCGTCATATATAAGAAATATTGACAGAAGGCCTCTTTATAAGCACGGATGATGACTTTTTAAAAGTTTTTGAAACATGGCTACTTAGGGGACACCAGCTATTAGGATTTGAGTTCATTATACTTTTGCGCAGAAGCGGGGAGGGTTTTAAATCTGCTCAAGAAAATATTAATATTGGTTATAAAAAGTTCCGAGTTTGTAAGAAGGTGGAAACGCAGAATTCAGAAGATCATTCTACAGCTGTTGATTTAGCGTAAATGTAAAAACTCTTCGTGATCCAATGGAATCTCTCCAATATTTTGTGATTCGAAAGGCACCACTTATTGCGGTTTGTTGGTTTATTTACATTAAGATTTCTTTGGGAAAAAACACGTTAGAATTTATTGATTCATTCCGTCCAAGTTTCAACTAACAATATACCTACCTTATGACAGCAAAAATTATCATGTGAATGATGTGATTTCTCAAATTTCCAAGAAATATTGTCAAGAGTGAAATAAATTATTCTCAATCAACAAATGAGAATAGCTGAACGCGTCGGTATTAAATAATTTATTTTAAGAAATGCATTATGTTTCAGATTCATCATCTATTTCGAATGGTCCTTTTATGATGTAGAAACAGCTTCCCTTTCTTCTTGCTGATACAGGTGAACGGTATACGATGCCCCCGCAGTGACGGAGATTAGATTTTCGAGATGATAAAAAATGGCATTTTTTAATTAATTTCTATGATGAATCCGTAATGTCAGATATTTACACTTTGCCTACAGATACCTACAAGTGTTTATTTTTACCCCTCACTGACACGAACCTGCCTCATATTGTTATGGACGCGATTTGAAAGCATACTTTATATATTTAACTAAAATTGTATTAAAAATGAATTTATATATAGTGTTATGAAATTAAGTACTATTTCTATTTAAATTGAAAATTTAAATAGAAATATTTTGAAAATAAGAACCCAAGAAAAATGAAAACAAAAGATTTGAGTAGTGAGTTGGAAAAACTAGACAAAGCTTGTAAAAATATAAATTGTAGAAATATAAATTGTAAAAATAAATAAGACTTTGAACCATAATAAAATAAACAATATAAATTTCGGTACATTTGGTGTCAGGTGTGGGGTATAAAAATACCCAAGTATTTTTTGTGTAAGAAAAAAATAAAATAGTTATTTATAAAGACATTTATTATGGCATCAAAAAAAATAACTCTTTTAGAGTTGAAAGTGGTTGATTTAAAACATGAGTTGGAGGAGAGAGACGCTGATACATCAGGAAATAAAAATGCACTTCAACTACGATTGAGAAAAGTGATGCAAGAAGATTTGAGTAGTGAGTTGGAAAAACTAGACAAAGCTTGTAAAAATATAAATTGTAGAAATATAAATTGTAAAAATAAATAAGACTTTGAACCATAATAAAATAAATAAATATAAATTTCGGTACAATATGTAAAACCTAGGTACTTTAAATATTATTGTGTTTTTAATGTATAACATCTTAAGATATTATAGAACTCCATATGATACGACAACGACGTAATATACATATCTTGTCATTACTATACAATGTCCTTTTTAATCCAAATTTACCTCAGTATCTCAAAGATAAATTCACTTATCTTTCAAGCCATGGGCGTCCACTTCGATCTGCTGAACGTACTTTACTATCTATCCCTATTCATAGTTCTGAATTTTTTAGCTCTTCATTTGAAGTACATTCAGCTAGACGCTGGAATAGCCTAAGTCCTGATATTACGTCGTCTATCTCACTAAACATCTTCATGAAAAGGCTAAAGCAAAAATATTTATCTGACAACACCTGATTACATCTTACACTACTCTTCCTTTCCTTATCCCTTGGTCTTCCTATCATTGCTATGATTTGTTCTTATATGCTATCTTCTTAGTTTTTTTTTCTTTTTATTTCTTTTCTTTTGCTATCTTTGTTTTTTTGTAATGTGATTAACTTATTGCCATAGTAGGTACACATTGTTTTGTATATTTAACATTTACTAACATTGGTTGGAAGAAATTGCCATTAGGCAATAAGCCCGCCAGTGTGCTAATTATATGTACAAGAAGATTAAATTAATAAATAAATAAATAATTAAATCCATGATATGGGTAAACATGGATTTAAATATCATATTATGGAGTTCTATAACATCATACGATATTATTGAACTCCATAATATGTATATGATAATCCAACTGTCGATTCGTTCATGAGAATTCAATTCTCTTAATGAATCGACATTATTAAGCCAAGATGCGTGTACGAAGGAAAATTTTGTTTAGTGTAGTGGACTTTTTGCATGCTAAATACACGAACTAGAGGCCTCGCAGCATATATGTTCCCGTACATGGATTTACTCAGAATTCGGATTAGAACATTTTATGTGAGTTTTGTGTGTGGTGTGTGTGTGTGTGTGTGTGTGTGTGTGTGTGTGTGTGTGTGTGTGTGTGTGTGTGTGTGTGTGTGTGTGTGTGTGTGTGTGTGTGTGTGTGAGGGTGTGTGTGTGTGTGTGTGTGAGGGTGTGTGTGTGTGTGTGTGTGTGTGTGTCCGTCCCCCCCTTATAACTTTTGATCCGCTCAATTTGCAAATTTTCAGAATATATAAACAGTTATAGGCCTACAAAACTGTTATACTCAGAAGTGTGAATTTTTGTTTCAGTCAGGGGTTATCAACTTTTGAAATTTTGGTTTATTTTTCCATATATCTCAGAAACCATAAAAGCTAGAACGCTGAAATTTGTTATAAACATAGACAAATACAAAATCTCAAATTGGTTTTTTTTAAAAAAATCCAGGGTTTCTCAAACATTTTTTATTAAGAAAAATATTTTTTTTATGATAAATTTATGAGTTTAACTGCCTATATTTCCAGATTTTTTAAAAATATCAAAAAAAGCCGAAACACCCCAACTAGACAATTTAATTTTATATAAAAAATATTAACATTGTATTAGCACATATCAATTTTTTTTAATAAATTTTATAAAAATTGAATTTAGTGACAACATTGCTTCATACAATTTGTATGGCAATCGCCTACACACAATATCTAAGAAGACTTAATTGTTTGATACTAATCTCCAAACATACATACATACCATCATTCTGTTTTCATATTCTGGGTAGGATCAAAGGACTGACCTCCATACTATCCTATCTTGACATACATACATATGTAGGTACATGTGTTGTATAGAAAATCAAATATCTTAAAATATTAAATAATTTGTATTTATGGGATTATAGTTTGGTACATATTCTTCAACTATACATACTATCGCTATCGACAGTTGGATCTCATGTGTTACATGCAACTAGTTATATGGAGTTCTATGACATCTTAATTAAGATATTATAAAACTCCATATGATAATTATATCCATGATATGGCTAAACATATATATCATTATTATGTGGAGTTCAATATCATTGCTATGATTTGTTCTTATATGCTATCTTCTTTGTTTTTGTGTTCTTTTTTTTTTCTTTTTTTTATTACTTTTCTTCTGCTATCTTTATTTATTTTGTAATGTGATTCACATATTGCCATAATACACATTGTTTTGTATATTACACATTTATTCTGGTTGGTTGGAAGAAATTGCCATTAGGCAATAAGCCCGCCAGTGTACTTATTATGTGTACAAAAAGATCAAATAAATAAATAAATAAATAAATATCTTAAGATATTATAGAACTCCATATGATAATCCATGATATGGGTAATCGTGAGGGTTTCGATTTCACCATTTGACGGGACTTGCCCTCATGATGGAAGCAATAATTATCTTATTGAGTTCTATGATATCTTAAGATATGGGAAATCATGAGGGTTTTGATTCCACCGTTTGACGGGACTTGCCCTCCTGGTTTTACAAAAAGTTATTTTCTCTCGAGAAACAAAGGTTCAACTTCGACTTAATTTTTTTGCTGTTCTTCCTTACTCGCTCTAGAATTTATTGTATTTATTAGTTATTGATACGTAAAAAAGTTGATCTACATAACTGTAATCCAACCGTGATTGTTTCAACCTTGAACTACATATTATTAATCGTTATGACATGTGGTAACACAACAACTTGTTGGTTTAAAATACAATTCATTCACCTTACAATTTTTTTCGGTATATCCATCACGAAGGGTCCAGGTTCTATCCCGCTGTTACGGCAGCAAGGGCTGTAGTTCCATGCTGTGAAACTTACCTTTAGATGTCGGCGATCATTATTGCATATTTATTTGGACAAAACTATATTGAATATACATTTGGACAAAACCATAATGAATTCGGTTATCTGGCCTCATATATTATATGAAATTGGAACGATTAAGTATGTAATTTTACTCACCAATCGCAATATATAACAAGTGGGTTGTGGGCAATGCCATATTCCTCATTACCAAGTCACTCCACGAAGTATTCAAATTTTTTTTTTTAATGTATATGTCCTTGCTAAACAAGTACATATACATCTTCCTACGTTCCCTAAAATAAGTCAATAAATGCTTGTGCTATAGGTGAACGAGATCGGTCGAGGCAGGATTCGAACTCGCGACCACTGGATTACTAGCCCAGCGCGCTAACCGCTTGAGTTTGTTAAATTATTTTTTTATTTAAATATTTTGTTATAAAAACATGATAATCTTAAAATATGATCATGTTTCGACTTGTAGAAATATACTTCGTTGGCCAAAGATACGAGATCGTCGTAACATTCACATTCTGTCATTACTTTATAAGACTATTTATGATCCCTATTCACCACAATATTTAAAAAATAACGTCGTATTCTTGTCAAGTCACGGCCTATCCCTTCGATCTGCTGAACGTACTACACTAGCTATCCCCATTCACAATAAAGAAGTTTTCAGCTCCTCTTTTCAAGTACAATCAGCTAGACTATGGAATGGCCTAAGTGATGAAGTAACGTCATCTCAATCCATTCAAATATTTAAAGGTAAATTAAAAAAACTTTATTTGTCAAATAGTTCCTAAATTCCTTCTATATCCTTCCGTAACCTCCTTTTCCTCATTGCTATGATCAGTGTTATTTTTTTTTATTTTTATTATTCTTTTATTTTTAAACTCTCTTTTCATTTTTTTTTCTCTTTGTAATTTTTTTTTATATTTCTTACTATTTTATGTTTTTTTATCAATTTATTACTCACTTAATTAGTACTTTACCAATTTAACTAAGAGACTTCACGTTGCTCGGGTTGGTTGGAAGAAATTGCCTTATGGCAATAAACCTGCCTTTGTACACATGTACATAAATTATATAAATAAATAAATAAATAAATTCTACAATACCATTGGCAATTTGAAAATAAAAATATCAAATTTTATGTTTTCTGAGCTTGGGGTCACTTCGAAATATATGACACAAAATTGAGAAGTACAACAACTGATCAGATATCCTTCAAAATCAAATGAGGTCTAAGCGAGATATACTAAAAATGAAAAGAATCTTATTACTTCTTTCGTCTATAATCGATAAAGTAGAATAAATCCGCTGTACATAACACATAGCACACACACACAGATACATTGTGATGAAACTTTCAGAATACGATCTCAGCATGATACTATTTAATAATCTGTAATAAAAAATACCTTTAAATTGCGAATTCTTGACTCCCATTTACGCGAATTCACTTGGGATAGTGAGGAGTGAAAAATAAGTGAATGTACAATGCAGTATAAAAAGTTAACTGAACATACAGAAGTTGTAAATAAAAAAAATAGTGAGTTGGATGCGGCAAACGGCAAACTCGAATGGACAAAGGGACAGAAGATGAAGAAGACGGGACATAATGGACAAAGGGACAGAAGATGAAGAAGACGGGACATAATGGACAAAGGGAAAGAAGATGAAGAAGACGGGACATAATGGACAAAGGGACAGAAGATGAAGAAGACGGGACATAATGGACAAAGGGACAGAAGATGAAGAAGACGGGACATAATGGATAAACGGGACAGATGAGACAGATAGACACTCGCGCAATCATAGAAACTAACATACCTACTTATCATCATCATCATCGGCGCTACAGTCCACTACGAACCCTGACCTCCTCCAGAAATCGTCTCCATCCCTCCCTATCGACCGCCAGTCTTCTCCAATAATTTATCAGGTCTATTTCTCTGATAATGTACAGCACGTCGTCCAGCCATACACACTTAATACGCACACAATTTTTATCTGTATTAGAAAGGCATTTTGACGCATGTCGGTTACTCACTAGTTAAAATTAAAAGAGCATACAAGAGAACAAAATAAATCGCTCAATATCGAAATCAATCTAAATCCAAGTTGAAATACGAACCAAGGTCGACGATCGACGACTCACCATCACATCCCGTCATATCTTCACCATCCAACCATTGTTGTACATAATTTCTGATTGAATAACTTTTTTGTTAATCACAAGGATTACAGGAAGATATTCGACATTGGCAAAAATACTCGATATTTCATCTGGCGAATTTATCGCTCCGACGTATGACGAATGGGATCAAATAGATTTTTGTAAAGTCGAAATAAAAAAAAATGTTCAGAAATAATATTATTAAAAAAGGTGGTTCAACATTTGTATGTCGTAGTTTTGGCACGCATAGCGGGATGCTCACGTCTCACAGATGGTTTTTCATTGTCACTGCTCCTCCGTGACAAATTACGCCGTGGCAATGTTGTTTGTTCCGTTTAGAAGAAAAGGAAGAAAAAATATACATAGATACGGTAGCCGGATGCGATTATTTTAGATTAAACGAGCGGTTTAAAGCCAAATCATTCCTATAAATAATAAAAAATAGATTCGATGATTTTTATTTAAAAAAAATATTCATCTGAATTGATAAATTGCTGACCGCACATGTTTTGACTTCTATGTTGTTCCAGAGTCGATTTTTTGCTCTATTCTAAGGTTAAACGTTTTGCCTCATTCAACAGGGGCCTCCAACCTCTTCTATCCTCAGCCGCCGTTCTCCGGTTAGGGATCTGCAGGAGCTGTTCTGCATCTCTCCGTATGTCGTCCTCCCATCTAAGTCTTGGTCTCCCCATCTTCCGTTTACCTCCCGGGTGACCAACCATCTCTATCTAAGCAGTCTTGTATCGGTTGAGATCTTTTGCGCTTTATAAATTTTATACAGTTCTTCATTTTTCTTTACGCGCTATTCCTTCTCCATCTCCTTCCTTCACAGGATCACATATTCGGCGAAGGAATCTCCTTTCGAAAACATCTACCTAATGCTTCGTCATCACTTTCAGCATTAAGAAATTTTCAGCAATTTCATGAAATGAGTTTGTTAAATTATTTTTGATTAAATATTTCATCATGAGAACTTGATAATTCTTCAATGTCGAAAGTCTTCAAAGGTTCGAATCCTAAGGTTGGTTAACACCAAGCACTACTCACTAACTCTTCACATATTTCTGTTGTCCGCCAGCCTCTTCATCTCTTGGTAGCTGCTACAGCGCACATCACTGATCGCCTGGTCCATGTACCTACGTAGCTGTTCCTAGGGCGACCTCTTTGGTTTTTGCCATGCTTCATTAATATATGTTTTTTTGTTATTTTATATTCGTTAAGTCATTCATACTATGTCTAGTGACATGTGTGATTGTGTGATGTGTAAAATTCTATATAAAGACACATGCGTGTATCCCAACTCACCAGTCTCATTTCATATTTTATGGCCTCACGTTGCTTTGGTTAGTTGGAAGAAAATTTCTTACTGAAATAAGCCCGTCATTCCACACATGAAGTAAAATAAATACTTAAATAAATCCCATCATCGACAAACGATTGTTTTTTACTTTGTGGTATCATTTTGAAATAATTAAATGAAATAAAACACAACTTTGTGTACACCACTACAATTATAATTTTTATTCAAATGAATAAAAAATCCCTCTACATGTTACGAGAACAAAGTTCCCTTCCTCAGGAGGATACAAAGTATACTAAAATAAATTACAATATACAGACTTAAGGTAAACATAATGGGTGTAGTGTGGGCTGGGTTAAACTATTTATTGGTGGGGGGAGCAATGAAGTTATTGGTTAATTAATTTTTGTATTGGGAAAATATTTAATATAGGGTTATTAGGAAATTGTGTTTGATTATTAATTATATTATTTCTCATGTTTACGTTTTTTCTGATTTCCAAGATTTCCAGGCTATCTAATTGTCTATCACTTAAATTACTATGTAATATTTTTACACCTAAATTATTAATAAAACTATGGTTATTTTCGATCAAATGGTTACTTAAATAAATATTTAAAAGAAAAAAATATTATATGTAGGTACATGAAATATAGGTACCTATGTACATAGGTACTGATCCCAGCGATGAGGAAAATAAGGCTGCATTTGGAAGACTCGCAAGGATTTACGTTAAATAAATTATTTAAACATATTCGTGCAATATTTATAAATATATTTAAATTTACCTCTGTCATTTCAAATTTGTATTATTTTCGCTCGGAATACACAATTTTCTATACCAATGAACCGACATGGATTTATTGGCCCCAAAATCAAAACCGAAATTTCTAATTAATATTAGGACATCAACACTCCATCATTTTTGAACAGGCAACATGTATGCAAAATATTAAAGAATGTCGGTAACATTTTTTACTCCTCTCGTACAAAGACTCGATCTTGTCGACACTGAGATCGCTTTAAATCATCAGCTACAAGAGATGGGGCCATGTTGAGGAAAATTTGTGACGGAATTTATCATCGCATTTTGGAAAGGTTCGCTCAAGAAGAATTAATTCATTGACTCATTAAATTAAAGACACATTAAATTTATACCTTGTTCGTATTTAAACATTGCATAAGAATCAAACAGAAATGGAAGAACCATTCGATTTTAAATTACAATCAGTTCTATCACTTTCTGATCCACAAAAGAGACATAGTACAGTATTTAACATTTCTTTATACTAAGTACAATGGAAACACCAATATGTTTATGTTTCACTATTTAATTAAAAATTGTCAGTGACCGGTATCGATCTGCTGAAGATCATCGCCAGAGTGCACGAAAATGATTGTTAACAAAGTATAAATAATATTTGAATATTGGTACACAACCTTTTTGGTTTTTTTTTGTTGTGTACCAATATTCAAATATTATTTATATTCTGTTTACATTCATTTTCGTGCACTCTGGCGATGTTATTCAACAGATCGATACCGGTCAGTTACAATTTTTAATTAAATAAAAAACTTAAACAAATAGGTGAAAAAAAAGTGAAACTTAAACAAATTAGTGTTTTCATTTATACCTTATATAATGGAGTTTCACCACGAATTATCTGTCTTTATATGTAATTATCTACATAATTATCTATATTTACAATTAGGTATACAATTTGACATAAACAAAATTTCAAAACAAACGTAGGTACCTACCTACGTTGATACTGGATAGAATTAAGAACTTGTGTCGTATTTAAAACATTGCATTAATATACATATTTTCATTAAATATTATAGAGCATTTTAAATAATATAAATTAAAAACATTTAAAAAAATGAACATTTTTTTTTAAATAATATATTGGTGTAATATTTACATACCAAAAAAAACGACATCCATGATCTAGATTAACCAAAAACGTGCTATTTTCAAGCTTATTTCAAATTGTATAGTATTTTTTATGATGCGGTTGTACTTTAGATTTGTGCATATTTCAGGTTAGCTTTTCTTTATCTTACTAAAGTTACTACAGAACTATATATTTTTAAATGTATATATTTTTTTTAATTCTCAATGGGCATCGTGTGTCAATTATAATATTATATTCTTTCATCAATGATGTATGAGCATTTAATATATTGTGAGAAGTATGGTATTTAACCATGAGTCCAATATTAAAGTTCACATCTGACTAATCATAATGAATAGTTTTCATCAAACTTCTTGAGCCATTTCACCGTGGAGGTGGGCGATTTGGACATATGTATGCAAACCAAGCTCAAGTTGGTTTACTACAATTATACTTACAAAGTTTACAGCAGAAAAATAATCCAACTGTCGATTCGTTTAAGAGAATGTAAATCTCTTGAAGGAAGATGCAGTTTAAAGCCAAGACGCGTGTATGAAGGAACATTTTGTATGGAGTAGTGGACTTTTTGCATGCCAAAAACACCAACTTTGAGGCTTCGTAGCATATCCGCTCAATTTACAGAGCCCAAAATTTCAAAATATATAAATATGTATAGGCCTAAAAAACTTTCATACTCCGAATTTTGAATTTAACAAAAAAATTACAGAGTTTCTCAAAAATTTTTTATAAGAAATTTTTTTTTATGATAATTTTATGTGTTTTCTGCCTAAGTTTTAAAAAATATCGAAAAAGCCGAAACACTCCAACTAGATAATTCAACTTTCTATAAAAAATATTAGCATTATAGTGGTACATCTCAATTTTTTTTTAACAATTTTTATAAAAATTGAATTTAGTGACGACATCGCTTCATACAATTTGTATGGCAGTCGCCTATACACAATATGTAAGAAAACTTAATAGTTTGATACTTAATCTCCAAACATACATACATACCATCATGCTGTTTTCATATTCCGGGTAGGAAAAGAGGACTGACCTCCTTACTGTCTTATTTTGACATACATACCTACATGTATTTTATAGAAAACTAAATATCTTAAAATATTCAATAATTTGGATTTATGGGTTAATACATAGTTTGATTCTTATTCTTCAACTATACATACATCGACAGTTGGATCTCATGTGTTACATGCACCTAGTATTAGTTTTTTTTATTTTTTTGATATTGCCATATTGATACTACCCAATCGATGACAATGTAAAACGTATCAACACAGCTTTGTGGCCGAAACTCGTATTAAAATATGCAGGCACGCCCTTTTCTGGGAAAATTGTGGCGTACGTTGGTACTTTTTTTTCGTCATGGGAAATTTTAAAGTCGCCTTTCAAGTGACAATGTGTTTTTGCCATTTGAACCCATGTCTTGGTCCTTGGCAACATATTTAATTTTGTTCTTCAACAGTGCTGTCTGCCGCAGAATGTTTCTTTGTACAATTTTTGTATATTTTTCCAGAGGTTCGACCTCCACATCTTCGGGTTTTATGGTGCGTAATTGTGTGCCGTGAATGAAAATTATACACGACAACGTGTCATTTCAACATTTGGGGAATATTTACCATCAACTTTACGATCTTCCACCACTTATTTACTACCGACTTTTATAAAGAAATATGGATTCGTGATAATAAATATAGACGTAAATATAAAGAAGTCGGCGGGACTTTAGACTGCCTCAGACTAACCTGGCAGGTATACAAAATAATATGTATTGCAAAGGTTTTCAACTGTTTTATGATATGCCAGAATGTGTGAAGGAAGCATTTGGGGGGCAAGTCTGGTTCGACCGGCGAAATCAAAACCCTACTAACTTACTTTCCGTGTCCGGAACACCATCAAATTAGAAACCTCCAGTGCTCGGCCACCCGTATGCCGTTTTCCTTCGCTGTCACGGTGTCTTCATGTGCACATGTAACTCCAATCATGGGGCATGAGAGAAGGTGCGAGTTGTCCGGCACTGTGCCACACTTACAGGTATCTTCCTCTCTGTAGCCCCATTTTTTGAGGTTACTGTAGCAGCGGGTGACGCATGTTCTTAATCTGTTGAGTGCCCTCCATGTTTTATATGGTAAGTTGTGTCCCACTGACATCTCCTCGGCTGGAGGTAAGTATGTGGGACTGGCACTCTCTGCACGCCACAATGACAGCCTTCGGGCCCCGGGTGGTTCGACCACAGGAGAAGTCGACTCCAGGAAACTCTTCCTTGACTTCAGTCTACACTGACGCGTCTGAGATCCATGCATGGGGTGTCTAGGGTCAGAATTGAGCTTGCTTCGTTCGGTTTCCGCTGCAACACGCCATCTGATTTCAGGGGGGGCAATACCTACAATTGGATATATTTCTTTAATTGCAGTTGGTTTCAGACAGCCAGATATTATTCTGGCTGTCTCATTTATTGCCACATCTACTCTCTTTGCGTGCGCTGAATTGTACCAAACTGGTGCAGCATATTCAGCGGCAGAGAAACATAGTGCTAGGGCCGAGGTTCGGAGAACATGAGGTTGTGCTCCCCATTTAGTGCTTGTAAGTTTCCTGATAATGTTGTTTCGGGAGCATACCTTGGCCTCGACCTCTACACAGTGTCCTCTGAATGTCATTGAGCGGTCAAGGCGAACGCCTAAATACTTTGGTGCGTCGCTGTGCTCCAATTCATGTCCTTGCCACCGAACTCTCAGTTTTCTTCCCGCTTCTCTATTGCGCAAGTGAAAAGCGCAGACTTGAGTCTTGGATGGATTTGGTTTGAGGTGGTTCTCTTTGTAGTACTTTGCTAGTTCCCGGAGTGAGGTTGACAATCTTCCTTCCACTTCGTCAAAGGTTTTGGCCTGTGCTGCTACAGCGGTATCATCTGCATATATGAACTGTGTTTGAGGATTTATGGGCTGATCATTAGTATATATGTTGTAAAGTATGGGTGCCAACACACTGCCCTGTGGCAGTCCATTTTTCTGGTTCCTCCAGCGGCTTTTCTTAGATTGGAGAGTCACAAAGAATCTTCGGTTTTGTAGGAAGTATTCTATGAGTTTGGTCAGCTGAAAGTCTTTAGTGATGTTATATAGTTTCCACAAAAGTTTCCGATGGTTTACCGTATCGTACGCTGCTGATAGATCTATGAAGGCCACCCCAGTAACCAGACCTCCATCAAAGCCATCTTCAATATGTTGGGTGAGGTTTAGGATCTGGCTACAACATGACCTGCCTGGCATAAAACCTACTTGTTCTCTTATTATTTTATTCTCTATTGTTCCGAACATGCGTGTGAGAATCATCTTTTCGAAAGCCTTAAAGAGGTGACAAAGCAGGGAGACAGGACGAAAATTTTTTGGGTGTGTTGAATCTTTGCCTGGTTTTAGTAAGGCAACGACCTTGGATTTCCGCCATAGCTTTGGAATTTGTAGTGTAGTTACACACCTGTTAAACATCTTTGCTATCCAATCTCTGGTGATTGGTCCAAAATGCTTGATCTGTTCCGTTCGGATGTCATCCAGGCCTGCCGCTTTATTATCCTTCATGTCTTTAATAGCACGGTTCAGTTCGTCAATACTAAATGCGGTATTCAGAATGTCATTTTCACTATCTCTTTCTCGCTGTATTTCCATCCTTTTCTGATTTGATGTTTTCCCTTCAATAGTAGGTGGTGAGCCACCTGGTCTGGCGTTACGTTATTCAGACCTAAGGGTGGTGCTTGTGGCTCGTTATTAAGATTTTTTATCAATTTCCACGCGCGTCTACTATTTTGTTTCATATCAAGATCAGATAATAGTTTGCACCATCGATGTGTTCTTGACTGAGAGATTGCTTGCATTACCATTTCGCCTATTTGGATGGTCTCCTCAGAGAACGGACTCTCATCTCATCTCTGGATACCTTCTTGACAAGGTCGATGAAATCATCATAAGATTTTGGGTCAGGATCCAGGCTCTCAACCATGGAATCGAGCTCCCTAGAGTAGCCATTCCAGTCTGCTTTCTTGAAATTAAACCTTCTCTGAAAAGGGACAATTTCAGGTTTAACTACTGCCGTTATTACACATGAAATTGGTCTATGTTGCGTTCTGGGTATCGGTGGAAGCACAACCTTAGTTGCCTGTTGGCCAATTTTTTCACTCACCCAGATGTTATCCGGATTGTATCCTCTTCGCCACCTACCACTCATGAATGATGCTGGTTGTTTGGGATCGTACAGCAGTTTGAGATTTAGATTTTCAGCCCAACTTTCAAGTTTTTCTCCACTTTCATCAGTTTCGAGATATCCCCATGTTGTGCTGTGACTATTAAAATCACCCATGACTATTCTTATACATTGTGCATTAAAGTTAATGGGTTCTTCAAAGTGAAAAATCTTCAAAGGTGGTTTGTATACTGACGTGATGGTACATTTATCAATTTCGATCGTCAGAATTTCAATGTCCTCCGTGCATGTTAAGTATGCTGACTTTACTGTTATGTTGTTTCTTACAAAAATAGCACTGCCATATTTGTCATGCGGTCGTTCCAGGATCAGCTTCATACCATCGATGGCTGGTCTTCGACTTTCAGGTCCCCTATGTGTCTCCTGTAGCAGTAACACGTCATAGTCGTTATTCTTACAAATATCTGATAGTAGGTTCTCCTTGTCAGTTGAAAGGCCTTCAATATTGATTGAAGTTGTCGAAATAGTTGGCCATGATAAAAGCCTTTTTAAGTGACTTTTTCTTTGTTTTGGTTGCATTCTTGTTTCTTTTTTTTTTTTTCTTTATGTGGTGTTGTTGTTCCGGTGGTGAAAGGATTAGCCGGCATTCAGCCGTTTCCAGGGGGCGCCCGATTGCTTTTTGAAAGTCGTTTCTATGTGCAATCTTCGTGGAGGCTCCTTTCTTGCTCCCCATCAAAACCCTAGTGATTACCCATATCATGGATATAATTATTGTATAGAGTTCTATGACATCTAAAGATATTGTAGAACTCCATATGATAATTATATCAAAACCCTAGTGATTACTGGTGGAAAAGATAAAGGTATAGGGAGTTACCTTGCCTCGATATTTATTGTGCTGGTTCTGAATAATCTTTTCACCACATTCACAGCGTATGAAAACTTTGACACTTCACTAGTAATTCACAAGTTAATTAATTTCAGCGGATTTTGAAGATATAATTTTAAGAGCGGTGCGGTGCGGTGTGTTAGTCAAGATGACAGTTGATAGAATGAGAACATTTATATGCAACAATACTTTTTTGCATATAGCTGGCAGGTATGTAGGTAGGTTGTTTTTAGGCCGAGGTAAACTAGGATAGGATAGGAAAGGTGTGTGTGTGTGTATATGCGTGTGTACCCAACTTTGCGTAACCATAACTCCCGGCCTTGGAGTATTACTCCAACAAAAAATTCAAAAAACATATGACTCACCGGATGGTAAAAGAAGAATACAAATTTAAACAATAGAGTGAAAAATTCAAATAAACGTAAACTAACTTAAAAAATAAAAAGAAATATTAAATTAAAAACATTTTGATTATTGGGAAGGTAACGGACATAATCGAATAGCTGGTCTTAAATATGTACCATTCCGGGTTCGAACTTTTACAACTCGAATGACGTTGTCTTTTCCCGGATATATTTCCTTGACTATGCCAAGTGGCCAAGATAATTTAGGGAGATTTTCCTCTCTAATAATAACTATTTGGCCAGGTGTAATGGGTTTTGTGTACGTATTCCACTTTTCACGCATTTGTAAAGAGGTGAGATATTCTACATGCCATCGTTTCCAAAATGACTGTACTAATTTATCGATCAACTCATATCGTTGAATGCGGGTTATTGAAATATCATCAACGTTGAAAGCGGGTATGTAATTTAGCGGAGTTAAATTTAAAAAATGCGCAGGGGTTAATGCGGCAGGATCTAAAGGATCATTGCTTAATACACAAAGCGGTCTAGAGTTCAATAAAGCCTCTATTTGAATCAATACGGTATTCATTTCCTCGTAAGTTAATACTTGTGAGCCTATGACTTTAAATAAATGTGTTTTAATACACTTAATATTGCTTTCCCATATACCACCCATATGAGGAGAATACGGAGGATTTATTCGAAATTCTATTTTTCTAGGCGTCAATTCATGAAGTATTGCTTTATTATATTCATCGGAACAAACAAACTTATATAATTCATTTAAAATTTTACGAGCTCCAACAAAATTTCTTCCAGCGTCACTTACAATGAGAGTGACAGGTCCTCTTCTGGCTATAAAACGTTTAAATGCAGCTAAGAACATTTCAGAAGAGAGATCTGAAACTAATTCTATATGTAAAGCTTTTGTTGCTAGGCAAACAAATAAACAAACATATGCCTTTTGCTTTTTAACGCCTCTTCTCTTTGCCAGAGTTACAAACACTGGACCCATGTAATCTACTCCACATTTTGCGAAACATTTTATTTCATTTACTCGAAAATCGGGTAAATTGCCCATTAACGGGAAGGTTCCTTTTGGTTTGTTTTTAAAACAAATGTTGCAAGAATGAACAATCTTACGAACCAAACTACGACCAGATAAAATCCAGTACTTCTGTTGTAATAATGCTAACAATAATGCAGGGCCTGTATGATAATGTAAATAATGATAATATTCAATAAGTAACTGAACAATACGATCTTTAGAAGGCAATAAAATTGGATGTTTCGTTTCATACATTGATGATGAATTTTGAATTCGACCACCAACTCTAAGGATATTATTATTTAAAAATGGTAAAAGTTTGCGTAATACAGGACTACTCAATTTATTCTGTTCAAGAGAATGTATATCTTGAGAAAAATGGTTATTCTGAATGCATTTATGTAATTACATACATGATTTTCAGCAGTTTCTAAGTCTGAGACCGTAATCATTCCAGACGTATTAAGTTTTCTTGTAAAACGAAGAACGTAAACAAGTATGTTTAATAATTTACTCCATTTAGAGATCCTGTTAGCGATTAAATAAATAAAGTGAGGCTCAGATTGAGTCTTAATTTGTATGAGAGCAACAGTTTTAGATTCAGATATACTCTGATAGGCATTTTCCTTTTTAAAATTAGTCACAGGCCATTGACTCTGTGGCAATGAGATCCAGGCTGGACCATTAAACCAATAAGAGGTTTTCAAAAATTCATTAGGAGTAACGGAGCGGGATACAATATCACTTGGATTTTCAGTTCCAGGAACATGAAACCAATTTTCTTCAGAAATAATTTCTTGAATAATTGCGGTGCGATTGGCAACGAAGGTTTGCCATCTATGCGGTGAGGAATGTATCCATGAAAGTACAATAGTTGAATCAGAAAATGCAAACATTTTGTCAATCTTACATCTAATCTCAATAGTTGAGAGAACAGATTTCATTAATAATGCAAGAAGGTGTGCGGCACATAACTCTAAACGTGCTAAAGATACCTTTTTAAGTGGGGATACTTTTGACTTGGCACATAGTAGTGATACATTTGAGGCGTTAGATTCAAGTGATCCAATGCGGATATATATAACCGCCCCATAGGCACGTTCACTAGCATCTGAGAAACCAAGCGAATTGATGAATGAATCATTTACTATACCTATATGTCTTGGTATATTTATATTTGATAAGTTTTCGAGTTCACTCTGAAATTTCGACCAAATCTTATTTATATCCTCAGGAACCCGTTCATCCCAAGACAATTCTCTTTTCCAACACTCTTGCACTAGAAGTTTCAAACCGATGATAACTGGAGCAAGGAGACCTAGAGGATCATATAATGATGCCATATTAGAAAGAATTAATCTTTTCGTACATACTAACGTATCTAAAGAGAGAGGTTTGATTTTAAAAGTGAAACAATCAGAGGTGGGACTACAAACCTATAATTTTGGTTTTATCGTCAAAATCTGAATTAAAAGTAATGTGTTGGTTATCACGTAGATTATCTGGAATGTGCTTTAAAAATTGTACAGAGTTGGAAATCCACTTATTTAGACAGAAACCTCCAGAGGAAAATAAGTGAACTAAATGAGAATAAATTTGTAAAGCTTCCTCAGGTGAATTGACTGAATAAAGAAAATCATCCATATAAAAATATTTCATAGCAAGTTGTGTGGTTTCAGGCAGTTTATCGCCTTCATCTGTTAAGAGTTTGCGAACGACTTTCATTGCTAAATAAGGGGAACATTTAAACCCAAAAGAAACGCGTTGAAATTCATAAATGTCAATAGGATCTGAGTTATTAAATCTAAAAAGTATCCTTTGAAAACGTTTATGATCTGGATTCATTTTCAATTGAAAATACATTTTTTCTATGTCAGCAGAAATAACTACCGAGTACAGGCGTAGATTTATAAGTAAATCAAAAATATTTGTTTGCAAATTAGGTCCACAATGCAATATATCATTGAGACTTTTTCCAGAGGAAGTTTTGCAACTGGCGTCTAAAACTATTCTAATTTTAGTAGTATCTTTATCAGGCCGATATACAGCTCTATGTGGTATATAATAAACACAATCTGAAGTTTGTGTATCTGTAACTTTTTTCAAAAAACCTTTGTTAATGTATTCTTGAATAGTGGCATTATAACCATATTGTAAATCTAAATTTGATTGCAACTTCTTTTCCAATGAAAGCAACCTATGTTTAGCGTTTTTTATTGAATGACCCAAAACTGTGGGACTTTCACGAAAAAAGAATGATACAGTATATCTACCCTCGTTGTCTCGCAAGACTGTTTTCTCAAAAATTTGTTCACAAATTTGCTCGTCAGGACTTAAATACTGACGTGATGGTACAGATTCTAGTTTCCAAAAGTTTTGAATCATTTCATCTAACTTATTTTTTGAATTAGAATCATCAATTGCGTGTAACGTGCGTTGAAATTGACATGATGAGAAGTTATCTATTTGCATTTCGCCCATGATCAAATAACCAAGAGTAGTCTGTAAGGCGATCATACGAGTTTCTTTATGCGTTAATTTCCCAGGTAAAAGTAAATGCGGGAATAAACCAGCTCCGATTATGCAATCGATACTAGCAGGAAGATTAAAATTATTATCCGCTAGCGGCAAATTCTTAAAACAATCTGTCATTTCTAAGGCTGACGTAGGCAAATCATTAGTAATAGTTTCGACAACCGAAGCCTTAATATCGTAAAAGAATCTTGTATCATATCTTGAATAAATTGTAAATATAGCATATCCTAATATTGGTTTTACAGCAGACCCAATACCGTACACAAAAACATTTTCGTACGTAATGTTTATATTAAATTTTTTACATATCTTTTCCGTTATAAAATTTGCATTTGATCCTGTATCTATTAATGTGCGGATGGTATTTTTTTTAATTCCATTAATATATACTATAGCGGTTGGTATTACATGATAACAGTTTACATTATTGATCAACAAACAATTGTCGATTTGACATTTAGGTTCATATGGTTGATCCAAATGTCGTCGACCGATATTATTCACCGAAGTGCTCGTATTGCGGTCAGAATTGACGAATGAGGTAATATTATCATCGTTTTTAACAATATCAGCTGCGCTAGGAACCTGTTTTGAATGATAATTATCTTTATTTTGATTATCTTCATCATCACATGTTGGTGAAGAAGGAAAATGAATCAATGAATGATGCCTTTTATTACAATAAAAGCAATTTTTTTCCGATTTACAATTTTTTGTTAAATGAGTACCAAAACAATTTTTACATAGTGATCTTTTGTTGATTATTTTGAATCTTGAGAATACATCCAACTGTAAGAATTTTTTACATGAATACAATGGATGTTTATTACATTCACACAAAAAACATTTTGTGATATCCATTGGCGTATTATTTATAACAAATGAATGTGAATTATTATTATTTTTTCGTCGATCATTTGGCGCACTTTTGTGGAATATAACCTGCGTTCTAGAGAGAATTTTGCTTTGCTCTCTCAGAAAAGATTGTAATAATTTAAAGTTTGGAATTTTTTCATTTCTAATATGTTGCTCAAATAAATTTAACGTCTCTCTATCTAACTTAAGAAGAGCAATGTGCGTTATGATGAAATCAGTTAAATCAGAAATATCTAATAATTTTAAAGCTTCAAATGAAGAGCAAAAATTTTCTTTGAAATAATCCAAATTCTTTGAACTTGATTGTGTTAAGGGTTTAAAATTGATTATTTTTTCTAAATAATGCGTAGCTAAAATTCGTGAATCCTGGAATCGATCAACAAGCCTATCCCATATAATATCATAATTAGATGCGACAGGAAGTATCCCAGAAATAACACTTAAAACGGTACCTGTCAATTTTGACACTAAATATTGTATTTTTTCACCATTCGACAAATTAATATTGTCGTGTATTAGATCTTTGAAATTTTGATAAAATAATGGCCATTTCGTTGGATCACCATTAAAACTAACAAGTTCCAATATTGGCAATTTGTGTGTTCTTTGAGAGTCTTTTTCAAATGATTTAATAATTGGAGGAACATAGTCAACTTTAGTTTTTAAAGATTGTTCAATATGCTTGATGTTACAGTATAATTCGTCAAGGGCTTCAATAGATTGAAAAGACGGAACATATTCTGGATTTACAGCTATTTTTCCCAAATTTAATTCTTCTACAACTTGACAAAATTCAGAACGAATTTTATCTATCGATTGTATGCGGATAAGAAAATTAGTTTTTTCTTCAGCGGTATTTAATGATTTTGACAAGTCATAAGCTTTCTGAATAATTGCAAATAAACTTAGCCGTTTAGCTTCCAATATTTTTAAAGAAGCCATTATTGATTGAACAACAATAAAATTAATGAAACAAGAATTTGATTAAGTACTTAGGTACTACAATCAATGCGGGTATGTATGAAATATGTAATGTAAATAGCGTATGTATAATGTTAATTTTGTATAAAAATGTATAAATTTGATAAGTAATGCGTGAAAATTCAAGATATGCGGGACAGAGGAACAAGGAATGCGGGAAAATACAAGATATCCGGCTCGAAGGACCAAGGAATATGGTGGAAAAGATAAAGGTATAGGGAGTTACCTTGCCTCGATATTTATTGTGCTGGTTCTGAATAATCTTTTCACCACATTCACAGCGTATGAAAACTTTGACACTTCACTAGTAATTCACAAGTTAATTAATTTCAGCGGATTTTGAAGATATAATTTTAAGAGCGGTGCGGTGCGGTGTGTTAGTCAAGATGACAGTTGATAGAATGAGAACATTTATATGCAACAATACTTTTTTGCATATAGCTGGCAGGTATGTAGGTAGGTTGTTTTTAGGCCGAGGTAAACTAGGATAGGATAGGAAAGGTGTGTGTGTGTGTGTGTATATGCGTGTGTACCCAACTTTGCGTAACCAATTACCCATATCATGGATATAATTATTGTATAGAGTTCTATGACATCTAAAGATATTGTAGAACTCCATATGATAATTATATCCATTATATGGGTAATAGTGAGGGTTTTGATTTCGCCGATTGAACTAGACTTGCCCCTCTAGTCTTGCAGCTTTTCGTCGCCTAAGTGTTGAATACATAAAGTAAAAGTTATTTTAAGATATTGTGTGTTTTCTTTGTATTTTTGTGTAAATTTGAATATTTTCTTGTTTTTATACATATATTTCATATTGTGAATACTTTTTTTATTTTTTCATCTTGTTAATATGCTTATTGGTTATAATAGATATAAGAAAATGCATTTATTATAGCTGACCTAAATGTAATAAAAGAGCTCGCAAAGATGTCGGGTGTATTAAAGAAAGCTACACCGGGCAAGCACGGTACCTACACAAAAACATTTCAAGTGAAGTTGTTATTACAATTAGGAATATAAAAAGTGCTAGGATATGATGTTGTTCTGCTCGGACATTGAAAGCAAATTTTTTTCAACAAGTCAGGGGAATCCACAAAATTGTTGACCAACTTAAACAAATATATAATATCAATATTAATGTTTTATTTAAGCAATTATCAAGCGAAACGATTGTCCTTTAAAAATTATTTAAATCAAAGTTAACTATTGTTTGATTTTTACCAACATAATTTAAAATTTAATTCAAATCTACCATCGCACGTTGAGGACGATAGATATAAAATGAATATTGAATATAAATATACATAGGTATATACCTCTTTTTCGTACAACAATGGCGGTGCTACCCGCAGTGCGGGATGATTACAGTCGCCGACATCAACATGATTATTTTTTTTATTTCGGATAGGTACCATTTTTTCTGCCACTGGCAAGAATGACGGAAAATGGCGTCGGATTCGGCGGAAAAATATTCGATATTTGAATGACAATGTAGCACACATACATATGTACCGACACGAGAAAAAAAATAAATCACATTCAATGCAGCCTGTAATTTTTTTCAAGAATTTATCACTATCGTTTTCAAATATGCACAATGCACATACCAAGGTGAAAATCGAACTACATATTTAATTTACTTATTTATATCATAATATTATAACTAAAACTAACTGCTTCACTACAGTCTGTTCCGAAACTTCTACCTGTGAGTATTGTTTTTTTATTGAAAAACTAGTTTTTATGTCCCGCCGTTGGCCAAGAATGTAAATTAGTGAAGGAATAAGCAATCGTTTATATAATATTGTCACAAAAAATATTTGCTAATTCGTAGTATGAAAAGTAGTTTGAAATTTAATTGAGTTTAAGCGATGTAAAATGTTCAAGTGATGGCCACAACCCATTTGTTTTTATATATAAGTAGGTACATACAATTTCTGCACGCATGGACTATGGTAAATGGTTTTAAATATGACTAATTATAAAGAGACAACGTTGTAAAGAGTTTGGATTTGGCCACAACCCCTATTTTTATATATTGTCATCGAACGCAAATGTGTTTTAAATATTTAGTAATTTTGGATGATGGGAAATGGCTTAAAAATTAAATAAACAAAAGTACTGAAAAGATTCTAGTGTTGGTCACATCCCATTCGTTTTTATATTTTTCGTCAAGTGTGCATACCTATAGATTATTATATTTTTGCACAATAAAACTGATCTACATTACAGAAGAAGACTTATGTAAATAGTTTTTAATTTGAATATAAACGTTGTGAAGAGTCCAGTAATGGCCACAACCCCGATTTTTTATTATATTGTCATCAAAATCAAATATGTAGTTATTGAAAATTAAGCAATGTATGGTGATATAATAAATGGTGTAAATTTCGATTGAAAAAAGGTATTGAGAAGATTCTAGTGATGGTCACATCCCATTCGTTTTATGTATTTTCGTCAAGTGTGCATGTTGTTTATAATATTTCTTTACAATAGACTATAAGACTTAAAACTAACCCAAAAGACTAAATGAAAAAAAAGAATACCTAAGTATAAGACTATAACAAATAGTTTGTAATAAAAACTGACCCAATGGTCTACATAAAAGATGCAATAGAAGAATTACACAATAGTAAATGTATTATACATATAAAAAACTGACCAAATGGTCTTCATAAAAGAAGAAGAAGATGAATTGAACTATAGGAAATATTTTATATAAAATTCACCCAACGTCTACATTAAATAAGAAAACGAAGAATTAGACTAAAGGAAATAGTTTGCATAAAAACTAACCAAAAGATCTACAAAAAATAAGAAAAAGAAGAATTAGACTATAGAAAGTAGTTAATATAAAAACTGACCCAAAGGTCTACATATTAGAAGAATAATTATACGTCAGGAAATAGATTGTATAAAAACTAACGCAAAGGTCAACATAAAAGAAGATAAAGAAGAATTAGACTAAAGGAAAAGTTTGTATGAAAACTCTCCCTTGGTCTACATAAAAGAGGAAAAATTAGACTATAGGAAGTTAGTTTATACAAAATTCAACAAAGGTCTATATAAAATTAGAAAAAGAAGAATTACGTTAAAAGAAATAGTTGGTATCAAAACTGGCCCAGAGGTCTACATAAAATAAGAAGAAAAAGAATTAGATAATAGGAATAAGTTTGTATAAAAACTCTACATAAAAGAAGATGAATTAGACTATAGGAACTAGTTTATTTATGAACTGTCCCAAATGACTTCACAAAAGAAGAGGAAGAAGAATTAAACTCCAAGAAATAGCTTGTATAAAAAATCACCCAAAGGTCTACTTAAATAAAAGAAGAATTTCACTATAGGAAATAGTTTGTAGATTGAATGACATGTGTATTGTAGTTAACCATAGATAGTTTAATAATTTTCCTATACGAAATTAGTATATTGTTGATTTTTAAGTAGTATTAGGTATGTAGGTACCTACCTACAATGATGTTCTAAATTAATTCGAATTCGATTTATAACAAATTTTATTTGAATATCAGAATGTGTCCGTAACCATAGTAACCATAGAACATGTAAAAAATATCAAATGGTTTGTAGACATTTTTTGAATAATATGTAGGTACCTACATTGGTTTGTTCGATGCCATAAAAATGAAAATTGTCCGAAATATCAAATATTATATACAAATTATGCAATTTTATTATGCCTATATCTTTACTAATAATTAACAGACTTTTACAATATACGTCTTAAAACTTGCTGTAATGTCTTGTGTTTCATTTTATTATTTCATAATTTCATTTATTTCAAAGGTTTATTATTTTCAAGAACATATTCATTCGGTAAGAAAATGAAATATTGTATGAAAAGATATTAAAATGGCGGCGTTTATGTACAAAACGCTTACTTTAAAAATAAGTTAAACATTGTAATTATACAAAATATTCACCACGTTTTTGACTTAAACGCTAAGTTATACTTGAAAATATATTTTTTTTCGTATAAATACGTACTTATAACTTTTAAACTAACAGATATTTGCGTGAAAAATGTACACTTTTTTGACAGATATGACTTGGAAAATTTTGTATGAAAATAATAATTATTGAAATATCTTTAAAATTCACCATTTTAATCGCATTATTTTTAGCGTGACACTGCATCAGGTATACTGGTACACGTTCGCACATAAATTAGATTTTTAGATGCTCTTGGTTTTTCAAAAGGCGTGAGACAAACACACACACACACACACACATACACACACACACTAATATATTGATTGCTTTATTACTTTAGATAAAAAACATAAAATATCACAAAAAAAATATTTCTGAGTCACGTCAAGTCTAATTTATAGTATAGTTTGTATAGTTATTACATATTATTATTATTAAAATATACCTATGCAAAATATTACGCATACATAGGTATTATACAGAAAAAAATTCAATAAAATAAAATGATCGAGAAAAAGAAAAAAACATAATAGGTAGGTACATTATTTTAATTATTCTATGATTTTTATTCATTTATTTATTTCCAACAATATCCAACAATTTAATCAAACAAATTATAAAGTGTGTGTATACATGGTGATGCACACCCGCACACCTGTCGCAGGTTACTCCACATTGTAGGATATGGCGTGATGGTATGTATGTGTGATTGTGATGGTGTAATTAATGATCACCTCACTAGGGAATTTATTTTCTAGAACGATCATATTGCCTTGTAAGAACCTTTTCAACCAACTTTTTTTTAATTTTTTTTTTGTAAGAATACATTGGAAAGAAATACATGATTGGCAGAAAGAACAGAACGCTAGAATTTTCCCTAAATATTATTCAAATTAATATTTTCTTCGACTTATACAAATTAATATAATATTTAGAAAAGTCACGTGCACAGCGAAATAGTAGGTAGGTACGCTAGATTCGTACCTTTTTCAATGACGCGATTTCGGATCCTGCTGAGACTAATTTCGTTCGCTTTCATTTCTTGATACATGGACATGTACCCACATTTAAAAATAGTAAAACACATTTTGTAACAATGTTTTTGCAAAATAAAATGCTGTACCTAAATTCTACGACCTTATGTAGTTGTTTAAAAACATTGAGGTGATTATTGGAGCTAGAAGTAACCTATAACATAATATTATTATAGAGGTACCTACTTACAAAAGTATATTTAAAATTTTGTTTTATTTTATATTTGAATTTTGATAAATGAATATGTCCTTGTTAAACAAGTACATAATATACATCTTCCTACGTTCCCTAAAAGAAGCATATAAATGCTTGTGCTATAGGTGAACGAAATCGGTCGAGGCAGGATTCGAACTCGCGACCACTGGATTACTAGTCCAGCGCGCTAACCCCTCTGCCATCGACCCATCTATAATTATTATTTTCGTTTGTTTATTAGTAAATAAATTTGATTATGTGACAAAATGATTAATGTTTAGAGTAAAAAATGACAACGCTTCAACTGTTTTTGTTATGTTATATTGCTATTTTTACTATTAAAACACAAACATTTAATTTTGGATGAAGTGAAAAGGGAAATAAAGAGAAAAAAAAAACAAAGTACGTGACTGTTTTAACCAAGCTAGTTTTTTTGTTTTTTTTTCAATTTTTATACAGGTCCCTATATCCACTGTAAGTTTCGTCACTATGTATGTATATAGGTAGTATGGTAGAGATTATAAAATACCTTATCCGTCCTGTCTAAAAAAGGCATGTAAGTTTTGTGTGTTAAGAGAAAAATGCGTTATTTATTTTTCTTAGTATATAATTTTTAAATTTATCCGGCAAATAATAAGACTGTCCTTAGTATCATTAAAGACTTGTTTTTGAGTAGTTCATCGTTGGTCACAACCCATTCGTTTTTCGATAAATTTATTATAATTACAGCGCGTATTAATTATTTTTTTTTATCACAACTCGATATTTCATTACTACTACGGAAATGATTCATATAGTTTCGAAACACATAGGTATCTATATTATGCTGTGTTCCGCCATTATATAAATAGAGATCAAATAATAATTATATAATTTATATAGACGTATACAATAATGTTATGATTTTATTGTATGAAATTATCACCTCAAAATAACGTCGTTTTTTGCGCCCGTAGAAAAATAATTACCATTCGTGTGATTCAAGCAAGTCATTATGTTCATTGCTCCATGGATTGTCGAACAGTGGTTGACGAAACAATTATTCAGTTATTATATTTAATATCATTTCATAGATTACTCACACAGGGCACAGAATATACAGGGTACACGCCACTAATTTCGGCGATCGTATGTTTTCTGTGGGCAGGACCAAATGCATGGAATAAGCTCCTATGCACCCTCAGACAGATCAGAAATATATCTTCGTTCAGAAAAAATCTCAAAAACACACCATTTTCGCCAATCTTACCAGAGCCATCAATTTTCAGCGCTATTGAGGTTAGATATTCACGAAAACGGCGCTATATATATTTTGCAAATTACCTATTATTAAAATTAGTTTATGTTGTAGCATGTTGTGGGAGCTATTTTGGCAAATGATTGATATTTGTTATTGTTTTATTTATGGATTATAACTCTATGTTTCCCATAAATAAAATAAATAAATAAATAAGGACACTTGAATTTTTCTAATATAAATCGATTTGTCGATTTCTTTTAATATTTTAAAATATAGGTACCGGGATATTTTTGATGCAATTGATTTCTACCAAAAAGTGTCAATAATATCTTTACTGTCAAAAAATAAGTAGATAGGTACCTATTAATTAAAATTTTTCTCAATTAATTAAGTTTATTTAGATTGAGGTAAATTGTAAGCCAATGCTGTGAGACACCGGTTTAGAATAGTACTTCCACTATTTTGTATAGGTATCTATCACAGTTTTCGGTTCTTTTTACCGTAAGACCCGGGTAATCGAAAATACAAAAACATACAAAAGAATATTGCACATAGTTCTTCCTTTTTATGCACACCTGACGCTGGTCATCCCGCATTGTGGAATACGCCAAGATGGCATGAACGAACGAACGAATGCCTATTAATTTGAAATAGTGTAGCGTTGAGAACTCTTTTGCATTTAGGTACAAGTCCGATTAAAGATTGCGCATCTCTGACTAAAATAAATAATAATATCCCAGAAGTTGGTAGCAGTCGGTGGTGGCTGTGACGGTCTCATGCTGTCACGGTTCAGTATGGTCAGACCTCGTGTTCGATTCCCATCAAGGTCGGAGGCTGTTGATTTCATTACGACTCTATTATGTTAGTGTGTCCGTGACGTTACCTCACATCCATCCAATTTAGATTAAATAATAATTTATTTATTTGTATCGGGTGGCGGTGGCCGAAGTCAAATTATAATTCCATATCTCCTCGCAGCGTGATGTCCAAATGGACAAACACAAAGACGCGTTAAGAGGGCTTATAAACTTAAACACCCAAATTTTGAATCTAATTTCTCATATATTTCAATTTTCATCATTTTCGTAATTATTCATAATACGTCTGATTCAGTAACTTTTTAAGAACGTTCCGGCCAAAATAGGTACGTTCCTATTCTATTTTATCCAAATGTAAAATTTATAACGATGAAAAAGACCGTAAATCTAAAATCTACAATTTTAGAACGTTCCTATTTTAGTTACAATAGTTACTGAAAAAGAGGTATTATGTTTCTAAAAAACATACCATAACGTATTTTCAACATTTCTCTAGTGAATGTTTGTCACATAATTCAAAAATTCAACATGAATTCCCCTAAATAAAATACTTAAACTGTCCTGTTTTACAGCGTTTATTAAGGACTGTTGCTTTCATTGTTTTCAACAAAAAAAAAACATTGTTTTTAAATGAATATGTCCTTGTTAAACATGTATATATATACATCTTCCTACATTTCCTAAATTAAGCATAAATGCTTGTGCTCTTGGTGAACGAAATCGATCGTTACAGGATTCGAACTCGCTACCACTGGATTACAAGCCCAGCGAGCTAATCGCTCTGCCATCGACCCATCTATATTAGTCAAGCGTTAAACAACCTCTCGACACGTCCTAACTTGACGTCTACTAAATAAAGGTGTAATAAGGATGTATGTAAATATATGTAAAATGCGTATGATGCCGTAAATGAATGATGCAATCACATTGCCAATATTTCAATAAAACAATAAATAAACATATTAGGATAGAAAAGATGCTCTTTATTATAGTTATAAAGCGATGTGTAATAAAGATAGTCACAGTTTATAAGTAAACTTTTTCGTTAATCACGCTCTATTACCAGGTACTATAGATAGATTACGTTTATAAGTAAAACGGTGTGATTTGATGACAATACAATGTGTAGGTACTATGGCAATACGTTATGACAATAAAATAAAAATGAATTGATATAAAACTTGTTATGGAGTGCATGTTAAATAAACATTTGACATAATAGGCAATAAAAAAAAACTCGCAGCTTCGTCATTGGGTTTATTTATTTATTTGTTTAAGCATGAAAAACAGTCTAGAAGTCCACTGGTTTCACTGATGTTGTTTATGAATATGAGGAATAACAAAGGTCCAAGATGGGATCCCTGAGGCACGCCTGATGTCGTTACGTAAGAATCGCCACTATGACCACCAAAAACCACTGTCTGTGTTCTACCTATCAAATAACTTCGAAACCATTCGAGTGTGACGCCGTCCACACCGTGGCCCTTCAGTTTCTCAATAAGTAGATGTCACATGCAATGGCTATCTAAAGAGTTAATATTCCTCATTTTTAAGATATATTTTTTAAATATATCTATCCATTGTTCCAATAAAAATCCCTATATTCACACATTGAACGAGTTAGTTAGAATATGCGGAAAACATTTATACTGTAATTAAATTGAAATGTTTCATACATATGTGTCGTGTTGGTACCTATCTACTTCCAGTAGCGTAGCGTGAAAATATCCAAATAGTTTTCCATTTTCCCCCACAGAGAGCGCCAAGTGGGAACCAATTTCAAAAGCTCAAACTTCAAATTGAAACTCAACACACAACATATTCTCGAATTTTCTATAAAACCATTAAGATTTAATAACATTTCGACCGACAAATAAAACGAGTACCTATCATTAAATTCCCCGTACGGAAACTTAAATTACTGAAATACCCAAATTGAAAGCTTGCAATATACATATACACAGCAGCACAACCATATTATGTGAGGAGGAATAAGGAAATTATTATTATTTCGGTATATGCGTTAAATAACGCGAACTTGCGTTAATGTTTCTTTAGACTAATGAAATAGACTTCATTCTACTGAGAATTTGAATAGACTCGAAGTTTAGTCTCAAAGGCTTTCGTAATCCGTGTAATTTTCTACACACGTTCATGCGGGATATACTTGCCATATTACTAAACTGATTCGTAGTTTTTGTTAATTCATATTTATGTTCTTTGTAAAAAAAAATGCTGTTTCGTATTTTTTTAAATTCATATAATGTACCTACTTAGTGAATATTTTTGCTGCTGTGTAAATTCATAGGTATATCGTGCTAAGTAATTTTTGCTGCTTCGTAGTTTTCGAAAACAATTCATATAATGTACCTATTTAGAAAATATTTTTGCTGCTGTGTAAATTCATAGCCTATATCGTGCTTAGTATTTTTTGCTGCTTCGTGGTTTTCGAAAATTATTCATATAATGTACCTATTTAGTAAATATTTTTGCTGCTGTGTAAATTCATAAGTATATCGTGCTGAGTAATTTTTGCTGCTTCGTAGTTTTCGAAAATAATTCATATAATGTACCTATTTAGTAAATATTTTTTGCTGCTGTGTAAATTCGTAAGTATATCGTGCTTAGTAATTTTTGCTGCTTCGTAGTTTTCGAAAATAATTCATATAATGTATGTACCTATTTAGTAAATATTTTTTGCTGCTGTGTAAATTCGTTAGTATATCGTGCTTAGTAATTTTTGCTGCTTCGTAGTTTTCGAAAATAATTCATATAATGTACCTATTAAGTAAATATTTTTTGCTGCTGTGTAAATCCGTAAGTATATCGTGCTTAGTAATTTTTGCTGCTTCGTAGTTTTCGAAAATAATTCGTATAATGTACCTATTTAGTAAATATTTTTGCTGCTGTGTTAATTCATAAGTATATCGTAGGTAGTACATATCAATATCATAGATTTTTATTATAATATACTAGATTTAGTACTCATGGAGTGAGTCATAGAATATCGCGCGTTTGTCGTTTTGGTTGGCAGCATATTTCAGTTAGATACTAGATAATCGAATATTTTTATTATTGCATATGCGCAAACATTGGATTTTTTTTCCCTGTCGGGAGTCAAAGATATTTTTTAACAGATTTTTAATTATCTCAATAATTAATAATTTTAATTTTAATTATCTCAATTAATTTTAATTATCTCAATAATAATTATCCTAGATAACTGGTCTCTAAATCTTAATAAACAAAGTGTTTTTTTTTCGACAAATAAATCGGAAAAAATTCACATTAGTCGTTATTCTCTATAGAAAAACGATGTGGTCTGCCTACCAAAACATCAAAACCCCCCGAAAAAATTCCTCACTTCGATTGATACAAAATTTGCTAACTACGACATCTAGTATAATATTATTATAATAAAAATCAATGATCTATACCAGTGTGATTATAAAATATTTTGTAACATACATACTTGTTGGATACAGAGAGAAGGGAATATTGCATCTACCTGGTGGCGAATTTCTTCCTTCGTCTGGGAGGTCTTCACGAAAGGCACTCACTATATCTCTTGTATCACAACACCAAATATTGGTGAAAGGCACACCACTTCCAAACACGGTTTGGGTTTATTAAAAGGGCGCACGGCGCGTAGTATTTAATTGATCAATACGAAAGGTATCGAAACTAATTTTACTTCTTCAACTGTCAGTGATGTCACGACGACGAGTTGTTGACGATTGTATAAAAAAACTGACTACAGACGTAGGTAGCAATATATTTTTGTGAGAGGAAAAGTTTGGGAGTGTTGCCACATTTACCGAACAATACTCTTCCTAATGACCTCATTTCTATACAATATTTATTGAATTATCAGGCTTCATTTGCTATGTATAGTTTTTATTTAAATATTTCAAAGTAGAAATTCCAATTGCATCACGAATGGAATTTCCTTGAATAGCTGGTGCGACTAAGTGCTACGTAATAAAATAACTTTCAGTTCAATATCCTAATCAGGTCTTCTGTTGGAAATACTACTGAAGGCCCTTGTATACCTCAATGTATGAAATACGAAAAAACATTCAACCTATATCACGAAATCTGCGATATTCAAAATATTTTGTGAAGGAAAGGTAAAATTTAGACGTATTTTTTTTCAAATAGCAATATTTCTATTAAAATATAAAAATAGTTACTTAAAAGTAAAACTAATTTCACAAGACAGGTATTAATCAAATTCAAATTAATTAAAACGCAATAGAATAAAGATGTTATAAATGAACTCTTATTTATTTCAAAGACGTCTCTTTTGAGGGTTGGTACCGTGGAAAAAGTTTTCAAAATTTATTATTTATCGTACTATAGACTATTAAATGTTAATCGTTTCAACATACATTGTCCCTTTGAATATAGTGTGAATATTTTTTTTTCTTATACATCTTTTTAACTCATTAAAAATATTTTTTTCTTTTACATCTTTTTGTAGGTACCTACATAATGTTTAATTGAACCTTTGAATATCTAACTTATATTGTCACTACTGAATAGTAAGCATTCATTTTTACGTTGTATGTGATTATTATTTTCAGATAAAAATATGAATTGTTCGAGTCAAGGAATGACCCCTGGTTTCTTCGTTCTAATAAAAAAATAATAAAACTTGTATTATCTGTCTGTGTTTTGTATTCCTCTCAGATCTCTGACCTTCGGGACAAATTGCGATTCCAACTAAATACCCACTAATACTTCTTACTTTTGGAAATTCCCAACAAGTCTTGTCAGCGCAGTTGTGACATGGGTACCACCTCATCCTCCTCCCCGCCTGATCCCAGGAGACTACCGAATTAGGTACCGGGTAAAAAGACTTATTGACCGAAAACTAGTCTTTTTTGACAGATACATGATTGGGTCTCCTATTTCTGTATCGGTATTTTTCCAACTTCCTTAAATACTCCTCAATCCTTTTCCAAAATGTATCTCATTTTTTGTTCATCTTGACATATTTTTATTCCTCACTACTCCAAGGAGATATAGTGGGGAGTTAAGAAGTCGCAATTTTTAAGGTTAGTTTTATTTTTTACAGATCATCAACTAGTATCATGCTGAAAATGTATTCTGAAAGTTTCATCACAATGTATGTATCTGTGTGTGCCACAGAGTAATACTCTGTGGTGTGTGCTGTGTACCTACTATGTGCTTTTCACTATATCTATACTTCTTGTTTATTCTACTTTATCGGTTATATATTAAAGTACTCATTCGATTCTATTCGAGTCATTTATATAAAAAAAATAGATAATTTGTTTGTCTATTACTCGCATAGACCCCATTAGATAATTTGTTTGTCTATTACTCGCATAGACCCCATTAGATTTTGAAGGATATCTGAGTAGTACTTATTTATTTTTCAAGTGTCGAATATTTCAAAGTAACCCCATGCTCAGGAAACTTAAAATTTGATATTTTTAATTTTCAAATTGCTAAAAAAGCACATCACATTCAAATAATGGCATTGAAGGATTGTCAAGTTTTCATAATAATGTACCTACATATTTAAAATATCATTTAATAAACTCATTTCATGAAAATGCTGAAGATATTCCATACAAAATTTGAATACTTCGTGGAGTGACTTGTGTTTAGTGAGGAGTATAGCGTTGGACACAACCTATTCGTTTGCTCTATCTGTGTAAGTAGGTAGGTACTATTCGAATTCTCTAAATTCTCTAACAAAGTGAATACACTATACAATTTTTGTTGATCAACTTTTTCAGACGCGCTTTTCAATTTTGGTCGATCAACGATAGTTGATAATGCGTACCTACTTTATGGTAATTCGCTTTTCATCTTTTTGCTTTTGTGTATATGTATAGTATGTCGTCTTACTTTGTATTCTGGTTAGTTAGATGAATTTGCCTAGCGACAATTTATAATAGCCCGCTAGTGTGCAAAATATGTATATTTGTTTATATTGTGTATAAATAGCTAAATAAATAATTAATTGAATTTATATTTTCAAATGTTTGAATGTTAACTTTGTGGTTCATATTTAACAAATTAAATTAAAAGATATAACTTTGTATTAACCACGTTTTTTGGTTGAAACGATGCGACCGGTTTCGGAACTAACCGTTCCCTCATCAGGCTAACTTTCAACTGGAAAGTTCAGTTGAAAGTTAGCCTGATGAGGGAACGGTTAGTTCCGAAACCGGTCGCATCGTTTCAACCAAAAAACGTGGTTAATACAAAGTTATATCTTTTAATTTAATTGAATTTATAGTTAAAAACCAATTTAAGGTATAAAAACCAATTCTCTCAATAGATGGCGTTACAACAAAATAAATAAAAAATAATAATATTGTTGTTCATAATTTCACCCATAGATGGCTGTAGTAAAAATTCGTTATTTTCAAGCGAAAAGAATTTCAGTATTACAATATATAGAAGTTTCAAAATTGAATTGATAGGGATCTCATTAAAAAGGCATAATTGGTGAACGTTGCGCAAGCGCATAAAGTGATCACGTAAACCAGCCGATGACAGGTCGTAAGCCCTGTAGGTGCCTTGATTTCCCGGTTCTCCTACAATAAATATATTCCAACTTCGTCTCTATTGAGATAATTAAAAATCTGTTAAAAAATATCTTTGACTCCCGACAGGGAAAAAAATCCAATGTTTGCGCATACGCAATAATAAAAATATATTCGATGAATTTATAGTCTTTCTGTAGACTTGTGTACTTTCTGTCCTGTAAAAAGTTCTGTCATAGTTATGGTGCCTTACTACTGTTAGATTCCCAGTAGGTTATTTTTTACAGAGATCTTGGTCATACCCCTGATATTTCTCATTTAAAAGATTTGAACTGTATCTGTGTTACCATTTATTGAATTAAATCTTGATTTTTAAAAAGTCCTTGAAAAGTAATACTTACATATTGCTTAGTACAAGTTTATTTATATACAATTTAAGTGTGCACAGGTGGATTTTTAGTTTTTTCTTAGCCTTATCTCGTCCACTCCTGGACGTAGACCTACTCCATCTCCTCCCAAGCCATACCATAATATATAGTGCTCTTAGCATCCAATTGATACCAGGATGAATAAAATCAACGAGAAGTTAAGAAAGTGGTTGCTTTTGAATTTCAGTTGAACCATAAAAGTTGATTAGCAATTTGTTTTGAACCATCTCTAATGAATTGATGTGAACATGTTTGTTGATTTTTTTTACTCATCAGTGAAGCTTTATGGGTATCTAAAATATTAGTTCCGTTTATAATTAAAGTATGGCCAAGACATATCAAAATTGTCATTCGCAAAATATTTTTCGCAATTATTGAACATTCTGATCACGTCTGATAAATAACAAGATACAGAATCATACTATGTACCTATGTAGGTATGTTGGGGAAAGTTTAATCTATAATAGTTGAGAAAATATTCCACATAGTTTTTTTTCGCCAGTGTCTTATTGAGAAATGTATAGGTATATTTTCTATAATTAAAAATATTTTTTTTAAATAATTACATTTCCAGATACACTGTAAAAGCACCAATTGGGAAGAATCGATATTTTTTGACAAATTGGCTAATGCGCTTGACGAGTGTTCGAATCATGCTATGACTGATTTCGTTCACCTACAGCGCAATCATTTGCTTCGGTTAGGGAATTTATGATGTTGTGGAATATGCACGTGTTACTAAAAAATACTACAGTTACCGAGAGATGAAGAGGCTAGCGCACAATACGAGGTAGAGGTTTTTTCGCAGCCTCCTAGCCCACTCCATTGGGAACATTATAGGACTATATGTAATTCCTGTTCATCCCTAGAGCGGCTTCTCGCCGAACAACACAAGAACTACCATCAAGCATAATTCATACATCTGCCACTAAGAGGTCAACCTCTCCTAGCGGAAATAAGTAGAGGTAGGTACCTAAGAGGTGAGATTGCTTGGTGCAAAGCATTCTTAGGATTGTGACCCAGAAGGTGCATTTTAATTAAGTACTTTAGAAATAAAAGTACCTTCATTGATAAAAAAAATGTGTATTGTTACAATGATATTTTTATAAATACTGTGGTATACTGCGAAATACTTGGGGGATTGCACAGTTTATCTTCTATAATCCTTAGTTTTTACATATTATGGGGGGGTGATTTCTTCATTAATAACCCATATAGATATTATAACGTGTGTTTATTTATATGTGTGTATGTATATTTTATTTAGATATAAAAAATAGATGAATTTTCTTACATCTAGTATAACCAAAAAGAATACAAATTTACTCAATTAGATTTAACTTTTTGGTCGTCAGTTCTTGATGGAATTCCATTTAAATTAATTTATATTTTTAATAAATAAAAATATAAATTAATTCAAATTTACTCAGTATCAATTATATAAAAACAACATAAAACAAGCAAATATTCCAATTTACACAAAAATACGAAGGAAGCACACAATATCTTAAAAGAACCTTTCCTTTATGTACCTATTCAACACCATGACGACAAAAAGCTGCAAGACCAGATGCTTCCTTCACACATTCTGGCAAATCATTAAACAGTTGAAAACCTTTACAATATTTACAATATAATCAAGTACCTATCTATATATACTAGTCGCTATCACGTGCCATATACATACCTACCTATAGTACCTATATATTATGATGAATCCATCCTTTCACACCCACATATATCTTTACTTTTCTTCTCTGGTGATTTTACAATAAAATATTTTTCTCTTTTAAACTGGAAATAGAGACTTAGTTTTGTGCGGTGAAATAAGTAAAAACTAATAAGCAAAAGGAGAATATCTCATTATAATATCAGATAGGTAGGTACGTATATTTTAAAAGTTATAACAATACGTTGTTATTTTGATATTAAGCTACAAGAAGGAAAACAAAAGTTTAAAAAGTGTTCTTTGACGAGGCATTATGTTGTATAATATTCAAAGATAAATTTCAATTAAAAATTTCAGGAGGTTGAATCTAAACAAAAGACGGTAAGTACCTACCAATTATTTCTTTTGACCGTAACAAGCAAAATATTCCCCCACAAGGAAAAGTTTTTACAAACCAATGATGCAATGTCAGTGAATAAAGCAGAACTTGCTTTGTATACAATAAGCCATTTGGATTTGCTAAATAAGTTTAATTCATTTAAAAATTAAGATTATAAAAAAACATTTGAATTCAGAGTTAAATTATAAACTTTGATGGTGATCTGGGTCTATCAATAACTTTTAGGCATTTTTTAATGTCATACACGTTGTGGAATTTTTTAAATTACTCAGCCTCTTCTTGAGTCCAGTATTGGACAAAGGCCTCCCGCTTGGACTTCCACTGGTCTCTATCCTGTGCCATTCTTCGCCATTCTGGACCTACCACTTTTTTGATGTCATCGCACCATCTGGTCTGGGGCCTTCCCACGCTTCTGCTTCCCGTTCTTGGCCTCCAGTCCATCACAATTTTTGTCCATCGTTCATCTGACATCCGAGATATATGACCCGCCCAACTCCACTTTAGCTCCGCTATTCTTTTGGCCACATCCGCTGCTCCTGTGTTCTTCCTAATCCTTTTATTAGTTTTGTGGTCCCTTAGCGAGATATTCAACATTCCTCTTTCCATCGCTCTTTGTGTCACTCTTAGCTTTTCCATCATTTTCTTAGTAAATGCGGATGTTTCAAAGCCGTAAGTGAGCACAGGGAGTACACAAGCGTCAAAAACTTTTTTCTTTTAGTGGATTAAAAATAAAATTGTCGAATAAAATTGTGTTATTATAAAAAAATATATGCATATAAATATATAAAAATATACATATCAGTTGGTTGACTGCTGAGCTTTTGAATTTCTGAACTTTGTCGGTGGAGACTAAGATCCGAATGCACAGTCCTGGTTAACTAAATACTAACTCCTAACCTCACTGGAGTATTTAGTATTCTTATGTTAGCAATTGCGTTGCAGAGACATCACTAACTAAATACTTAATACTACGCCAAACTTAAGGTCGATGGCGTAGCGTTTCACATTATTGCGTATGAAGAAAAGAGATAGATAGTTTTCTATGGGTTTAGACTGACGTTCAATTTTTTTTGTCATAACAACACAAATACATGACATGTAATAGTGCTCACATTGACAGCTCGATGTCGCGATTTATCTGATATTCCAGCGAATTCTCGGCATCTCGTATAGATCGCTGAATAATCTGTTTGGTATTTGAATTGACAAAATTACCAAATACATATTTGACAAAGTCGCTATAATCATCATCCATCGAAAATATCTCGTATTTTATTATCAAACAACTCGTAAGGTTCCTTGCGATCTACCTTACTTTTTGACAGTTAACACATGTTATTTTACATCACCGCGCATGTGCCAACTATTTAGATAATGTCTCTGCAATGCAATTATAATGCATAAACTACGTGAGCGACTGTGCAATGAAAACATGGTTAGTATTTATAATTTAGTAGTTAGATCGGACTTTGTACTCGGACCATAGTCTCCAAAATGTAGCAACTTGTTATTTTGTGAGTGTTGAATTAAAATTTGACATAGTGCCTGTTAGTAGCCCGAGAAGCAAAGCAAAATAAATAATTAATAAAATGTTCTTCATGAAAAAATCAAAAAATGACTTGAGCTATTTCTATTTTAATTGGAAAACGGTGGAAATTTTACACAAACAGCTTTCTCTGGTTTTGCCTTTCGAAACATTTAAATGCTATCACGTAGGTACTGGAAAAATTTTGATTGTGAAAAGTAATTCATAAAAATTGGTTCAAAAACGTGTCCAATGAATATGTCGCTGTTTCGTCGTGGAGACAGTGGAGAGTTTATCGTTGGCCACAACCAATACGTTTATAAAACAAAAATAATACCTACCATAAACACTCAAATAGCTATACGTTTCATTTATTCCCGAGTCTAGTATTTAAGTGGTATTATTACAAAAAGGTCCTTAAAAAGCGCTGTAAAAAGCTGCCGTTAAAAGTATACTTCATTTTCCTTCAACTTGTAGGAAACAGGGAAATTTCACAGTTTATTCGGTTGGTATTTGAAGTACTTCAAAAGTAAAATAAACACTCCGCAGTGTTTAAAAACTGGTCGGTGCAGTTATAACTCGTTAAACTTTTAAACGAAATGAAACTTTTTTCTACAGAAACACACAATAAGGTCCAAAAAGGTAATGATTTCATTTTAATATTTCCTCCCCTATACAGGTGGAGTTTTTAATTAAAATTTATTTCTATTTGCGGCTCAAACCTCGTTTATTCCACAAAAGTAGATACACCAACACTTCACTGCCATTTAATGAATTCTGAAAATTTAAATTGTTGTTTTTAATTTGTTTTATTTTTACATTTTTGAAATTTCGTATTTAGAGCTTTTCGCTTTGATGTTGCATCGAGTAATTTCTACGTTAAAAAAATATATTTTAAAATTAAGAAATGTTTTTTATGTTTTTAGATTGCAACGAAATCGCCTATAAAATACAAATATTATCAGTCTTTTCTCGCCTAGTAAACATCTTCCCATTAATAAAGTCTACCACGCGTTTATTTTTGATAGTTAAAATGAGTTATATAACTAGTGTCGGGGTTGAAAAGGGATCACGCATAAAGTGAAAAAAATCAATTAAATAATATATTAAAAAAATATATATACCAAACATATCTCACGCGACGAAACATTCTTCAAAAAACTGGTAATAGACTGGCTGAAAACAAATGGCAGAATACAATCTGCTCATGTCCTGTTAAATATCCTTACAAAGTTCACTGCTCTGTGCCTTCATAACCTGAAAATCTCTACCACAGCTTGGTTTCATCCATCATTTCCACTACTATTATATGGGCTAAAATAAAATGAGAGTTCTCGGTAAATTATCTGATTATATTTCTTTTCTTTTTCTTTCTTGTTTATGTTTAATTATCTCTGTTAATTATTTTGTATTTTAAAACATGCAACCACAGGGCAAATTGAAACAGTAGGTACTGCCTCAGAACAGACTTGTCTAGTGAGGATTAAATTTCCAAATAGGAACAATTGTAATTATCGATGAAGTTTTTATTTGGTAGAATTCCATTATATGTTATATCTATAATAAAAAAAGTAAAGACTTTTTGATTCTACATTAATTTAATTGAGCGCGATAGGCCTATTTCGCCTTGTTAGGGCATTAACTAGCTTATGCCCTATAAGCTAGTTAATGCCCTAACAAGGCGAAATAGGCCTATCGCGCTCAATTAAATTAATGTAGAATCAAAAAGTCTTTACTTTTTATTATAGAGGAACAATTGTACATACTATGGTAAAATATAGATATTTTTTTGTTATTGTTATATATACATATGTGTGTAAAAAAATGGAAATAAATAATTTCATTTAATTTCATTTCATTTTCATTTCATTTCATTTTCATTTCATTTCATTTCATTTTTTTAAATGAATATGTCCTTGTTAAACAAGTACATATACATCTTCCTACGTTCCCTAAAATAAGTATAAATGCTTGTGCTATAGGCGAACGAAGCCCAGCGCGCTAACCGCTCTGCCATCGGACTCATCTAAAATATTATCTATTTTTAAATTTTTTCCACTAATAGATATGTTTGACCACTGATGCGTTCCGCTCAATGAGTACCTTCAGAATGGTCAAAGAGCATCTAAATTCTGTAGATGCCCTTTGATCGAAATGCGTCAGTGTTTTAACATATTGGTAGATTAATAAAAAAATGAGTAAAATAGTTTATGTCACCTATTTTTAGTAATGCAATAAAATTGATAATGGTATTTCACCAAGAATAAACAGCCAAAAACTTAGAACTAAATCAAATATATTTTCCTTTCAATTAACATTTAATATAAACATCTAACGACATATTATGTCTATTATTTAAGTAATAATTTGGAATATATTTTTGTTTCATCCTATTTTATAAACGTGCTGGTTCTTTTGAGGAAATCGGTAGACGTTCTTGTTCTACGGTAGACGTCGCATAAAAAAGGCATAATATTGTAGAACTTGCATACATACATATACCATCACGTCATGTCCCTCAAGCGGTAGGCAGAGAGAACCGAACGCCACATTTTTCTATCTTGACACACATTCATCATCGTCTCGTCAACATTCATACCTCGTCTTATACATGTTTGTCCGTTGTTCGCGCTTCTAACATTTACACCTTTCTGAATAATGTTCAGATGGTCATGTTATCCTTTTCTTGGGCGAACCCGAACTATTGTTTTGACCTGACATTTTCGTCGGGCTTTCGTCATTCATTCTTTCCAAGTGGCCAAACCATCTCGATGTCTTAACTTTCATTCAATTAATTAGGTACATCTTTCTTCTTCCTGCATTATTTCCTTGTGTCCTCGCTTCGGACCCTGTGATAGGACTTCACAAAATAAGACGTGCGTTTAATGTAGTGTAACTATCGTCCTTATAAAAATATAATACTTAAATATCGTATAATATTTGGAAAATTAAAATTTTTATTTTTTTGATTTTTACTACAATATAAACATTCCTTTGAGCGTCCTGTTATGTACAGTCGAAAATATATCAGGTAAAATAAAAAAAATCACATATTATTATGTAACTACATACGTTAAGTACCCAGTTTAGCAACGAGATTCACTACACATTCACTACATGTAGTATCTTTTTAGGTTGACGAGGTTGGTGTGTGCTTCCATTTATAAGTAATGCACACCCGCATACCTGTCGCCGGTAGCCCCACAATTCGGGATTTGCCGTGATGGTATTTATGTATGTAAGTATATATAATTATTATTGTAATATTTTGAAACCTACACTGTTACAATTTGTCGAAAATTCATTACAGCTCTAGGTTGATCGGATGAGTTCAATATCTACATAGGTAGGTATATCAAAATCTAATAAGGAATATTTTATTTATTTTTATTTTACATTCACGGCTTGAAAGCCTATTTAAAAAAACAACAAGTATACAATGATTAAAAGTGAAATTTTAAAATAAAAGCTAACATAATAACATCAATCAAAATACGCTATACAATGATTAATTATACAATTTTAAAATAAAAGCAAATTTTAACAAACAATAATGTCAATCATAATACACTATACAAAAATACAAAAACCCAAACACGATTACTATATTTACAGGTCTTGAGTTAAAATGTTTAATATTTTTGATTTGAAAATAAAGAAATCGTCGGCAAAAACATCAGAGTGTCTCCCCACAGTATTTCCAAGTCTATGTATGTAGCCTTGGTATAGGTGAGTGGTAGGCGTAGTTACTCTGGGAATGGTTCTCTGAATAAATAAATAAATAAATACAATGAAGAGATAACAACAATAGTAAATACATATGTAGGTACCACCATGACCAGACATGACCAGATTAGGTCGGGTCATGCTGTTGATCTTCTTCTATTCAATATTAATAAAAATACATAGTTATGAACGGATATCTCGATCAGAGGCTGGCCATAATAAATAGTCAGTTGACATGATGGCGGTCAAACCAGACACAGATACCAAAACATGGTAGAAACATGAACTCTTGTGGTGTGTACATACACTTTAATCTATTGTCATCTGGTAGTCCTTATAGTTCTGGAATAATATTTTGAAAAAAAAAAAAAAAAGTGGCTTGCAGTAAATATCCACTACATAGTATTCTTCTTGAAAAATTTACAATACTTCGATGCATTTTATTTTATTTTTATTTTGACAGGGAAACAAAACAGATATACAGAAAAAAATAAAAAGTATATAAACATAAAATTAAGTAAAAAAAAATCCGTACACCCAATAATATTCCTCTCGCTTCGATCCATAGAAGAGAGAACCCTCGCCATCCCATCATATGCTACGGCTTTCTATTCATCATCCTTTACTGTCCATGCTGCCCGGTTATGGAACAACTTGGCCCCTGGCATAAGAACTGCACCAATGTTAGCAACCTTCAAAATTAGATTAAAGTGCGTGCTCCTACTTTCTTTTTTCCTAACCAACTTACTTCCCATTAGTTTCCCTATTCCTTCAGACAAATCTCCTCTCCCCTTACCTTATTATTTTTCCTAGTGTTGTATCAGGTTTCATCTAAGATTTGTTTAATCATCATTATTGTGTATTTTTTTAGTAGGTATATTAATGTTATATGTTTATAGGTTAATGTAGTTTTTTTTGCATGTACAAATTCACTTTCATCCATAATATAAACTCCTTTGAAAAAACTGTCCCCAAGTCTTGGAATTTGTATATAGTTTGTGTGTATATATTTTATGTGGGTATTCCGTATGTTTTCGAATTATGCCGACCTGATTGATTACCGTTTTTATTATTTCGCCTTTTTTGACTAAGAAATTATTATTTGCACATTTTTACGTTTATTTTTGTTTGATTTCATAGATATGTAATATTACCAAGAGTGGGACGAGCATTGCGGTGGGTGTGTTTTCAATGTTTGTCACCTACTACAATGTTTGTCCTTCTAGGGATTAGTAGCTATATCACTCGATATCGGGTGGAACGCCAGAAATTAATTAAAAAAAATAAATTGTAACATATGGTTGTCTGAAAGAAATTGTCACTAGTCAATAAGTCCGCCATTTTTACTGGTAAATAAGTTATGTACAATAAAGTGTTAAATAAATAAATATTGTTTAACAAATTATAAACTTATATAAAAAATACAAAGTACCTAATAATAAAATTAAATTTTCTATGAACAGCTCAAGAAAATATAAAATAGAACAGCTCTACAAATAAGGAAGGACAAGAAACAGTGGAAAAATTAAATAATTTTTGTGAAACTCAATTCCATTTTTTTACATAAAATAATAAAAAAAAATAAAATAAAGAATAAAAAAACTACATATATCTGAAACGTGAGAGTATTATGAAATTATACAGAGAAAAAATCACAAAGAGTAATAGAACATTTGTCTATAGAAAACAAAACAGCTTTGACTAGATGCATTTTACAAATATTATTTAAATCTCTTTGGTCTGCTTTTAGGAAAAACATTAATAAAAACATTCTACATTATGCCTGTTGATAAATTTCTCTTCTATGCCATAGTAGTGGAGAATAAACAAATAAATAAAAAATACCGAGAACACCCTTTTCATTTTTTGGAGTTTTCTTCACGTTGAAATAAAGAAAAATAATGATAAAGACAACTGAATTCGATTTTATAACGATAAATATAACGCCTGAATATTATGCAACATTTATAGCAGTTTAGAAAAGGTTGTTAAAATTTATAAAATGTATCGAGCAATTTCAACATGCATTGTCATCGGTTATAAATTCTTAAGTTTCGGAGATTTAATTGGTCGGGAAGTTAGTTACAAATCTATTTCAATATTCCAGAACAGACGAGTGAAGTTAAATGAAAGGGAGTAAAAAACAGAGACATTTTTTAATAATAATAAGATTTCCTTGCAACCAATAGAAGGGGTGATTTTTTCCATATTATGTTGATTTCTTCTAGTGTTTCCAGTAGGTATGATTTGTGTGAGAAAAAAAAATTGATTTTATGAAAAGTATTTTTTACTAAATCAACAATCATTTTAGTTAACTATTTATTGAAAAATATTTTAAACAACTTTGATTTGAAAAATACCATTGAACAATTCAACAACATTACTTCATTATCCATCTGAATGATACAATAATTATTGGATTTGTATTTTTTCTTGTGTGTATTTCACAATCGAGTATTTCGAAGTATCGTGATTATATTAATTAAAAGTGTATATTCCAGTTGTCGATAGAGATAAATCGCTCCATTTTATAACGCATAAGTGTGCTAATGATGTTTGAAAATGTTTACGATTCACAAAACTAAATTAATAAAGGTCATTATGAACTGTTGCGTAATTTCGTGTTGCGGCCGAATATTCGTTCCCATACATCTGCAGGTCGTTTCGAAGTGTTGCGTAATTTTAACAAAGTTTCGCCTTCGATTTTGTTGCAAAGAAATGTATTTTTATTAACATTTAATGTATCAATTGACGGAATCTATGGCACTATATCAATCTGGCCTTTTGTAATTGTTGAGAAACTTTCTGGCACTATTGTCAGGGCCGAAATTTATTAAATTTGTGTATTATTTAAATTTCTTTGTGCATTATTTTAATTTCTTTGTGCAGGTATTGTTTAAATTTCTATAATTATATTTAAATCATCAGTAATATAGTCCCTGAATGCCTCTATGGCTTCTGTTGAGTAGTTTTTTTGTAAGCTCTCCTCTTTCTCTTCGTCCAAATCATAATCCTTCATAATCCTCATCCTTTAATCATAATCCTTTCCATTCCTTTCCCTATAAAACCGATATTAAAATTTACACAAAATTGATTATTTCTGTAAACTTAATTGGTAAAATAAAAAAATATACATAAAATAATTTGCAACCAACCCAAGTAGGTACCTATCGTGAAGTAAGGAATAGATGGACACAGAAAGAATCTTCTTATTTTCTTCATATTTCACTCATATTTGTTTTCCTCATATTTCACTCATATTTTTTATCCTCATATTTTTTGTTTTCCTCATATTTCACTTATATTTGTTTTCCTCATATTTCACTCACATTTGTTATCCTCGTAATTTACTCATATTTGTTTTCCTCGTATTTCACTCATATTTGTTTTCCTCATATATCACTCATATTTGTTTTGATTTCGGCTCTCCTTTTTTGTCCTCTATGCCTCTATTTTGCACCGACACTACGACAAGAGCGAATCACCATACAGTAGGTATAGATTATCAACTATAGTTGATCGACCAAGATTGAATATCGTGTCCGAAAAAGGTGATCAACTAAAAGTGTATAGGTAGTGTAAACATATTGTTAGAGAATTCGAGTAGTGCCTACTTACATAAATAGAAGGGAAAACTAGTGGGGTGTGGCCAACGCTATACTCCTCACTACCAGTCACTCCACACACACAGAGAGATCATTGTGGTGAATCTTTCAGAATACAATCTCAGCATGATAGGTACTAGTTGATATTCAGCAATAAAAAAAAATAACCTTAAAAATGGAATATATAACTCCTCACTATATCCCCTCGGGGTAGTGAGGAGAAAAAACTAAAATTGTACCTAATTCTATTGTCAAATATTGGATGCAGTTATTGCTGTGTTTTGAAAGTTGGCAAAATAATTTTATCCAATAAATTTAAAAAATATTGTTTTTAGTATTAGTAAATATGCAATAATTGTTTCATTGTTTTTGAATCTTAAACTGTTTAATATGTTTTCATTTAATAGATTAAAAGAAATATCAAAAATATAATATATCAAAGCTTTTCTAGGGCCAGCCCAGCCAGCTAATCCGTCAGAATTATCTATCTAGAACTGAAATGAAGTCATCGCCAAATCAAATATGGCGTCACGATGAAAATAAAAATCGTTTATTAAAACGTCAAACTATCATCGATTGGAATGCCGAAGCAACAGACGATACGGCGATGGATAGATAAAGCAAAAGATTTCATTTCGTATTGACTATAGCCGCCCGCCGACCACTAGACGATGATAATAATAGTATGTCTGTCATGTTTACAAAAAAAAAAATATGACGAACAAAAGTTGACATGAATCAAAATGTTTAACCATGTTCTACCGCGTAATTATAATGATTGACATAATCACCGGGAATGCTTTGTCTGTCGATTTATGGAAGTCAGACATGGAGATGTTAGGTATATGAAATTGTCGATACTATCAATGTTTTGTGGATAGAGTATGAGTTGTAAAAAGTTTCATACAATCGACAGATCTCCCGAAACATTTATAGATAAGAATATAATATGTTAGTGTCTTAAGATATATTTAAGCACGAAGCGGAAGTATCATTGAGAAAAAATTTGCAATAGTATAATTAATTTATTTATTTATTTAAAGGACAACATACAGCATATAATAAATTATAAAACATAAAGATAATTTGATTAAGAATAAAGCCAATAACAGGTTGTCGCTGAAGTTATTGTAGTATATTAAGATATATTAGGAATGGTTTTTTTTTTTTTTAACATGTCTACGTAGGGGACGCCATCTATTAGGATTTGGGTCCATTTTACTCTTCCGAAGAAGCGCACTACGTAGCGTTGGGAGGGGTTTGCAATCTAGAAAAGAGTTTATTAATTCGGATTTTAAAAAGACCCGGGTTGTACGAAGATGGAAACACAGAATTCGGAAGATCGTTCCACAGTCGGGCTGCTGAGTTAATAAAGGAGTTCGAGAAGCGACTTGTTCGTATATGTTGAAGGTCCACTGTGAATGGATGCTGCGATTGAGTGAAGCGAGTGACTCTGTTGCGAGTGGGTGGAGGAGGGACCAAAGATGCAAGTTCTTCTGAGCAATTCCCGTGGTAGTATCAAATTTCGTGGTAGTATCAAAGGTTACATATTATGGTGAGATTTTGTGTGAATGATGTGTAAAATTGCATATATAAATGTGTCAGTATAATTAAATGTTAAATTTGATTATGACGATGAAATTTTAAGTTTGATATATTTTTTAAATGTGGGGGCGCTAAGTAAGAATATGACAATCTCTTGGAAATGCCTATTAGGTATATGTATTACAGATTCTGTAGATTGTTGCATGTTGAGCATAGTTGGTGTGTTGAGTGGTAAGACGGAAAAGAGGAGTGTGTCTAGTGTCTACGGGTAGGTAGGGATGTTGAAAGATATATAATTTAAGAGAGCAGGAGAATCAATTTTATTATTAATAATATTGTGGAGAAGCATCATATCAGATAGAGTACGTCTGTTTTCGAGTGAATCAATGCCATGGTAAATCCTTGCCTCACGATACGATGGGAAATCAAGAAATGCTTTTCGATTTAGGTGTTTAATAAATATATTTTGTATCCTTTCGATACGGTTTATGTGTGTTGCATAATGGGGAGACCAGACAGGAGATACGTATTCCAGGATAGGGCGAACCAGTGAAAAATAAAGAAGTTTGAGCGTTTTCAAGTTTGTGAATGGTTTGCTGGTTCTGAATAAAAATCCAAGCATTCTGTAAGCCTTATCTATAATGCAGTCGATGTGTAAGTTAAACCTAAGTTTGGTGTCCATAATAACACCAAGGTCTCTAACGTTATCACTAGAAGCAATAGGTTTACCATTGAGAGTATATTGTATAGGTATAATGTATGGTATTCTACATACTGTTTGTTGCTGTTACAACAATTCAGTTCAAATATATTTTCTGTAGATTATAAAACATACATAATTCAGGATTTAGATCGGTAGTATAGATTAGTAGTAACAAAGTATCTAGAGTATGATATTTCGTTTCTCTTCTTGACCAAGAACGAATATATAAAAAACCTTTCTATGATTAACGTTTTCAGGTGTCGAAAATAAGACATGCAAATTAACATGTCACATAGTTCAGCAATGACGTTCAGATCCATTCTGAATGTGCTGCTTGTTTACGTGAGATATGTGTTTCTTTTGATGTTTATTAAAATAGTGGTGAATAAGTTATTAGTATACATAGAGAAAACTGATTGTGTGCCTACCTAATGTAAAGTGGAAACTATCATCACCCGGTTCATAGGTATATTTTCACTGGAAAACTGTAAACCGCTAGCCCTATAACATTGTTTCCTAGTTGCGCAGCAGTAATCTATTAATCATCATTGTGATAAAAACTATATAAATCATTTTTTCAGGTTAGGATGCTTTTTTTACAACTGTTGCACTTATTTTGTTTTAGATACAGTTTGCGAATTGTTAAAGCTGTCACGAGGTACTTGGATACTCAATATTCACATCCACCACCATTAAAAGAAATCTGATGGACGATAGCATCGACTCGATATTATTATTCAATCAATTTCTGTCTGGGCGTTTGGATGACTGACAAAAATTTGAAAAAAACCAAGAGTCATCATTTTGAGGCAGTGCTCCGATCTTGTTATTGCTTATTTGTTGTGTAATCGTTAGAAACATAACTATGGAACAGATGGTTAGGATATTTTTATACCTCAACAAAACTGGATCCTCAATGAAGACCTTTCTTTCATCTTCTAAAACAATTAAGAGAGCTTCCTTTTCAAATTGTATATTTATATGTACCTACACGAAAATGTGTATGCAAATGCTCTCGGTAAAATTGGTACAATAGGAGAAAAAAATACAAAGAGAAACATTAAATAATAATTATACTGACTAGTTGCATGTTACACATGAGATCCAACTGTCGATAGCGATAGAATGTTTAGTTGAATTATAAGAATAAAACTATAAACCCATAAATCCAAATTATTGAAAATTTTAACACATGTTGGTATGTATGTCAAGATAGGACAGTATGGAGGTCAGTCCTCTTTTCCTACCCGGAATATGAAAACAGCATGATGCGGTTCTGTATGTATGTTTGGAGACCTATCAAACTATTAAGTCTTCTTATATATTGTGTGTAGGCTACTACCATACAAATTGTATGAAACAATGTCGTCACTAAATTCAATTTTTATAAAAATTGTTAAAAAAAATTTGAGATGTACAAATACAATGTTAATATTTTTTATAGAAAATTAAATTATCTAGTTGGGGTATTTCGGCTTTTTTCGATATTTTAAAAAAAAATTTAAAATATAGGCAGTTAAACTCATAAATTTGTCATAAAAAAAATATTTTTTCTTAATAAAAAATGTTTGAGAAACCCTGGAATTTTTTTGAATATATTAATTTGAGATTTTATATTTCTCTATATTTGTACCAATTTTCAGCGTTCTAGCTTTTATGGTTTCTGAGATATATGGAAAAATAAAGTAAAAATTCAAAAGTTAATAACCCCTGACTAAAACAAAAATTCGTATAAGTCGAGTATAAAAGTTTTGTAAGCCTATAATTGTTTATATATTCTGAAATTTTGGGCTCTGTAAATTGAGCGGATCAAAAGTTATAAGGGGACACACACACACACACACACACACACACACACACACACACACACACACACACACACACACACACACACACACACACACACACACACAGACACACGAAATGTTCTACTCCGAATTCTGAGTAAATCCGTGTATGGAACATATATGCTGCGAAGCCTCTAAGTTGGTGTTTTTTGACTTCAAAGTTGGAAAAGCTGTGAAAAAAGTAGACCTCTGCATGCAATTCTCGTGTATCCTGGCTTGAAACATTGTCGATATGTTAAGAGAACAAAGTTCTCCTGAACAAATCGACAGTTGGATAAGAAAAAGAAGGCAAAGTATAAAGAAGTTATTATTTCTAATTTTTTGACTGCTTATTCGTGATGGAATTCCATTATCAATTATATAAAATAACTTAAAAAAGATAAGTAACAACAAAAATTTTGTCCATTCAGAAGATGCTCTTTGAGCGAAACGCTTCAGTGGTCAATATTTTTAAATTAGTTGAAAAAAGTTAAAATGTTGTGCTGCTACTTTTTTTCAAGTAATTTTATATAATTGATACAAAAGGAATATTCAGGAATTATTTGATAGATATTTTTTTTAGTTTATCTTTAAATATTTGTATGGATTGAGATGATCACTGAGGCCATTCCATTGTCTAGCTCTAGCTGATTGTACTTTAAATATTTGTATGGATTGAGATGATCACTGAGGCCATTCCATTGTCTAGCTGATTGTACTTTAAATATTTGTATGGATTGAGATGATCACTGAGGCCATTCCATTGTCTAGCTGATTGTACTTTAAATATTTGTATGGATTGAGATGATCACTGAGGCCATTCCATTGTCCAGCTGATTGTACTTTAAATATTTGTATGGATTGAGATGATCACTGAGGCCATTCCATTGTCTAGCTGATTGTACTTGAAAAGAAGTGCTGAAGCCTTCTGTATTGTGAATGGGGATAGCTAGTGTGGTACGTTCAGCAGATCTAAGGGGTAGACCGTGATTTGACAGGAAAACGACTTTTTTTAATATTGTCATGAATAGGGTTTATAAACAATCATATTGAGTCATGACAACAGATGAGTGTTACAACGATCTCGTATCTTTTGCCAACAAAGTTTATTTCTACAAGTCGAAACACGATTATATTTTAATATTGTAAATGAGCTGTATACAGATATTCTGTACTCATTATTAGATTGAATGCTCTACAAAAAAATATAATTTTTACAGAACGATCAGGAAAAAAAAACATTTTCAAATGTATCAAAAGCCACTTTTTTTGTTTTGAATCTTATTAACATTATGGCTATATGGTTGGATCGGAATTAATTATATGTATGTGTTAGATAGTTAGGTTGGTATAACCCGCCTTCAGCAATTCCTATAGTGTAGTTTATTATTCATGTTCTACAAGATGTCATGTCATCCATTTCCAATCGCATTATTCCAAAGAGATCATTCTTTACCGAAATATATTTACGGCTACAAACAGATTCACCGTTGGCATTCAGAACAAAAATTCATTGGTAGGTATCTATGTCATTTCAACGCAGGACACTAACAAGGTTTGCGGGAGCCCCAGACATTGAAAAAGTTTTAATCGTAAATATATTTTTTGTACATTTGATTTTTATTTTATTTAATTTAAATAATGTAATATATAGTCACATCTGGCAGCATTCTCTGATTGAAGTATGTAGGTATATCACACCATTCATTTTTATATTATTCAGTCAGTAATATTCTTATATTCATGCTATGTAGTATTTTTCATTTGAGTTTTATTTTTGTTTATTTATTCTTTGGTTTTAATGTATGTACTTTGTTGTTTAATTTACCTATCTTATATGTTTTTATTTTTCTTTATATATCCTCTGCTACCGTTGTTATGTCTAGATGTTTATAAATTGTATTTCTTTTGTTTATGCTGTGTCATGTACCTACCTAATATTTAGTTTTGTAAAGGGCTTTGAGCCGTGAATCAATAAATAAAAAAAAAACAATTCCTAGTTTACAATTTCCATCACTTAATTTATTACACCTCTATAATATTTTAAACGAACGTTGATTAGGTAGAATAGTAAGCTAGAAATACAAGGTGTTGTGACTTGTTTAGGTTTTGAATAAAATAGTTTTAATAGGGAGGGTCCCATCACACTACCTCGACCCACCTTTGAATATTGCATTATTATATTTTATTCTTTTTCTTCCCTGCGTGCCGTATGAGGTCCTCCCGACGTTGGCAATCACTCTGGAGAATCCCTCTCTGTCCTGCACCGTTCGGACCAGCTCTCCCACCTGCGTTATTCCAGTCCCCTGTCGGATATTGCGCATCCAAGACATTCGTCTTCTCCCAACTCCACAACGTCTCTCAATCTTGTCCTGTATCATTAGCTACAACAATTGACAGCCTTAGCTACAAATATGATATTTTATGATTTTTTCAATTTGTTCTCTGCGTGTATGAACTCGACGCAAAACTTGTACGTTGGATACTAAATCTGTCCACGGTATTCGAAGCATTCTTTGATGAATTCACATCTCAAAAGCATGAATTTATTATTTTTTTTTTTAATTTTTAATTAACACAAACAACATTATTTAGTTTGATTACATGGATTAATAATATATATGATACATAAATTGTGTTATGGCAAAAAATTAAATATAAGAGAAAATATATTAAATTAAAAATAATCAAATAGTACCTACCTATCACTTGAAATTCTTATTTTTAATATTTTATTAGCGTTTATATAAAAAAAGTGGGTACACAAAGAAAATCACAGATAAAAAAGCGAAAATACACACTAACTGTTTTTTATTGTATACTCACTCTACATACATACTTGCACAAATGAACCTCCAATATTTTTCTTTCTCTCAGGGGTGAGTATACTGGTGTGACATAAGCTGCGGCCCTGGTGAATACTTTAATATTGACTGTTGTGATATTATTTAAGGTAGGTACCTCACACCGGATGGAGTATTATGGTTTTTCAATATTATAAATATTGATGCACAAATAAAAGATTTTGATTTATATGTAACATGGTATAAATTTCAAAGACAATATTTTATTTTTTATGTCATGTCGCCATTGTCATAACATTTTTTTTTGTAAAATTGATTTAAGGCCTTATCCGTTTTGTTTTTCGTCTGCTAAACAGTTATTTGAGTCTTTAATAACTTATAGATTTTTAAATATACTTTTGGCCTCATATCCACGATGTTCTTACAATTATATGTAAGTCTTCAACCATAATATCCATTATCCATGCCCATATATTGCTACCATACATAATGATCATATCGACTGTTGCATTGAGATAAAAAAGAAAACAACAATGATATTACTAAGTTTATTTATTTATTTTCAAAGATTTTATTTAATTATGCCTATTTGACACGAAAGTCCACAATAAAAAAATACGATGAAATCAATACGATAAACAACATGATATCCGTTGAAAAATAGTTGTAAATAATTTTCTTGAAAATTCCAAAACCAACTAATAGTATTTTTTATTATTTTATATTAACTGCTGAATTAACAGCACATATTGCTTTTTTACATACTACTTACTAGAATAATTGAAAAAAATAACACAGAATTATAAAAATAAAACATTAAAATGTTATAATGTTTAAATGACTGCCATGGCACAGTTGGTAAGCCGTTTGGCTTCTGTGCGGGTGTCCTGGGTTCGATCCTCAGCAGAGGAGAAATTTATTTAAATTCATTTCTCACTTCTTAGTTATTGCTTCTATGGGCTGGAAACACTGGTTAGTTGGAAGAAATCGCCACTTGATCAGAGTGCAAGGAAGTGTTTATATTACCTATAATATTATTATTATGAAATCTCTTGGTAAAAATAAAATTTAGGTATATAATGCTACAAGCAAAAAATAAAATAAACTGAAAAAATACATCAGAATAGGAAATTTTTTATTAAAAACAAATAAGTTTAGGTACATTAAATTAAATTAAGAATTGTTTATTAAATTAAAAATTGCAATTTTATACAAGATGCTACATAAACTAAAAACTATTATATCTATGTACATTTGCAAATATACAAATCTGCACCGAAAATATCAATACTTTTCCGATAATATATGTATATGTATACCTATATATATCGATGGTTTAATGCACAGAAGACACATGTCCACATTTGACATTTTAGAGAAAGCAAAGTTTGAGATTCTCAATTAATTTAATAACAGTAAATTAATTCAGAAGATCTTAAAAATTGTATTCCTAGTTTATTTTAATATAATAATTATTATTATTATATTTGTTGCTTATACTTGTTATGTAATGTAATGTACTTATATTAATTCATTTTACAAAAAATGGACATGTCTCTTCGGTGCTTTAAACCATCGATATATGGTTGGATGATTTATATAGCGCCGTTTTCATGAAAACTCACCTCAAAGGCGTTTTGTAGCTATTAGTTTTTCTTGTTAGTAAAAGCTTAAAATTATTCTTAAAATCTTTATCTTATGTTTGTATTTATGTTTGGACATCATAAAAATATCACCTTCTTCTTTTTCTTTGCCTTAACCCACTTCCGGTAGGGTCGGCTCCATAAAAATATCACCTTCTTTCCCCTTAGCGCTTTAGTCCCGTTTCTATTGGGGTACGCTTTAACCATGATCCTGAAATTGGCGAGTCTGGTTATTACATTGAAGCGACTGCCATCAGACCTTCGTAACCCTTAGAAAGGGGAACCAGACAAATTGGATCATGGCTACATATAGCTAGTGATATAAACTCGCACATAGATTTTTTAAAAATCCAGAGGTGCGTGCCCCGCCCGGATTCGAACCGTCGACCTCAAGCATGTGAGGCGACGACATTACCGCTGGGCTATCACCGCTTTTGCCATAAAAATATCACCTAAATGAGAATATTAATTTCCAATATTATTGAGACGGCTGACAAGCGAGTGATATTCTGTACGTATACTGATGTTACAAAAAGGTACTGTCTGGTTGCTGGTACGGCATATAACTCTATTATGGATACCTACATACAAACTGTCACGCCGTTTCCCTATTTGGGGTAGGCAGAGAGAACCGAACGCCAGACTCTTCTATCTTGGCATACCTGTTTTGCCTCATTGACATTCATACATCGCGTCATACATGCTCTCCTATTATTCTGACTACGTATATTCCCCTCTTTCAAAATCTCATTTATATGATCATGCCAGCTCTTTCTCGGTCGACCCATACATCTCATTCCACTCTTTTCAGCCTTGTATACTTTGGATAAAAAGTAAAAATGTGAATCTTTTGGTAGAAAGTGCATACCAAACAAATAAGGAACATCAGTCATAAAATCATATCTAATATACCTAATCATCTAAGAGAAATCTTTTCTTTTAGTACCGATAAGAGTTTTAACAGAATTGAAAGCCTCCTGTATAACTGGCTACCTTTGTTCAAAACAATATAATCATGTATGATTGTTGTCTATTCATTTGTTTCCGATAGCATCTTAAGTTGTAATGACATTCTTTGAATATCATTAACTCTTTACCTGTTCATTTTTAAAAACAGACTATTCAAGATTGCATGTCTGAGATTCGTTCAAAGATCTGGAAACGAATGTGTTGTAATGTGCTATCCTTGGTTTAACTTTTTTTCCTCCGTGGCCTCACGACTGAGGATGGTTTCTAGACTCGGTCTGCCTTCATGTAGAACCATCTTGGGCATATCGAAGAGTTTTGGCGATTGAAAATTCTAACAGGGTAACTCTATCGGATAAGTGTATCTCTGGATCTTCTTACCCTACAAGATCATAACGACTAACTCCTCGAGGTTATAAGGACTCCTCCTGACAATATGTTCAAAATATTGATGTAAGCAGATTGATGACATATAGGTACACATTAAACTAATTGGTTATTCCAGCAGCTTATGATATTCGGAACGTTCCATACTATACCCATAGAATAATAATAAAACTATAGAATACTCATTCCCATACAATACCTCGCTGAAAAAGTGAAGCCGTTTTATTGGTCGGCTCGTGTTAATATATGTATGACTCTGCTAGTAGACATTGTTCGTATAGTACAACTCGTTATGACTGCGTAAATAATTTTGCAAGCAGTTAAAAAATTCCCTATTTGAAGAACGTATCACGCAGACGGCCAAATGATTACTTAATGGTCGTAGCAAAATGTTGACTAAATTAGTCAACACAAAGCATTCTCGTTTACTGCAGGCTAAAGAGTATTCTATACTATTATTATTCTATGACTATACCAAACCTCTAATATAATCCTATCACAAGTTTGGTGCTTATATTTTTTATTTATTCATCTTTTATTTATCTATTAATTTCCAAAAGACAATGTCTTCCAACCATCTCAGGACCGTCTCAATATCTTTTTAGGTACACAATCTAACAGATTGATAGCGGAAAACATTATGTACCTACACTAAGATAAATAAATAATATAGTTTATAGCCAACCTTGTAGCCACGAAGAGCAACTTCAGTGATTTCAAACCTATACGGTTCACTCTTATCTTCACCATCAGTGAAAGGTGAGCCAGTTGTTTCCACATAATTAGCTCTCTTTGGCACTTTAAGTGCAGTGTCTGCAAGGTTTAAGAGTACTCCGGACTCTTCTTATGTTCTTTATGTGTTCTTTCAGAGTTTTGCAAGGAGCCGTTATTTAGACCCATAAACAGAACGGGTGGTGGTGGAGGAAAACAGTTCATAGCCAAAAATGTTTCGTAAGGGTAATAATATGTAACTCAGAGAGAAGTTCGTAAATATTGCTATGGTCTTTACTTACTGTCTCAACAAATCTATTACATAGCAGTTAAGAGAAAAAATATTTTATAGAGAATTCAGTCAGTTAAAAAAAAACTATCTTGCTACACATGTTTGTTTACCAACGCAGGATGTTTGTAAACATGGAGACAATATCAGACAAAAGAACTTAAACAATCTATCGATGAAATATGGCAATACTATAGTAAGCAGCAGTCTCATGTCCGTGACTAATGCTAGTCAAACAATGCACACAGATACTTGCCACTGCGGTAGGAATTGGTGTTTAGCCAATAAAAACCTTAAGTCTCATTGTGGCGGCCGAATACGGTGCCATAAATTAGGATTTGGTCATGGTTCAATTTGAAAATAAACATATTGGACCCATTTCGGGTTTGAGTTGTGGCTTATTTAGAGTTCCCATAGGCAGGTGCCTTGCATTGTATCGTGGACATGTTTTACTTGCTACTATGTATAAACCGTCATTAAGACGCTCATTCACACCATCATGCTTCTTATTTGAGCTTTTAAGTTTTACCTATTAAAGCGGTATTTATGTTTTACAATTTCATCGATCTCCACTATGGGTACCTACCTTTTTTGAAAAGGGCTTTATCGAGCGAAATTGCTGACAATAGTAGGATCTTTATTCGAATTTTTATTTTTTGCAATATTGTTATTAATATTTGATAACAATATACCCTAGAAACTGTCATTATCATCGTCATTGGCCGTTATTCGTCCAGTGCTGAACATATGCCTCCTCTCTCGATCAATTAGGTTACCTTCATGTAACCTATACCCTCGCCACCCTATGTAATTGACCTCCAGCCATTTTGTAGTGTAGCTCATTTTGCCACTGCAAAAAAAGAACTGCGACTAAACTTTGATCATCTCGTTTGTGTTCTACGAGGGTTTCTGTGACCAGTAATCGGTCACCGTTCTAGGGTACGTTTGATCACGAAGCACTATAAAGAGAGATTATCAATATTTTTAGCACAGGTAACTCAAGCTATGAAAACCACCACCGTACGATACCTAATTATATCCTAACGATTATCTTGGGAACGACGTTGATCTCCAGTGTTTGTCTTTTCAATGATTTCTTTTTACCTCCCGACAATTCGACTTTGAGGTTTTACAGGCGGCGGTCAGCTGTCACAGAATATTAAATTCAAAGGAAGATATTACATACATATTATTGTCATTTAAATCCAAATTTATGAAATGTCTCAAGGTATAAATTATAGCCACCATGTCACATATACTAAACGCTGTCTCTATTATTATACAAAGAACTGTTTGAATATTTTCAAAAATTTCTTCAATACGCGGCACCATCTTTATGCAAATGTTGTGATTATATTATAACTTATGTGAATCGGAATGGTTGACCAGTTTTATTTAAGTGGCGATTCCGAAATGTCTATTTATATATTTCTTTTATTATTTTAATTCGGTGCGCATTAAGGTCGGCGTGTATAAATATTACTCATACAAGAAAAAAAAAACTTTTTTAATAAAGTAATAAAAATATTTCGGGGTATTTATTGCCCATCGGAGTCGACTTGTCCCTGTAAAGTCATAAATAACGCAATTTGATATTCCACAATACGAATCGGATTTGTATTTTTCTACAAACGTCGTTAGTTATGAAGAATACGATTATAATAACAAAACACACAGCGCACAAATAATAAAACTTAATGATAATTTCTCTTTTGATATTCTTAAAATGCTTAAGTAACAGATTAATCGCTTAGGATATAAAAAAGAGTTAGCTATAAAATTAGCTATATTATATTGCTGGTGTACATATTTTCAGAACCACTTAAAAGTGATGTAAATTAAGATAAGTTTAGATAACAATATATAGATATCTACACATCTGCTAAATGTTTAATACAATACACGTTTTTTTATTCGTTTTAATGGGACAAATACATGATAAAAGAAGTAGGTATGTATGTAATATACATAATACTATTATGAAGATTGTACATTTGATATTCCTAATAAAATAATTTATTTTTTAATTTAGTAAAATAAGTCTTTCCTATGCGTAATTTTAATGCATAGAATAGATTTCATCGTATAAATTTATTTATATGAATGAGTTAATATTATTTTTTCTACAGTTAGATAAACTTAAATTGTCATAATATATTATCATATGTTGTACGATAAAAACAAATCACTAATACAATTATATTGACATAATGGACGAATAAAAAAACAAATAAATAAATTCATAAAGATACGAAATATTTTGTCTATATATGTACCTAAAATTTAAAAATAATATTTAAAAATAATATTTATATTTTACATTCATTCATTCAAACCATCACGGCATATCCCACAACGTGGGATACTCAGCGACAGGTGTGCGGGTGTGCATTAGCTTATAAAAGGTAGCACAATACATGTGCGTATAACCACACACCAATCTCCTGAAATCGCACTGCATTTAGAATGGGTGGTGAACCTCATTGCTGAACCATGTGATATTTTATTGTTGCCTGTTGTATTTTTGATTATCCGACTTTTAGGGGATACTCCAAAACAATAATTTATTTATTTATTTATTTGGGATAGAAACAGCGACAAATTAATCTACAAATTAAAACAATATGATCAGCAAAAATAAAAATTAAATAGAAGAGAAATACATTATAAATGGAATAGAACAACAAAAAAAATATATATAAAAAATATACAAAAATCAAACCAAAAAGGTGAAGAACCTATCAAGATAAAAAATAAATAATGAAATTAAGTAATGAAACAATGCAGTTGTGTGCAGAGGATTTTGATTGGAGATGAAGGGGTAGGAAGGACAAAGAGGAAAATGAGGGTCGTGAAGTAGTCTGCCGCATAAAGCAACCACTCAATCAACCTGTACTAGCTTACCCCGTATCATTTATCGATATTTGTCATAATCAAATTGGAAGATATCAACGCGGTATAATGCGAGTATTTTCGATAGTTCGCTCTATATACCGGAACATGGAACATTTCAGGTCTTCTGGTCTTTCTTGTTGGGGCATGTAATGAAACTAATTTTACAATATCAGGAACATCGAAGCAGTTGTTCATTACGGTGATCAAATAAGATGCGTCGGTTTTCGAGAGTGATTAGTTTATGGAATGAAAACTATTATTTAAGGGGGGGACTGCTGCCAACGTACCTATTTTTCAATTTGATATACCATCATTATTTCTTATCAAATCGTTTTGAAAAAAATAATTTAGATAGTTTGGATATTAATAAACTAAAATATACCTTAATTTTTTGATAATATTCTGTATAAATTCTTGTAGAAAAATAATTGCATACCCATTTTGCAACGTTTGATTTGCAACGTTTATCATATATTTTTAATAAACTATAAAGCGTAGAGTAATATATTTTTTTTTAAATTAAAGAAGACAAAAATATCTAGAAAAATATGATGTGACGTTGCATTAATGCTTCCGGTTTAGTAAATAAACCTAAAAAACTTTTATTTTCCATTCAGCGCCATTGCGTAATAAAAGTTTTTTTGGTTTATTTACTTAATCTGATGCGTTAATGCAACGTCATATCATATTTTTCCAGGTGTTTTGTTCTTCTTTAATTTATAAAAAAAAATATTGCTCTATACCTTATATTTTTTTAGAAATTTAAGATAAATGTCTAAAATCGGGGTATGCTTATTATTTTCCTTCAAGAATATATACAGAACATAATCAAAAAGTTAAGGTATATTTCTCTTTATTAATATCCAAACTAACTAGGTTTTTTTTTTTTCAAAATGATTCGTTTAGTAATAATGATGGTATATCAAATTGAAAAAATAGGTACGTTGGCAGCAGTCACCCTCTTTAATATATACATATTTCTCCCTTGTTGGGAATCGAACGCAGGACACCGATATGCAGGTTTTTCCATTATGCAACGACGATTGAGAACGTACTGCACATGCTAGATTCTCTAGTTCAATCACTGCGACAAATGTTGTTTCATACAACATTTTCAAGTCACAAAAATGCCGCATATTGTTATTATTTTTCTTTCGTACGTCATAAAAATGACATGGAAAATATCACCCTCTCAAAATGACACACCATAAAGCAATAAAATTTTATTATCTGTTTTGAAATTACAAGTCTCAAATATGTAATACAAAGTGCGGCACCACAGTACTATGAATGAGGACAACATTCTTTAAATATGGCCTCTGGAATATCCTTCGAATGCCGTTGACCATTGAAAATGAATTATGGCGCATAAGTTGCATACAACAATACATATCTGAACCTAATAAATACTGCCTAAGTTCATATGCATAAACCAAGCCGTCTTAACAATATTGTCTACAATTTTTCTTTAATTTTATCTTATATTTATTTTAAAAAGGACAGCACACAGTACATGCATACAATTATTAAAAGTAAAAATACAAATACCTATGACATATACATATCTCTTATATTACTATACCTAATATCAAAAGAAGACAGTAAAAAAGTGTGAATTAACAACAGCAATATATAAACGATTCTTTTTTTACTTTGTGGCAGCATTAAAATTAAAATACAAAATTTTGTACACCACAAAAATTATAGTTTTTATATATTACAATAAAATTAATTTATTTATTCATTCATTTATACATCGTATATTGATAGACATCACACTGATTGTATTTGCAATGCCCCACTAGGGAAAAAAACTGTGCCGGGGCTAATGCATCTTGAAACAGTGACACTGTAATAGTGAATATCAACATCAATCGTACATAAAAAGTACATAGGTATATACCGAATATTTAAAAAAAAAAACAAATATAAGAATATATAAAAAAAAACACAATACCTACTTATAAAAAATATATAGCAAAAGATAACCTTAAAACCGTAATTCGTAAATGTATCGAAGATATCGATATTTGGATGTCAGCAAACAAACTTAAGCTTAACCCAAATAAAACAGAACTACTTTGGACAGCAACGCGAAAACGTCATCACTTAATAGACACCTCCCCACTAACCTTCGAAGACTCAGATATTATTCCCAAATCCTGTGTCAAACTTCTCGGAGTCAAAATAGATTCTAATATAAGCTTTACAAACCAAATAAACACAGTTTCATCCTCTGCTTTCTTTGAATTAAGACGTTTAAAGTCAATCCGAAGGAGTATCCCATCTGAAGCCATGAAATCTTTGGTAAGCGCCTTTGTTGTCTCCCGTTTGGATTACTGCAACGGTATATATGCGAATCTACCAAAAAAAGAAATTAATAAAATTCAGTCAGTTTTCAATGCTGCAGCCAGGCTCATCACCGGAGCCTCCAGGTTTTCTCACATCTCTCACCATCTCCGCAATCTCCATTGGCTTAAAGTTCCTGAAAGGATTGAATATAAACTCTGTCTCACGATCTTCAAAGCACTTCACGGTATGGATCCTACTTACCTCTCCGAACTTTGCATTCCTCTTTCAATTAACGACAGACAATCATCACTTCGTTCTGCATCTTCATCCATGGTTGGAAAATTATTTGAAATAAACAGGGTGCATACTACTAATTTCGGCGATCGTGCGTTTGCTGTGGCAGGACCAAATGCATGGAATAAGCTCCCAAATACCCTCATACAAACTGAAAATATATCTACCTTCAGAAAAAATCTCAAAACACACCTTTTTCGCAAATCTTACCAAAGCCATAATGATACATCTTAATCAATTTTCAGCGCCCTTGAGGTGAGATATTCACGAAAACGGCGCTATATAAATCATCCAAATTATATTATATATATATATATATATATATATATATTATATATAAGTACCTATAGGTTCGAAAGCATTAGGTGAAAAATCTCATGGGCAAGTCTAGTCTAACCGGCGAAATCAAAACCCTCGTGATTACCCATATCATGGATATATGTAATTATCATATGGAGTTCTATAACATCTAAAGATATTATTCATACCATCACGGCATATCCCGCAATGTGGGGTAACCAGCGAAAGGTGTGCGGGTTGCATTTCCTTATAAAAGGGAGCACAACACATATGTGTATACCCACACACCAGTCTCGTCTCACCTAAAAAGGCACTACATTCAGAATGGGTGGTGAACCTCATTGCTGAACTATGCCAGATGTTATTGTAGCCTGTTGTATTATAGAACTCCATATAATAATTGTATCCACGATATGGGTAATCGTGAGGGTTTTGATTTCGCAGGCTGGACCAGACTTGCCCCCCTGAATTCGCCTGATACTAATTGCCACTCCTTTCTTTTAATTTTGATGGAATGCCTATTTTCTTTGAATATTTTAGGTGTGTTTATAAATGTTTGCATATTTTTTTATTTATTATGTATTTTTTAAGTGTATGTATAGGTACCTAATAATTATTTTATTTGTATTTTGTATTCAATACTAGTATTAATGTTTGTAAAATTAAGTTTATATTATGTATAAAAAAACAAATAAATAAAATACATCAATTATTTATTTATTATTTGTTTGCAAGTGTATAAGTCTTTATGTAAATAATCATGTCGTAACACATAGCCTATCTAGTTCGCACCACCTTTTGATATGGCGTTCAACATATGCCTGGTTTCTTCAATTTCGCTGAGAACCTCATCATTTGTAACATGGTCCTTCCAAGATAATATGCCAATTATTTGTCAGTTGGTCCACATCTCGAATGTCTCGCTTATGCACTATATCGCGAATTCTTCTCGACATTCTTATTCTGTAAATATCATAATCTGTTAAATATCATAATTATTAAACAACTAAAATGTAACCTTAATTGAAATAAGTACTTGTCAGAGTGAGTAGGTACTATCTTTTAATATATAAATTTCCCCAATATTTGATGAGTTTTACTTGTCAACCGATGATTTATTTTTTTTGAATAATCGACGAAGTTTTTATTTTGTAGAATTGACAATTTTTAATTATATTGATAGATTAATTCTGTAGGAGGAGCTTACAGGTTCTTGTGATTGGTAATTTATTTTGATGATATATTTATTTTCTTGTACGTTTGGGAGTATGCACCGATCGGAAATAAATCTGCAAGTGATGTACAATATACCTACCTCTGCAATGAGTTTATAAATAAATAAAAGGTTTCTCGCATATTTTAAGGATGCAAGATGCAGGTAAAGCACTCTGTATGGTTACAGTATGCTGATATACAGTTGCACTCAGGAATAGTTTTGTGAAGGAATCGGTAATAACCCCAGAGACTACCGCTTTCAGAAGTGGGTATACTCGACGTGTTCATCTGACATCATACGTCTTCATTTCTACACTCATGAATATTCATATTTGCAGATCCAAAATTCGATACCACCCCGCAGCAACACTGAATAATTTCACTGAAACGTCTTGTCTACAGATGATATTAGCACACTTACACAGAATTGGATATTAATTCGCTGTACTAGCCAGAGGAAAACAAAATATGTCCCAATAGAGACACTGGAGAGAAAATAACTAATAATATGTTCCTAAGTAAATTGTTAAAAATAAGTAGGTATGTTTATTGAAACACACTTTCACATCGAATATTTTTTAAATGCATATACGCAATCATTGGAGTTTTTCTCTGTCGGGAGTCAAATGATATTTTTTTACAAACTTTTTAACATGTCAATAGAAACGAAGTTGAAATATTATAGAAGAACCATGAACTCAATGCACCTGCAGGGCTTACGACCTGTCATGGGCTTTTAAAAGCATTATTTTGGTGGAAAAAATTAAATTTACCATGTTGGATAATAAAACAATAGTATTTCAAGTAGTAGCGTCCGGTTTTGTAGTTCGTATTATTTGAGGTTATTTAAAATTTGACAGATAATAACCACAGAAAAAGTAAAATATGTCTACATATAATTGATGATTTAGTAACTGACATGTCATATTGCACTGTAAAATGGAAATGGATTCAATCTCCCCTTAACATTAATCTTGAGTATAACAAACTCAATGAGTTGAGGGCCGACTGTAATACCGGCCCATTGTAACATAATATTGCGTTTAGTATTCAATATTTCCTCATTAGTTTTATGATGTATGTATTGTCTTGTAAATAATTTATAATCATTAGTTTATATGTAAGTCACTATATTATTACAGGTTGAAGTTTGCCTCAACTCAATGGTCCATCCGAATAGAATACAAAAACCTATCACGTGCATATCACGTGGTTTGTATCAACGGGACAATATTTTTTAAGACACGTCCAGAGCGCTCGAAAATTTGGCCTCTTCAATTTCGAGAGACCGTTACGTTTTTTTTTTCATTTGTTGCCTTTGTGGCTATTCACGGAATTAAACGCCCTCATTAAAATGGGAATAAATTAAGTACCTACCTCCGAATATGGGTAGGTACCTACCTTTACTCGCTAATAAGCTTCTCACAATGCCTGTCCCGCTTGATTCATTCACCTTCAAATAGACTCAAAGTACAAAGTTTTTTAAATGGAATCTAATTTAACAATGTCTCATTAATTGAAAAAAAAAAGTTATTCGGAGAAGAGACCGATGGAAACAAAGAAGACTGAAGACAACACACGAGAACGTTCTTTTATTTTTAATCTGTCTCGTACATTTTGCATAGCGCTTTGGTGAAGATTAATTACACAGACATTTAATTGGTGTAAAAACATTAAAAAGGTGATTATTGTTGTCTTATTCTAATTACAAAATAACTAAAATGCAAAGACTTTATGTTGGATAGATTAAAACGAGTAAAATACGTCCCATTCAGTTGTCGACTGCATATAATTACATGATACTGTACATAATTATTTTATACAAAATACACTATTTCGCCTTTATTATTTTACCAATAGGCACCTAAGATATTATCTTCTTCCCAAAACTCTTTGTCTTTGTCGACTGTTGTGGTCAGCTCTCCGTGTCCTCAAATGATAGGTCCTTGTCCTGTATTATGTCACCTAGGCCTGTCTCTGCAATCTTTGCACAATCCAGAAATTCTTTGATCTTACTCTGGATGTAAGTCGAGGAAGATCCATGGAGATTGCTTGTTTTACCACGTGATCTGGCTGTCTGCGTTCAACGTGCCTGTACCATCTAAACTGTATTTCTTCTATCTTAGTAACGCCCAGGTTACAATGAATTCGAGAACTTTTTATTTTGTCCATTAAGGACACACCAGCTGCCCACCCAACATGTTGTATATAGGATAAAATCTTTTTCTTTTTATTTACTCTCTTCTTTATCCAATTTACATGGGATTGCCTCATCTGTTTGTATCATCACGCCAAACTGGCGTGCTTGTGCTAGATCAGGATTCAGATACCTATTTTGCAGTTGTTCTTTGATGCTCGACATGTTGTTGGTCTGACTGGTCTTCTACACTCTTTAGATTTTCTAACCACTAAATTCCACCAACAGAGAATATTCACCAATGTTAAACGCCGTGTCGTACTTCGGCTATATTCTGAGAGATGAAAAATATACCATTGTCATGAAGGGGAAGATCAAGGGTCATAGAGGGGTCGGAAGAGGGCAACTTTCTTGACTTTGAAACATTTTTCCAATATAAAAGCGCAAAATAATTCAAACAATATTATTATACAATTCAACAAGTAGGTAGGTACCTACTACAAACGAAAAATCCATAAAAGAGATAGAGAAAATGATTGGCCACAAGAAGAAGGCAAGGGTGACTGAAGGTGAAAAGATTGCCACATTATGGATACCTACCACTGACATTACATAAGTAATAATTGTCTCATAGATCCAGATTGAAAACTCAATTACATATAAGCTGTGTCTCCACCTAGAATCGAATCCGAGATTTTTTAGTTGGGACTCGGATATCTAATCGAAAATACAATAGACAAAATAACATCTCACATGGTTCAACAATGAGGTTCTCACCACCCATTCTAAATGAAGGTTCAGATCCCATAAAATTGATGGTCAAGATATTGGAAGAGTAGAATCATATATCTATCTCAGTCATACCCTGAAACTGGGAAGAGATAATTTAGAAGCTGAATAAGAAAAAAGAAGAGGTCTAGGATGGGCTGCGTTCAGCAAATTATCAAATTTTCTGAAATCTACAAATATCCCAATCCACTTAAAGAAAAAAGTTTTGACGCTTGCGTACTCCCTGTGCTCACTTACGGCTTTGAAACTTCCGCTTTGACTAAGAAAATGATGGAAAAACTAAGGGTGACACAAAGAGCGATGGATAGGAAGAACACAAGAGAAGCGGATGTGGCCAAAAGAATAGCGAAGTTAAAGTGAAGTGGGGCGGGTTATATATATCTCGGATGTCGGACGGATGTCGGATGGATGATGGACAAAAATTGTGATGGACTGGAGGCCAAGAACAGGAAGCAGAAGCGTGGGAATGCCCCAGACCAGAGAGTCCGATGACATAAAAAAGTTGCAGGTCCAGAATGGCGAAGAATGGCACAAGATAGAGACCAGTGAAATTCCAAGCGGGAGGCCTTTGTCTGATATTGAAATCAAGACGAGGCTGAGTAAGTAAGTATTCTAAATGTTGTTTTTTTAGGTAATAGGAGACTGTTGGGGGGCTTCTCGGGGAACTAACAGGTACTGTGTCAAATACTTATTTGACACGCACCCAATAACAAGTTGCCACATTCTGGAGACTTACGAAATTTACCGTCTCACAGGTTCAGACTGAAAACACAACTAACAATGTCTCCACTGGGAATCGAACCTTTGGATCAGCAGTCAGATACCCAACCATCTGAGCCACGAAGGCCGATAATCACAGTAAACAAGTAATCGATTTATCACTTGTATAATTTATTTTTATTATTAATTGTTTCAGAATTCACTTTGTGGCACATTTTTAAACACTTTATTAAAAAACACAAATATCTTTGTTGAGACCACGATTGAGTTTTTATATTCGACCGGTTTCGAAACGTACCGTTTCTTCGTCAGGACGGATAACAACTAACTCTCTAGTCATTTTTGAAACATATTAATTCTTTCCATCCAAATATTCAGTTCACAGTAGAAATAGAGGAAAAATCAACATTAAACTTTTTAGACCTAACATTAACATTAAAAGATAGTAAAATAGACTTCAACATCTATAGAAAACCTACATATACTGATATAGTAATTCATAATTCATCAAATCATCCCATTTCTCATAAACACGCGGCATTTCATTCAATGGTCCATAGGCTAATATCCGTTCCACTGTCAAATAAAAACTTTCAGACAGAATTAAATACGATAAAACAAATCGCTCAAAACAACGGTTATGCACCGCAATTGATTGATAGTATTTTAAACAAAAAACAAAAATATATAACAACCAAAAAATTTTTATACAGTCAACCAAATGTTAATGAAAAAACCTACCGTAGAATTTTATACATTAATAATTTGTCGAACTATATTTCAAAGCAACTACCGTCTAATATTTTACCAGCTTTTTATACAAATAATTCTTTAGGAAAATATTTAATAAATTCAAAAGATAAAGTAGACAAAATTAGTCAATCGGGAGTATACAAATTAACATGCAGTGAATGCACAGCTTTCTACATAGGTAAAACAGGGAGAAACTTTGAGACGCGTATAAAGGAACATATGCGATGTTTAAAGAGCAATAACTTTTCAGAATTTGCGGATCACCTTATAGAAAATAGTCACAGTTTCGATAGTAGTACTGGGGTTCAAATTTTGCATATACATAAACAGGGTCACAGACTAGATAATTTAGAATCATTAGAAATAAGAAAAGCAATAAATAAAGGTGAAAACATAATAAATAATCAGATTTTAACTAATAGTCCGCTCATCAATATGTTCCCGTTAGAAATATTGACTCCGCCCCCGTTACTACCTCCCTCATCCCCTCCACTTCCACCACCCACCATTAGTTCCACCGACCGCAACATACATAATACATAGAGAGTTAGTTGTTATCCGTCCTGACGAAGAAACGGTACGTTTCGAAACCGGTCGAATATAAAAACTCAATCGTGGTCTCAACAAAGATATTTGTGTTTTTTAATAAAGAATTTATTTTTATTTTGTTAACAGCTACATCATGTTCAGAAATAATGTATATTATTATGATTTCAACTGTTTTAACATTGAAAATATGTAAAAAATGTCAAATATTATTGTTGCATCTAACCGAATAAAATTAAAATTTTATTATCTCTCAGCCGGAAACGCATAGCTTTGTTTACTTTGCATAAAATACAAAATTACTCAATTTTATCAAAGTATCAAATTAATTTAGCTGGAAACAGTTTTAACACGCATAATCATCGGAAATAATTGATCTGGAAGTTGTTAAAAATTGATTGCAAAATCCAAAAGGTACAGACAGACATGTGAAGTTCATCAAAAATCATATTATGACATAATTACGTCATTATCCAGGGGGAGTTATGATTTCGCAATTTTAAGGGTATTTTTTTTATTGCAGATTATCAACTAGTTTCATGCTGAGATTGTATTCTGAAAGTTTCATCACAATGTATATCACAATGTGTGTGTGATATTATGTGCTGTGTGCTATGTAAGGCGTGTTTATTTTACTTTATCGATTGAAGACTAAAGTATTCATTCGATAATTTTCAAATTTTGCAAATATGTATATCTAATACTCGCTTTGACCCCATTAGATTTTGGAGGATATCTGAATAGTGCTTCTCATTTTTTTTTAAATGTCAAATATTTCAAAGTGACCCCAAGCTCAGGAAACTTAAAATTTGAAATTTTTATCTTAAAAATTGGTAAAAAAATCACATCACTTTCATAAAATGGCATTGAAGAGTTATCAAGTTTTCATAATAAAATATTTAAATAAAAAATAATTTAACAAACTCATTTCATGAAAATACTGAATATTTTACATACAAAATTTTAATACTTTATAGAATGAATTATTCGTGAGGAGTTTAGCGTTGGCCACAACCCACTCGTTTTATTTTTGGTACCTACATTTTTCAATATAAAAATTTCTTCGGATAACTTTTTGTTAGAACATTAATTTAATATTATCTAATTCTTACCCATTTATATACATATAATTGAGGCCTAGTCTTAATCGATTCTATATATTTTAATTAATATTCGATATACCTACTATGTATGTGAAACTATCGAAATGTATTTTTAGAGTATGTATGTATTTACATGTGCATTTCCAATGAAACCATCAATATGTATCTTGTGTCATGTATTATTAATGAAAACCGAATTAATGAATATTTTATTAAAACTAGGTACCTACACATTTTCCCTTTGATAAAAATTGACTTATTTTGTGCGGCACATCTCTTTATAATGTGTAAAAAGTTCATTAAAATATTCATTATCATAAAATAATGATTAACTCTGTATATTAACACAAAACGGACGCATGACGTTTTTGTTTTGATGATTAGACTGCCGATTATAATGAAAACGAGTGGGTCGTGGCCAACACTAAACTCTCCACTATATTATTTATAACTATACTTATAATTAATTTTCTTTGATAATACCTGAATGCATTTTTACTAAGTACCTAGGTATCTTCAAGACAATTATAATATGTATGTTTTCGTTATCCGAAAATAAAAAAAAAATCATAGCGATGGTATTATGCACTTTTGTGCAAAAAGACACCCACACACACAGACACACTAAATATTCTACGTCGAATTATGAGTTGTTCCATTCATATGCATAACAGACATTATGCTGCGAAGCCTCAAAATTGGAAAAACCATGCATAAGTCCACTATTTCATACAATTTCCTCACAATGGACGATGGTTGTGGTATGGGGACTGTCGATTTAAAAAAAAAAATAATGTTGAAGAAATCGAAAGTTGGATTATATTTTTAAAATGATCCCCTGTATTTTTTTGTACCTACTTATCATTTCTGTACCCTGTATTTTTTTGTACCTACTTATCATTTCTGTACACTATAGCATCGACAGTATCTTGAAAGATTTTGACGGGTGAAATCATAGAAATGAAATCGGTGAATAGATATAGGTGGATATAGGTAAGATAACTCAATGTATGGAAGTGACAGTTGTAGTTGTCTAAGTTATTGCACTTATAGGATAGCAATATAGAGTCAGTCAGAATTATAATTTGGGATGCATAGAGTACACAAAAAATAATCAGACCATAGATTTTTTTCCTTCAAAATACAAAATTCATTTATTTGGTATTTATGTATCTTTATACTGTATTGTAAAATAGCATTCAAACGAAATAAATATAAATCCAGATAGTGATAACATTTTTAAAGTTTTGTCGACCGAATTTTATTTTGTTTTATTTTATTTTACATACTTCTCGGGCAACTAACATGTACTATGTCAAGTAAAGTAAATGTAATGTCTCTGTGCAAAAGTAGTATGTACAGTTTTTGGATGTAGCAAAGTTCTGTTTCTTGTGTTTAACGTCAGTATTTTGATGGGTCGTTATGCATTATTTTAATAATTGTCTTAATATACAATTGTCATATGTCCAGCACTCCAAATTCTTTAAAAAGTTGATTAGAGGGATATCTATATGGTTTACGTGAAATAACTTATAATAAAGATTTTATCAATATGATATAACATGAATTCGTCTGATATCAATATGAAGTCGTTTGATATAATATGAAGTCGTTTATACTTTTAATTTGGGCGGTACAGAGGAAACATTTTTTTATATAATACGTACATAATACAAAAACATGAAACTCAAAGTATACATTCATATACTTAAATGATACCTGTTGAGAAATCGATCTATAAACTCAAAGTATACATTCATATACTTAAATGATACCTGTTGAGAAATCGATCTATAAACTCAAAGTATACATTCATATACTTAAATGATACCTGTTGAGAAATCGATCTATAAACTCAAAGTATACATTCATATACTTAAATGATACCTGTTGAGAAATCGATCTATAAACTCAAAGTATACATTCATATACTTAAATGATACCTGTTGAGAAATCGATCTATAAACTCAAAGTATACATTCATATACTTAAATGATACCTGTTGAGAAATCGATCTATAAAATGTGTCCAAAAATTGTGAAATCATGACTCTCCACTATTCCATAGTAGCGGAGAGATAAAATAATAAATATATCAAAGGGATACTAATTAATTTTGTTTATTATTTTATATGAACAAGTAATTGTTTTGCTGTACAATATTCTAAGAACGGACATGACTCGTCATAAAGTCCAAACATTTTCAGACTCATGCATATTCGATAGATTTTTCAACATAATATTCGTTCATCAAAAGCATCCAAATTTTGTATCATGAATCTTAAGACGTATAAAGAAACGATATGAACTTTTTGAAAAAAGGATCGATTTTAAATTAAAGTAGTATGTCGATGATGACAGGAACTGACTTTTAGAATGAGTGTGTTGTAATTAAAACATTGACTTCATGATATGAAGTTATTTTGACAGCAGACGAAACAATGCCTACATAATATGTAGCTATACTTCAGAAATTGATCACATCTTCAATATTCATATTTTACACATGTTATGATGTAAACTGGAATCAGGTAGATTGGCTAAAATAATATTTAAATGAGGAATTGCATTAATAATAAATAAAATTAATAAAGCCCCGTTTAATGACACAAGATCACTCCAAGGGAGCTTATTTGTTGGATCTACGAAATAAGGCAGTCTTAAGTAGTCTACCGAAAGTGTCAATGCTCTGAGCTCCACGTATGTCAAGAGGCAACTTATTCCATTTCAATGGCCCGCGTTCACACTAAAACCACGATCACAGTAAGCCGCCTTATTGAATCTGTCCAATTCTTTGAAAGAGTTGGTATACTGTGATCCAGATGATCTCAGTGTAAGCTGTCTTCCTGATGGCACATTCTTTTGGCACAGTTTTTGAGTGTAGTGTGGAGCCAAGTCGTTCAGAGCCTTAAACATCATCAGGCATACCTTATAGTTCACTTGTTCGGGACATCTCAACCAGTGCAGTTCGTTGAGAAGAGGTGTTATGTGACATCTTTTGTCGGCTCCATATTTCAACCTCGAAGCTGCGTTGAAAACTATTTGTAATCTATCAAGCCGATGCTTAGGAAAACTCGCATAAATAGCATTACAGTAATCCAGCCTTGACACCACAAATGCATTTATAAGCGTTTTAGCTTCGTTTTTGGGTAAGCTCCGGCTTTGAAATAATATTTTATGATACAACATTGAAACAAAGCCTGGTATCCTGGTATGCAATCTATTCACAAAATTCAAATAGGTAGGTACTTTAATGTCGACATTTTCAGCAACAGTGACCTATATGAGAAAGTCAAACAACAAAATGACAAGAGAGTAAAAGATAATTTGTGTACGAACCATCATGACCTGTATGTATACAATTAAAGCCAGAGGGAACACCATTAGAGCAATGAGCTCTTGTCTACAGAGATAAGGACCCTGCGCTCCGTTGCATGATTCACTATGTGAAGTCAGATGGTGCAGAAGCCGAAGACGATTTTGGAGGGACAATCATTGGAGACATCAGGTTTCATCAATTAATATTGGCAATCGACCACGACGTAAACCACCTAAGAGATGGCCAAATAGGTCAAGATGGACAAATATATAGGAGCTCATAAAAACTGTAATTTTAAACCAAAAATTTCTTTATTCATAACAAAAATCATTCAAAAGGAGATTTATAAAATATTAGATAAGAAAAATATTGTTGAAATAAATTATTTGTGATTAAAAAATCCCCAGTATATATAATAATAATATTAAACAAGAATATTCGAAAATTGGTAAAAACATACTTTGGGTTAAATAAAATATTTAATTACAATTATGTAATTCTATCATGAAGTGACAGCTTCAAACAATGCAAAAAAAGATTTATAGTTTCACTGTAATAACTAACTGACACTGACTAGAATCTTAAAACTTTACTCTTAAAATTTTACATAATATTTTATAAAATCTTCAGTTTACCTTTGTCTGTCACCCTGAAGATGCAGTGATGAGTGTTAGTCACTAGTCAGTCTCAATTATTACAGTGAAATTTATATATAATTATTTTATCAATGTAATCAAAAACAGTATATTACCCATTTGCTATGGAATGCCATCTAGAATTGTTCGTTGTTGAAGCACAATTAAAACATAAAGTTGATTTGTGTACTATAAAGTGTTCTACATTTACTATGATCAATGAAGATTTGAGTTCATGATCAAAGAGATATTTGCTCATTACTTGCGAGGAATTTGTGAATATTTCATATTTTAATATCTCAGCTATAAAACTTTTATATAGATGCAATAAAGAACAAGGTTATATTCATTTTCTTAGAAGATTATTTCATCATTGTTTCAATTGAATCTTGAGGAGGAGCCGAACACATAAAAGAGCGGCATGAAAATGTGTCAGGAATGACATACAAAACATCACCAATAATAATAATTAAGAGTGAATCATTATAATATAACTATATTTATATAAAGAATACGAGGAATCATTTCAACACGTTTGAATCGTGACTCTGAAGTAAAGATGTTAGGAGTTCACAACCAGCGGTTTTATAAAACCTTTAAGACGAGCGTCGTGTAAATCGAATATTTTTAAAAGTTGCATAGGTATACGCTAACACTGTCGGGAGAAAATTATGTTTTTATGCCAATTTTTTTAGTATCTCAATAGAGCGGAAGTGGTATATTAAGGGTGAACCGGTGTATAATAACTATGGCTTTTACTGTATACGAACCGTTTACTGTATACGACCGTTTATTCGTCTTCGTATAAATAAATAAATAGATAAATTAATTATTTATTAATAATTAAATACATAAATAAATAAATAAATAAATAAATAAATAAATAAATAAATAAACAAATAAAAAAAAAATAAATAAATAAATAAATAAATTAATAAATTAATAAATTAATAAATAAATAAATAAATTAATTAATAAATAAATAAATAAATAAATAAATCTAAAGTAATAAAGCAATCAATATGTTAGTGTGTGTGTGTGTGTGTGTTTGTCTCACGCCTTTTGAAAAACCAAGAACATCTAAAAATCTAATTTATGTGCGAACGTGTACCAGTATACCTGATGCAGTGTCACGCTAAAAATAATGCGATTAAAATGCTGAATTTTAAAGATATTTCAATAATTATTTTTTTCATACAAAATTTTCCAAGTCATATCTGTCAAAAAAGTGTACATTTTGCACGCAAATATCTGTTAGTTTAAAAGTTAGAAGTACGTATTTACACGAAAAAAATATATTTTCAAGTATAACTTAGCTTTTAAGTGAAAAACATGGTGAATATTTTGTCTAATTATAATGTTTAACTTATTTTTAAAGTAAGCGTTTTGTACAAATGTACATATAACCCCGCCATTTTAATATCTTTTTATACGATATTTAATTTTCCTACCGAATGAATATGTTCTTTAAAATAATATACCTTTAAAATAAATGTGATTATGAAATAATAAAATGAAACACAAGACATTACAGCAAGTTTTAAGACATATATTGTAAAAGTCTGTTAATTATTAGTAAAGATATAGGCGTAATAAAATTGCATAATTTGTTTAAAATATTTGATTTTTCTGACAATTTTCATTTTTATGGCATCGAACAAACCAATGTAGGTACCTACATATTCAAAAAATGTCTCCATAACATTTAATATTTTTCACATGTTGGAACATGGTTACTATGGTAACGGACACATTCTGATATTCAAATAAAATTTGTTATAAATCGAATTCGAATTAATTTAGAACATCATTGTAGGTAGGTACCAACATACCTAATACTTACTACTTAAAAACCAAGAATATACTGATTTTGTATAGGAAAATTATTAAACTATTTTAGGTTAACTACAATACACATTCAATATACCTACAAACTATTTCCTATAGTGAAATTCTTCTTTTTTCTATGTAGACCTTTGGGTGATTTTTTCTACAAACTATTTCTTGGGGTTTAAATCTTCTTCCTCTTCTTTTGTGAAGTCATTTGGGACAGTTCATAAATAAACTATTTCCTATAGTCTAATTTTTCTTTTTCTTAATTTATGTAGACCTTGGGTGAGTTTTTATACAAACTATTTCCTATAGTCTAATTCGTCTTCTTCTTCCTTTATGTAGACCTTTTGGTTAGTTTTTAAACAAACTATTTTTAAACAAACTATCCTTTAGTCTAATTCTTATGTTGGGTCGTAGATGTTGGGTGAATTTTATATAAAATATTTCCTATAGTTCAATTCATCTTCTTCTTCTTTTATGAAGACATTTTGGTCAGTTTTTTATATAATACATTTCCTAATGTGTAATTCTTCTATTTCATCTTCTATGTAGACCATTGGGTCAGTTTTTATTACAAACTATTTGTTATAGTTTTATACTTCTACTTCTTTTTTTATTTAGTCTTTTGGATTAGTTTTATGTCTAATAGTCTATTGTAACGAAATGTTATAAACAACATGCATACTTGATGAAAATACATAAAAACGAATGGGATGTGACCAACACTAGAATCTTCTCATTACTTTTGTTCAATCAAATTTACACCATTTATTATATCATCATATATTGCTTAATTTTGAATAACTACACATTTCATTTTGATGACAATATATAAAAAATCGGGGTTGTGGCCATTGCTGGATCTTCACAACGTTTATATTCATATTAAAAACTATTTAACATAGCTTAAGTCTTCTTCTTCTGTAATGTAGACTTATGTGTCAGTTTTAAGTCTATCAGTTTTATTGTGCAAAACTATAATAAACTATATGCACACTTGACGAAAAATATAAAAACGAATGGGATGGGACCAACACTAGAATATTTTCAGTACTTTTGTTTAATCAATTTTTAAACCATTTCCCACCATCCAAAATTACTATATATTTAAAACACATTATTTGCGTTCGATGACAATATATAAAAATAGGGGTTGTGGCCAAATCCAAACTCTTTACGACGTTGTCTTTTTATAATAAGTCATATTTAAAATCATTTCCCATAGTCCATGCTTGCAGAAATTGAATGTGCATATATATTAAAGCAAATGGATTGAGGCCATCACTTTAAGATTTTACACCGCTTAAACTCAATTAAATTTCAAACTACTTTTCATACTACGGTTAAAAAAAATATGTGTGTTACAATATTATGTAGGTATATAAACGATTGCTTATTCCTTCACTAATTTACATTCTTGGCAAACGGCGGGACATAAAAGCTAGTAAATAAATAAATAAATAAATAAATAAATAAACAAACGTATAAGTCTCTTAACGCATGCGATATTTTCCCTTACTAAGTGTACTCCTAGTGTATTTGGCGGTTTTGATATCATGTTTTCAGTCACTAGATTTTCTTAAACCTTCACGTTGCTTGGGTTGGTTGGAAATAATAAACAAACCCATCTTTGTGCAACTTATTACCTACCTACACATATTTATATTAAATTAATTAATTAAAAAAAATACATTTATATGTGTTATAATTAAAAGGTTGTGAATCACTGGTGATCTCATAATTCTTCCAACAAAAGATGAAGCGGTGAAATTCGTTGTAGGCAAATACGCAGTTAACTCTCGACTTTACTGATCCCAACAGATAAACAGACATAAGACTCTTCCAAACATGACCTTAGACCAATCTGTACAGACCGACCGACCAACAACTTCAATCCTTCACCACAACTGTGTACCTAATATGTATGTATTTGCAGACGAGACAGAACAAAGGAGTATCAAAGAGCAAATGGTCAACGTACATAGGTACATCCTAAACGGTTTTGCGATCTTAAACTAATAACAATAAATAATAACACCTATTTGTAGAAATTGCTGGATGCCGGTCTTCTTGTGGGAGGATTGTTAAGAGTTGATTATGAAATACCGAGACCTAAAACTTCACGATACATACCTACCCATACGATAAAGGTATATTTTTTTCTTGAATTGAAATGATTTTTCTTTCCCTTTGCTTATTCTGTTTTCCCTTTAATCAATGATCACATCTATGAATCGAAGGCAACGAAATACTAGACACCTTAGCCAAACCAGCTTCATCTTCAACTATTAGTATAACATCCCGAAATTTCATCACCCCAACTACAAATTACTTTTATTATTATAAATAAACATGACTCACAGATTGGAATAAAACTTGACACGTACCAGAACCAACACTGGCTCGTTGTACGCTGGAATCCAGCTTTCTATTCCTATAAACCCTTGGTTCCAGGGAGGACATATCCTGCTTAACCAGGTTAAGAATCGGTTAATGTATTGTAACTTCTCATCTATCTTTATGTATTTAATTCTTCTGTACGTGTGTATGTCACTGAACTCCTCCTAAACGGCTGAACCGATTTTGCTGAAACTTTTTGTGTGTGTTTTTGTCCCTGAATGGATTTGATTCACAAAAAGAAATTTTATTCAATAATAAATATCAATCGTTATTTTCGAAATATGTATTTCGAATAGTAGCAACATTGTTTTCCGATATGTCATAATATTATGCAATGTTGGTTATGCCATTAAAACTTGATGTTTTTCTCAACGCTGCCTGCGGTATTTGTTTTCATATTTGATGGAACTATGAGAGAGAGAGAGAGGGCAGAGTCAAAATTATAGTTACCCATTATGAATGTTGTCTTTTTTAGGTGAGGCACGACTGATATGTGGGTATACACACATGTGCCGTGCTTCCTTTTATAAGGTTATCCACATCCATTTTAATATTTGTTAAACCAGCTAATGACAGGCAAGCCAACGTTCGTGCAGGACAACGTCTGTCGGGTCCGCTAGTTTAAAATAAATATATTTAATAGTCCAATGTGTGAGTGTGGTCAAGAGAAAGAGACGTTAGAACTCTTATTTTTTAATAGCCATAACCGATCAGCTTATAACAACGTTTTATACTGTGATTTAATAAACATCTCCAATTAATATTTCTCATTTTTTATCAATAAAAATTTTAAATTCATTCACATCCTATTAAAATACCTAAAACTGAACAACTTACGGTTATAATTTTTCTTTTTAACTTCATTTTAATCCTGTCTTTCCATTGAATCAAGGCATAGAGCACTCTCTTTAGGGTGAATTGCCAAGAACCCAAAAAGATATTACCATTTGCTCAGAAAAACTTGCATCTTTGGTCCCTCTTCCAACCATTTTTTTACAAGAACCAATTATATATTTTTGTGTATATAGACACTCATAATTATGCAATTTTATAATTAATTGTTTTCTAGCTATATATGGTCAGGATATATGTATAATTTTAGTTATTTTTGCATTAATCGATAGGTTTAGAATACCAATATAATCGCTTTGTAATATTTTGTATAGTGAGTCAAGACCTTTACCGTAGGCCACTAAGGCGATATCATCAGCAAACATGGATATGTAGAAGTTTTCTATAGTAAGTGCTAAGTGGTTTACATATATAAGGTACTCGATAGGTCCTAATATAGATCCCCGTGCAACCCCGTCGTCCATTTTCCCTTCGCTTTAAGTTGTATCAAATCTTACATTATGATTTTCTATTTTTAATATACATACATAGTCCGTTAGTAATTTTAGCAACACCCATTCACAATAAACCTTCAACATACACGAACCAGTCGCCTCTCGAACTCTTTTCTAAACACAGCAGACCGACTGTGGAACAATCTTCCGAATTCTGTGTTTCCACCTTCTTACGGAATGGAAAGAAGATGGAAAGATAGGTGACAGTCAACATCACAAGAGGAAAGCTTACGCAGGACTTTTCCAGGCCTTCGGGCCTAAAAAAATGAAGAAGAAGAAGAAAATCGAAATCAAATTAATCGAATCATAGTTTGAATGTAGGTAAATATTTTCCAATTTCGTTTTATTTTTACTTGTAATCATACAAGTAGATGTAGGTACGTCACCTAATTGTTAAGGATGAAATACGTAAAGTAAAAGGGAAAAGTTTTCAGTCATTTTGAATAAATTTTGGCACCAAATCTGGTATGACTGTTGGAAATATGTCAAAACTTTTATAATTTGTATCGTTATAAATAATACGTCGGTGAAGTTGTAATTTATTGGCGATTCGTTAAACATTTTTGATCAATATATCACCTTGGGGATGGGAACAGTGAGGTATTTTATTGATTCGTGTTTTAAAAATACTTAACAGTTCTCCACATAAAAACGACATTAAAATTTTATTGTGGATAGTATAAAATATCTTAATAATAATCTACCGTCTTTAATACAAAATTTCTCGACAACTTTACTGTTAAATGTTCCTGGCAAATAAATTCAATATGTCCAATGTCCGTCAGCATAAATTGAAATCATCTTTGTCCAGATAATTCTGAATTGTTGCAATTTTTGTTGCAGTCACACATTTGAATCCCCGCAGAGTTGTCGCCTCTTCTGATTGGTTGTGATTACGTTAAATTTACTTCATCCTACATATACGATATTATATACAAAAATTAACAATAAAGGTATCAACAATTGAAAATAATTTTTGGACGTATTCATACGGTGCAAATATTCCTACCAAATACAAAAGTTTAATTCTAAATTGGTTCAATTAAAAATAATTTGAATTCTTAAATTTAAGGCCGTTTTATAACTTTTGAAATCTTCCATTATTCATAGATTTATAATTGTGATTTTGGGAAAACATAATACAATATGCTATGTGAGATGGCTTGATTGTAGTGAAAACGTTCTTAAAACGAGTGGGTTGTGGCCAACACTAAACTCTCCACACCACAAATATTGACAATGAAATATTTTATTCATTCTAAATTTTACTACCAGGAATATAAATTTTCTAACGATAGTATATTTTCATGTTAAGATAGACAAACTATTAATGCAGTATGGTGAAGAATTCTAATGTTGTATGAAATATTTTAATAAAAGCAGATAAATTTTGTTTTAAAGGACGTTAGAGCATTTTGACAATTTCGACACGTGATATCATATGAAGAAATTTTTGTTATTTATGGAAAGCTAATCAGTTCGATGTTCAAGATCTTTACATTATTTATTTATTTAATTTCAATTTACGGTTTGATAACCTTTTACACATACAAGTATACATAATATATTAAAAACAACAGAATTTAAAAAAAAAAAAACAAATAAAAACAAAAAAATATACAAAACGAAAATAAAAAATGAATAACAATATAAAAAAGGTGAAAACATGTAAAAATATGTAAAAAATAATGAAAAACATTAAAAAAAAAAAAAAAAAATATGTAAAAAATAATGAAAAACATTTAAAAAAAAATATGTAAAAAAAAACATGCGAGAAAGATTCAAAAATATGTAAAAAAAAATAAATAAACAAAAAACATGTAAAAATATGTAAAAAAAATAAACAAAAAACATGTAAAAAATAATGAACATCATGTAACAAATATGTAAAAAATATGTAAAAAATAAACAAAAAAAACGCAAACAAAAAAAAAAAATATATATATATATATATATATACATACACATATATATACACACATATATATATATATATATATATATATACACATATACATATATATATATATATATATATATATATATATATATATATATATATATATATATATATATATATATATATATATATATATATATATATATATATATATATATATATATATATATATATATATATATATATATATATATATATATATATATATATATATATATATATATATATATATATATATATATATATATATATATATATATATATATATATATATATATATATATATATATATATATATATATATATATATATATATATATATATATATATATATATATATATATATATATATATATATATATATATATATATATATATATATATATATATATATATATATATATATATATATATATATATATATATATATATATATATATATATATATATATATATATATATATATATATATATATATATATATATATATATATATATATATATATATATATATATATATATATATATATTTTTATCTCGGTTTTCCCGTGTCAGTAGGTCTTGACTAAGACCATTTGTCTTCCGACGTTTCGCCTGAATATCACCAGGCATTTTCAAGGACTTAACGAAAAGCACGCGCGCGACACACGTCTACTCACACTGAAAGCTCACCGTCAAGTGAGTAGATATATATTCTATCGATAGATTAATGCAGTATAGGGAAGAATGCTTATGTTGTATGAAATATTTTAAAAAAGCAGATAAATTTTGTTTTAAAGAACGCGAGAGCATTTTCAAAATTTTGACACGTGATATCATATGAAGATTTTTTTTGTTATTTATGGAAAGTTAATCAGTTCTATGTTCAAGCTCTTGACATTATAACATGAAATCAAATTACTGAACGTTTCCATACATAGAAATTTATCTAATTACATTTTTATTCATACTAAATGTTACTACCAGGAATATAAATTTTCTTCCGATAGTATATTTTTATATTAAGATAAACAAACTATTAATGCAGTATAGTGAAGAATGCTTATGTTGTATGAAATATTTTAAAAAAAGCAGATAAATTTTGTTTTAAAGAACGCGAGAGCATTTTCAAAATTTTGACACGTGATATCATATGAAGATTTTTTTTGTTATTTATGGAAAGCTAATCAGTTCTATGTTCAAGCTCTTTACATTATAACATGAAATCAAATAACTGAACTTTTCCATACATAGAAATTTATCTAATTACATTTTTATTCATACTAAATGTTACTATCAGGAATATAAATTTTCTTCCGATAGTATATTTTTATGTTAAGATAAACAAACTATTAATGCAGTATAGTGAAGAATGCTTATGTTGTATGAAATATTTTAAAAAAAGCAGATAAATTTTGTTTTAAAGAACGCGAGAGCATTTTCAAAATTTTAACACGTGATATTATATGAAGAATTTTTTGTTATTTATGGAAAGCTAATCAGTTCTATGTTCAAGCTCTTTACATTATAACATGAAATCAAATTACTGAACTTTTCCATACATAGAAATTTATCTAATTACATTTTTATTCATACTAAATGTTACTACCAGGAATATAAATTTTCTTCCGATAGTATATTTTTATATTAAGATAAACAAACTATTAATGCAGTATAGTGAAGAATGCTTATGTTGTATGAAATATTTTAAAAAAAGCAGATAAATTTTGTTTTAAAGAACGCGAGAGCATTTTCAAAATTTTGACACGTGATATCATATGATGATTTTTTTTTGTTATTTATGGAAAGCTAATCAGTTCTATGTTCAAGCTCTTTACATTATAACATGAAATCAAATTACTGAACGTTTCCATACATAGAAATTTATCTAATTACATTTTTATTCATACTAAATGTTACTATCAGGAATATAAATTTTCTTCCGATAGTATATTTTTATGTTAAGATAGACAAACTATTAATGCAGTATAGGGAAGAATGCTTATGTTGTATGAAATATTTTAAAAAAAGCAGATAAATTTTGTTCTAAAGAACGCGAGAGCATTTTCCAAATTTTGACAGGTGATATCATATGAAGATTTTTTTTGTTATTTATGGAAAGCTAATCAGTTCTATGTTCAAGCTCTTTACATTATAACATGAAATCAAATAATTGAACTTTTCCATACATAGAAATTTATCTAATTACATTTTTATTCATACTAAATGTTACTATCAGGAATATAAATTTTCTTCCGATAGTATATTTTTATGTTAAGATAAACAAACTATTAATGCAGTATAGTGAAGAATGCTTATGTTGTATGAAATATTTTAAATAAAAGCAGATAAATTTTGTTTTAAAGAACGCGAGAGCATTTTCAAAATTTTAACACGTGATATTATATGAAGAATTTTTTGTTATTTATGGAAAGCTAATCAGTTCTATGTTCAAGCTCTTTACATTATAACATGAAATCAAATTACTGAACTTTTCCATACATAGAAATTTATCTAATTACATTTTTATTCATACTAAATGTTACTACCAGGAATATAAATTTTCTTCCGATAGTATATTTTTATATTAAGATAAACAAACTATTAATGCAGTATAGTGAAGAATGCTTATGTTGTATGAAATATTTAAAAAAAAGCAGATAAATTTTGTTTTAAAGAACGCGAGAGCATTTTCAAAATTTTGACACGTGATATCATATGAAGATTTTTTTTGTTATTTATGGAAAGCTAATCAGTTCTATGTTCAAGCTCTTGACATTATAACATGAAATCAAATTACTGAACGTTTCCATACATAGAAATTTATCTAATTACATTTTTATTCATACTAAATGTTACTATCAGGAAAATAAATTTTCTTCCGATAGTATATTTTTATGTTAAGATAGACAAACTATTAATGCAGTATAGGGAAGAATGCTTATGTTGTATGAAATATTTTAAAAAAAGCAGATAAATTTTTTTCTAAAGAACGCGAGAGCATTTTCCAAATTTTGACAGGTGATATCATATGAAGATTTTTTTTGTTATTTATGGAAAGCTAATCAGTTCTATGTTCAAGCTCTTTACATTATAACATGAAATCAAATTACTGAACTTTTCCATACATAGAAATTTATCTAATTACATTTTTATTCATACTAAATGTTACTATCAGGAATATAAAAATTTTCTTCCAATAGTATATTTTTATGTTAAGATAAACAAACTATTAATGCAGTATAGTGAAGAATGCTTATGTTGTATGAAATATTTTAAAAAAAGCAGATAAATTTTGTTTTAAAGAACGCGAGAGCATTTTCAAAATTTTGACACGTGATATTATATGAAGAATTTTTTGTGATTTATGGAAAGCTAATCAGTTCTATGTTCAAGTTCTTTACATTATAACATGAAATCAAATTACTGAACGTTTCCATACATAGAAATTTATCTAATTACATTTTTATTCATACTAAATGTTACTATCAGGAATATAAATTTTCTTCCGATAGTATATTTTTATGTTAAGATAAACAAACTATTAATGCAGTATAGTGAAGAATGCTTATGTTGTATGAAATATTTTAAAAAAAGCAGATAAATTTTGTTCTAAAGAACGCGAGAGCATTTTCCAAATTTTGACAGGTGATATCATATGAAGATTTTTTTTGTTATTTATGGAAAGCTAATCAGTTCTATGTTCAAGCTCTTTACATTATAACATGAAATCAAATTACTGAACTTTTCCATACAAAGAAATTTATCTAATTACATTTTTATTCATACTAAATGTTACTATCAGGAATATAAATTTTCTTCCGATAGTATATTTTTATGTTAAGATAAACAAACTATTAAGGCAGTATAGTGAAGAATGCTTATGTTGTATGAAATATTTTAAAAAAAGCAGATAAATTTTGTTCTAAAGAACGCGAGAGCATTTTCCAAATTTTGACAGGTGATATCATATGAAGATTTTTTTTGTTATTTATGGAAAGCTAATCAGTTCTATGTTCAAGCTCTTTACATTACAACATGAAATCAAATTACTGAACTTTTCCATACATAGAAATTTATCTAATTACATTTTTATTCATACTAAATGTTACTATCAGGAATATAAATTTTCTTCCGATAGTATATTTTTATGTTAAGATAAACAAACTATTAATGCAGTATAGTGAAGAATGCTTATGTTGTATGAAATATTTTAAAAAAAGCAGATAAATTTTGTTTTAAAGAACGCGAGAGCATTTTCAAAATTTTGACACGTGATATTATATGAAGAATTTTTTGTGATTTATGGAAAGCTAATCAGTTCTATGTTCAAGTTCTTTACATTATAACATGAAATCAAATTACTGAACGTTTCCATACATAGAAATTTATCTAATTACATTTTTATTCATACTAAATGTTACTATCAGGAATATAAATTTTCTTCCGATAGTATATTTTTATGTTAAGATAGACAAACTATTAATGCAGTATAGGGAAGAATGCTTATGTTGTATGAAATATTTTAAAAAAAGCAGATAAATTTTGTTCTAAAGAACGCGAGAGCATTTTCCAAATTTTGACAGGTGATATCATATGAAGAAATTTTATGATATCTATGAAAAGCTAATCAGTTCTAAGTTCAAGCTATTAATATTCTTATATCAATATGAAATCAATGAACTGAACATTGCCAAATATAAAAAAATTCTCTTGTTACATATAAGTTTCATACAAATATCCATTAAATAAAATATAATTTTTGAAACCGTTGAATATTTTTCTTTTAACATTGACCAACTTTGAATACAATTTTATGAAGATTCTTGGTGTTGTATAAATAGTTGAAACCAAATTAAAATATCTCTAATTTCCAGGTCGTGAGAGCATTTTTTCAGTTTTTATAGATGAAATCATAAAGAAACATTGGGAAAAAATGAACCGTTGTCTATGGAAAACTAATCAGCTCTAAGTTTATGGACTTAACACATGTGATATCAATACGAAGTCAATCGGACTTATAGTTTGGGCTGCAGAGAGGACACAAAAAAAAAACAACGTTAATGATGAATTCATAGAGAAGAAATCAAAAGGTGTCTATGGAAAACTAATCAGCTCTAGGTCTTTGCACTTTACACATATGATGTTAATATGAAGTCGATCAGACTTATAGTTTGGGCTGTAGAGAGGGCACAAAAAAGATAAATGCTACGGCGTACGGCGTACGGCGTACAGCGTATACGCCATACACACAAACACATCACGACGAAACTCATAGTGTGCATTCTCTACATGATACCCATTGAGAAATTGATGTAAAAAAAATACGCTTAAATTTTGCGAAATCATGACTCTCCCCTATTCCATAGTGTGGAGAGTAAAAATGTAGAATAAGAACAAATCAAAAAATCAATAAAAATATGTACCTTATATAAATATTTGAAACAACAGACTTTTATTCCAGTCGGAAAATTAAATTTATTTGAATCGATGTATTCGTCTCAATAATGAATGCTTGTTATTTTAATATGTTCCCAATTCACCAAATATTTTTGTCGTAGAAAACCACAGTGCTTTACTGTTATCAATATATTTTATAAAATCAGTCATAATTTAATATAAGACCTAGAGTTGTCTATAATTTCAATGATTCTAGATAAAAAAAATGATAACGATTTATTTTAATTGACTTGATGTCCTTTTCGTGTCTATTTCATATATCGTTATACCTAGTTATCGTAAAACAACTTCAGCCAGCCACGTGGGTGCGCAAGTTGCGAATTTGTGTATTTTGCTTGGTTGGTATATGTGCAATTCGCCCCCCTCCAGGGCGATAAGGCTCAAGAAGGTTGACGACAACTATACAATAATTTTTACGTGAGCTTTTGCGTACGAGACATCAACGCGCGGATTCAATGAAACTTAACGTTCCTAGTAAGCGGCATTATTTTACATGATTGTATAAATTTATATATTATTTTACCAATTCATCATTTTTTACACTTGACATATTAATTATACATATACGCGCTCGTATATCATACAACAGCACATGAAGTCATTTTGTATTTTTCAAACATTTTTTGTTTTGTTGGTTAATGATATCTTTAACATAATGCAAGTGAAATGTGGACGTGGCAAAATAAGCATTCAAGTTAAATAAATGCTGTAAAAATGAGAAAACTCAAAAAAATATGCAACATAAAAAATGTAAAAAAAAACTAGATAGCTCAAACAACATATGCAACATAGTGAAAAATAAAAAATGAGGACTTTTAAGAAAAGAAAGCACGATAAAGGACATTAGAAATTAAATGAAAGTCAATGCCTTGGAATGGTTTGGGCATATGATTTGGGCATACCCAGATGGGTCGATGGCAGAACGGTTAGCGCGCTGTGTTAGTAATCCAGTGGTCGCGAATTCGAATCCTGCTTCGACCGATTTCGTTCACCTACAGCACAAGCATTCATGCTTATTTTTTTTTATTTATTTATTTGATTGTTAATAAAAATACAATTTAAATGTTTTATTTTGCCTAATCCCTTAAGGGGATTTTTGGCTGTGATCTTGATACTAAATTTTCTACACTAACCTTTCGGCCCTACATAGTCCGGAACAACCCGTGCCCACCACTTAGATCAACCATCGAGGATTTTTGTGTAATATATATTCTTTGGTTTTCTTTTTGAAATCCTCGATGGATCCGCACTGCTTTAAACTGGCAGGCATGGGGTTCCAGACCTTGGGCAGCAACACATCGTCGGTCCTATACGTCCATAGTCATTGTTGAATTTGTTTGTACGTAAAAGTTTGTTGGTCACTGATCTAATTTGTTTGTCGTGTGTCTTTAGGTCTCAAAAAATCCTCAACCAGAATGCTATACTCAACTCTCCTCTGAAGAGACAATACTTTAGAACGGTCGAAAAGGCATTTATTTTTCCTTTTTTAACTTTTTAGCAATTTTCCAACTGTCGATTTGTTCAGGAGAACTTTGTTCTCTTAACATATCGACAATGTATCAAGCCAGAATACGCGAGAATTGTATGGAGAGGTCTACTTTTTTCACGGCTTTTCCAACTTTGAAGTCAAAAAAAACCAACTTAGAGGCTTCGCAGCATATATGTTCCATACACGGATTTACTCAGAATTTGGAGTAGAACATTTCGTGTGTCTGTGTGTGTGTGTGTCTGTGTGTCTGTGTGTGTGTCTGTGTGTGTGTGTGTGTGTCCCTTTAAAACTTTTGATCCGCTCAATTTACAGAGCCTAAAATTTCAGAATATATAAACAGTTACTGGCCTACAAAACTTTTATACTCGGAATTTTGAATTTTTGTTTCAGTCAGGGGTTATCAACTTTTGAATTTTTATTTTATTTTTCCATATATCTCAGAAACCATAAACGCTAGAACGCTGAAAATTGGTACAAACATAGAAAAATAAAAAATCTCAAATTAATTTTTTTCAAAAAAATTCCAGGGTTTCTCAAACATTTTTTATTAAGAAAAATATTTTTTTTATGATAAATTTATGAGTTTAACTGCCTATATTTCCAAAACTTATACAATTATCGAAAAAAGCCGAAACACCCCAACTAGATAATTTAATTTTCTATAAAAAATATTAACATTGCAGTAGAAGATCTCAATTTTTTTTAACAATTTTTTTAAAAATTGAATTTAGTGACGACATCGCTTCATACATTTTGTATGGCAGTCGCCTATACACAATACGTAAGAAGACTTAATAGTTTGATACTTCATCTCCAAACATACATACCATCATGCTATTTTCATATTCTGGGTAGGAAAAAAGGAACTTCCTCCATACTATCCTATCTTGACATACATACCTACATATGTTGTATAGAAAACAAAATATCTGAAAAAATTCAATAATTTGTATTTATGGGTATATAGTTTGGTACATATTCTTCAACTATACATACTATCGCTATCGACAGTTGGATCTCATGTGTTACATGCAACTAGTAATAATTTTTAGTAGTCTTCTTTGTATCTTTTCAATCTTATTTAGTACTAGTAGATTTATATGCCAATCCATATGACGATATTCCATATACATATTATGATATTACTGAATCACAGAGGGCAGGGCCATATAGGTACAGCAATCTGGCCGAGCAGAAGGTTAATCTAGGTCTTATTATGTTGAAAATTGCTGTCATAGTTCTTAGTTTACTGCAAACATAGTCAACGTGTTCTTTGTAGTTTAAGTGTTTGTCAATGATAAGTCCTAAATACCTATATGATGTGACTTCTGTCAATGATGGGCAGTATCAATTATTCTGAGAGTTACTATGCAAACATTGATGATTATGTGATAGAATTTGTAATTTGTGCGTGGTCTTGTTGTTACAGGAATGGATACGCAGAAGTTGTGTTTTGTTTTCACTTATTACTAACCCTTTATCATGAGCCCATGCGCTAAGTCGAGTGTAATTTAGGAAATGTAGGAAGATGTAATATATGTAGATACTTGTTAAACAAGGACATATTCATTTTTTTAATAAAAAAATATTGAAAGGATGAACGATGACAGACTGGCCAAAAAATTACAACGGTGTAAGAGATGGAGTGAATAGCAGTAGCCGCCACACAAAGACATGACATGATCATGTGAATGATATTTTGAAAGAAAAACGAAAATTGAACAATCTTATCGACGAGCATGTATGAATGAGATGATGCATGGATGTAGAGGAGGTCAGGTATGTGTGCAAATAATAGAGTATGGCACTCAGTTCTCTCTGCCTACCCCGTTAGGGACATGGCGTGATGGTATGTATGTTTTAATGATTAAACTTATTCGTCTGTCAATGTTGTCCACACGTACCTAATGTTGAAAGACCGAATAAGGTTTTGTGTATATGTACATACATTTTTTTTTGACATCTGTCAAAATACCACATATTGTTGCTCTGTGATTAAACTTTTCAAATCTCGTTAAATAGTTACATATTGCATTCGGGCTTGACAACATTTAATTTGTGAGTCAAAAAAACTGTGAGTGGAACATAAAATTGCTAAATTTAATGCCAGGATTATCATAAAAAACTTATTTAAAGTGTCCAACAAATTATTGTTACATTGTCAAGACAAGTGTACCTAGTTACAACATAGACAAATAACAAATAAATCAACAACTTATTTAAACTTTTAACTAGTGCACAATTAGATATCAATTATGACTGGCAAGGGAAGGGCCAGTAAAAAAATTAAAAAGGTAACACCGAAAGATGATGGAGGCACCGACAGTGACAAAGAATTGATGCCATTGAGATCAAGAGAGAACTCTGAGGCTATGATAGATAAAATATGTGCTAAGGTCATCTCCGAACTCACATTGAAATTGAAGATTATGATTACTGAGGAACTATCCAAAATAAAGGCTGAAATGAATGCAACTCTTGGAGAAATAAAAGCATCGCAAGAATATCTCTCTGAAGAGTATGATGTTATAAAACGAAAAATTGATGTACTAGAAAAAACCAAAAATGAAAATGACCTTCTCAAGGATGAAGTTGATGTACTAAAGTGCAGACTGGATGAGATGGAGCATGTGAGTAATGAACAAAAGCAAGAAGCACTTGGAACAAACATTGAGGTTTTTGGATTCCCAAAAATAAATGGAGAAAATTTGATGGAATGTGTTCGGGTAATGGCATCAAAGGTGGACTTCAAAATAAATGATGGTGATGTACAGGACGTATATAGACTACCCCAACGTAAGAACCCCACACACCCCACACAACTGCACACAAAAAGAGACAATTTATTACATTATTGAAATCAAAAAAGAATGAAATAAAAAGATAAGATCTTGGGGTGTTATCAGGAGAATTCAGGCTCTATTTCAATGAGCATCTTACTCCTTATAATAAACAACTATATAGGAACGCAAGGGAAAGAGCTCGTTCAGAAAATTTCCAATTTGTGTGGGTCAAGGATGGAAAAATACTCGTACGAGAGAATCAAGATGCAACAGTTATACATGTAAAGAGACAAGAAAATATAAATCAAATAAAAAAGTCATCACTGCCTCGCTAGACACAGATTCTGATAAGAGTTATTTGTACTATACTATTATATTGTTTAAATTAAAGATGTATCTTGTGGTTTTTCATTCAGAATATTGTGAATGTAGTATATTCTTAAGATTGAGTTTATATACCTTTAATTATTATTCTGTTAAATTTTTTAGATGTAAGAGTTTATTTTTTTTAATGAAATTAGAGTTTTTTCTGGGTGTAAATTGTTTTGTGTATGTCACGGATCGTTTGGTAATAAATGGTTTCACTTCTGTCCAGGACTATAAAAGAGTAAGAAATGATCTCTGTATTCTGTCTTGTACGATGGTTTGTTCAAATTATGTTACAATATATGTACGCGACCTTATTTGTTTTTTTGAATGTGTGCGGATGCTTAATGTGCCATATAAACATAAGTAGATTACTTACCTTTAAATGGAGGGCATACAAAATGAAATAGAAAATTTGCAGCTGGTTGAAAGCTGTATACTAACAGAATGCGAAAATTTTCAGAATACATTTGTGAATAGGGATTCGCTGAAGGTAATAAACGCTAACATACGCAGTATTTGGAAAAACATAGATGAATACCTAATTTTTCTTGAGGCACTTACAGTGAAACCCGACGTTATGATATTTACCGAATGCTGGCTGGGAGAAAATATAAACACACCACAGATAAAGGGATATTGCCATTTCCATAGTTCCAATCACATAAATAAAGCAGATGGAGTGGTGATGTATGTTAAAATGTCCCTAAATCCAAGAGTTAGCCAATCAAATTTAAATAATGCAAGTAGCGTGCTCATAACTATAGATAAAATAAAGACACATATTCTGGGTATTTATAGGTCTCCAAACTGCAGTGACCCTGCACCCTTTTTGATCTCTTTAAATCAAGTTATAAATGATCTAAAGGACTTACCCAATGTTATAGTGGCGGGAGATATTAATATAGATATTCTAGATAGTTTAAATGACCAAACTAGTGACTATATTGAAATGTTGGGTGAAGCTGGTTTTATTTCATGTAAAAATGACCCTACCAGAGTCACTGTAAATGGACAATCATGTATCGATCACATTTTTGCATATTCTCGAATGCATATGAAATCTACGATAATTCACACATCCATAACGGATCACTTTGTGACAGCATTAGAGATTATCATAGGAAAGAATTATCAAAGTGAAAAACGAGATACCCACAAAATTGTGAATTATAATTCACTCTTGGCTGCCATGAATACTGAAAAATGGGAAACTATTTATGGCACAAATGATCCAAGTGTAGGTTTAAAAAATTTTATATGCAAATTGGATAATCATATTAAAGAAAATTGCAGCATTAGATTTGTGAGATATAAGAATCTAAAAATCACCCCATGGATTACAGACGGATTAGTACGAGCAATCCATAAGAGGAATAAACTGCATAAACAGGCGAAACATAACCCAACAAATTCATGTCTGAACACTTATTACAAGCGATACAGAAATTTATGCCGTAGTCTACTAAAGACAGCCAAACAGAAATATTACAAGGAAGTAATTGACCAAAGCACAAATAAATCAAAGACTATCTGGAATATAGTTAAACAAAATATTGGACATGGTAGACACAACCAGAAACAGATGGAAAAAATTCGGAGGGAAGGTGTGATAGTAAACAATGGAGATGAAATTGCGGATACCTTAAATGAATATTTTAATAAAATTGGTTGCGACTTGGCAGAAGACCTAATGAAAAAAATAAAAAAACGAGAGGATGAGCTAGCTCTGCAGGTTACAAACATCGAACAATTAAATTGTAGTTTTAAATTGACCCAGATGAGTAGTGAACAGATAGGAAATATTGTCAGGTCCTTGCGATCTGATTGTGCAACTGGATTGGACGGCATCAGTGTTAAAAATTTAAAAATTACCCTGGACCGTATACTAAATCCACTAACATATATACTGAATTTAAGTCTTTCTCAGGGAATATTTCCTGAACACCTCAAACAAGGTATTGTTGTTCCTGTATTCAAGAGTGACGATCCACATGAACCGAAAAACTACAGGCCCATAACTCTCTTAAATACTATATCAAAAATTTATGAGAAGGCAGTTAATCTTCAATTGATGAACTATTTGGAATCAAACTCCCTGCTCTCCGACTCACAGTATGGCTTTAGATCTGGCCGGGGAACAACTGATGCTATTAAGGAGATTACGACTCTTGTAAGTGAAGAAATTGACAAAGGCAATAAATGCTTAGCCGTTTATTTAGATCTGGCAAAAGCCTTTGATACAGTGTCACATAAAATATTGCTCAGGAAGCTAAAGGGTAAAGGAATTGTGGATATGGGTTATAAATGGCTTGAAGACTATATCTTGGGAAGAAAGCAATCAGTCAGGGTCGGAGAGTGGGTGAGTGGGTGAGTGGAACTAAATAAATAAAGTTCGGGGTGCCACAAGGAAGTGTGTTGGGGCCAACTTTGTTCTTGATTTACATCAACGAACTGTCAAAGCTAATAAAGGCTGGTAGGATAATCACCTTTGCAGATGATACAGTGCTTGTCTACAGTAGTGACTCGTGGAACTCGACATTTGAGCTGGCCAGAAATGAACTTAGTGAAGTTAAAAAGTGCTCGTCGCGACGTTGCCAGTGAGCGGTTGTGTTTAGTGCATATTTCGGATCTACCCACAAGTACCTACTACACTACGCAGCGAACAGATAAGATTCCATTGCTGTCATTTTTGTTTTATTATTTCATTTTTATTCTTACAAAAATTGTTTTGATTATTTCAATGTAGCATATTTGGTATTAATATTTACCTATTGTTTTTGTTGCTTTTTGTCTATTTGACATTAACAATTTTTGTTTCGTATTTTTTATTTAACTGTTAAATATCTATTTTATTTGATTTAAATACTGCATCGCGGATATGGAGGTGGACGAGACTAAACCTCCTGATCTTCGATCGATAATTTTATCAACTGCTGACGAATGTGAATCTGACACGAGTCATGATTCAGTTATTGTACCTAACCGTAAACGAAAACCGCGTCATCAACCAATTGATATACCGTCGAAAATGAAACCTTCTTCTGTACTCGAAATAACTGCAGGCCTCCCGATACAAACCGAACCAAGCCCAATTCAATATTGTAATATGTCAAACCCACCATACATAGTATATATTCAAAATTGCGAAAGTGGCAAACCGATTAACTCCTTAGAAGTAGGCAAATTTTTGTTTTCATGTAAAAATAAAAACTTTGGGATTATTAACGGTACAATAAAATCTGAAGGGCGCTTTAAAATTTCTTCTGAATTTAACAAATGGGAACAAGCAAATAATTTTATACAGAATATTACAACTTTATCTGATCAAAAATTTAAGGCGTTTATTCCGACGCATCACGTGACGCGAATGGGGTTGGTAAGAGGCATTCCTGCTAATCTTTCTGAAAGTGATATTGTTGAATCCTTAAATTTGAACAATGCTAGACGAATTATTAAAATAATAAAGGCGCGAAGGTTAAATTACAAAGATAATTCTCAAGGCACGGTGACGTGGAAACCGTCACAAACCGTCGTTCTCACATTCGAAGGCCAAATATTGCCTGATTATGTTTACCTTTATTTTAACTCCCTTCCAGTAGAAGCATACACTTATCCCACTATTCAGTGTTTTAATTGTTGCCGTTTTGGGCACTCAAGAGCCATTTGTAAATCTTCCACTCGATGCTTTCACTGTGGTGAAAACCATCAAGCTGATCAGTGTCCAAACCCGGAAGAGCCAACATGCGTCAATTGTAAAGGTAGTCATAAGGCTACAAGCTTTATATGCCCAGAACTGACGAGACAAAAAAACATTAAACAACTGATGGCGAGTGAAAATATATCATATTTCCAAGCCTCTAAACGTTTTCCCCCTGCAATAAAGAGTTTTGCCGAAACTACAACATTGAATGTGAAACCAACCTCAGCTAACACAACTACAATAAACCAGATTAATTCAGCGAATCCTTCCAACTCTCGTAGAATTATTACATACAAACAAGTCAAACCTAGACCAGCAATGACACCAGCATATGACAAGAACATACATAACTCATTCCTATTCAATCCAAATGGTAATTATGTCAATCAAATGTCTAATGGTCATGCAATTAACCAAAATGAACATTCACCTCCTCCTTCTGCAGTAGAGTTATCCAACAGCAATTCAGCATTTCTGCAGACATTAATATCTCTTTTAATATCTATTCTTTCGAATAATAATAGCCTACCGTACAACGTTGCCGATATTCTCACAACATTGCAATCTTCTCTCTTCAATAATGGACATACAAACTCTGAAAATTCTACAATGGAATAGTAGGAGCGTTTATTCCAATAAAGCAGAACTTACCGAACTATTAAATAATAATTCAATACATATTGCAGCCATCTCTGAAACTTGGCTGAAGCCGTCTTGCCTATTTAAGGTAATCGGCTACCAGTGTCTTAGAGATGACAGAGCTGACGGTCGGGCTGGAACTGCCCTTTTTATTAAAGATAAGTTAAATTTCGAAAAACTATCTATCCCTCTCAAATCCCAAGGCTTTCAAATTGTCGCAGCACGAATTAAAAACATAACTTTTATTTCAGTATATATTCCACCATTAGTTTTATTTATAGAAAAGGACTGGACGGATTTACTTCGCCAGCTCCCCTCTCCCTCCATAATCTTGGGAGATTTTAACGCCCATTCTCCTATCTGGGGAAGTGAAGCTACCAATAAATCTGGTCACAATATAATAGATTTCATGGATATCAATAATATTTGTTTTTTAAATGATGGCTCCCCTACTCGCCTCACCCCACCCTCCCAAAAGAAAAGTGCTGTCGATCTGACACTATGTTCGAGTTCTTTAGCCGCAGCTTGTTCATGGACCTTAACCAATGACCCTTACTCTAGTGATCATTATCCAATAATTATTCACTTAGAAGATCCTCACATTGCTAAATCTAAACCCCAACACCCGACAAATCGTAAAGGTTACAATACAAAAAGGGCAAATTGGCCCCTCTTCTACGATAATATAGAAAAATTAACAACAAGTTTGGACAGTTCTAACGTACACATTGAATACTCTGATCTTTTATCAATTATTTATAAGGCCGCTGACTTATCTATTCCAAAAAAATCCAACTTTAGCCCTCTGCCATGTACGCCATGGTGGGACGGAGAATGTTCTGATATGGTCAACAACAGGAAAAAAGTCATAAAAAAGTATAGGAAAAACATGACTCTTGAAAATTATATACTTGCAAAGGAAAGTCAGGCTAAAACTAAAAAATTTCTACGTAAGAAAAAAAGGCAAGGATGGCGAAATTTTTGCTCATCCCTCTCCCCAGACTCTCCCTTGTCTCTGGTTTGGAATATGATTCGACGATTTCGCTCATCATATGTCCAGAATCGGAATCATCAGATTAGTCCAGACATATTAGAATCCTTCATTAACAGACTGGCTCCCTCTTACTCTCCTAATATAACGGAATTATACATAAATCAAAACATAAGTCACCGCTCTTCAATATCTTGGTTAGATTCACCTTTTAAGATCGAGGAATTATCCATTGTGCTCAAAAACTTAAACAACTCTGCTCCTGGTTTTGATCAAATACCATATACGTTTTTCCAACATCTGCCTACTTGCTTTCTGGAACACATACTGAATAAATTTAATGAATGCCTTCAAACAGGTATGGTTCCCATAAATTGGAAAACCCAGTTGGTAATTCCAATCTTAAAACCTGGAAAAGACCCCAAAATTCAAACGTCTTATAGACCAATAGCTCTCTCTTCCTGCATTTTAAAAATTTTCGAAAACATCATTAAAAAACGTTTAGACTGGCAAACAGAACGTAATTTACTTCTCCCTAATATACAATTTGGATTTAGAAAGGGAAAGACTTGTATGGATAATTTAAGTATCTTGATATCAGACATCCAAATTGGGTTCACTAATAAAAAATACACACTCGCAGCTTTCCTGGACATTAAAGCCGCTTATGATAATGTCCTTTTGCCAATTTTACGGAGAAAATTGTTGAATTTAGGAATTCCAGAACGACTAGCTCAATTAATTTTTAATATTTTTTGTGAAAGAAAGATAGTCATTAATAAGCCTCCAGACACCTATGAACGAACGCTATGGATTGGCCTCTCTCAGGGATCTGTTCTGAGTCCGCATTTATTTAACCTATATTGCTATGATATACTCGAATGTGTTCAGGGTCTTTGTTCACTCCTCCAATTCGCTGATGATATCGTTTTATATATTACTCATAGTAATATTGAAACAGCAGTGAGAAAATTTTCAACTGCCCTATCTAAAATCATTAAATGGCTTAATTCTAATGGACTTGAAGTTTCGCCCCAAAAATGTCAAATAATCGCCTTCTCGAGGAAACACAATACGGCAAATATATCAGTTAAGATTGGTGAAACCACTATTCCTAGTGTTGAAGAAGTCAAATTTTTGGGGATGACCTTGGATAGGAAGTTATCATGGACTTCTCATATTTCCCACATAATTACCAAATGTGAAAAAAATATAAACCCTCTGAGAGCAGTTTCTAGAGTTTGGTGGGGCTCACATCCTACAACCATGAAACTACTATATAATGCCATTGTCCGTAGTCATCTGGACTATGGTAGCTTCCTGATGGAACCGATACCGGAATATCTGAAATCCAAATAAGACAGAATACAATCTAAATGCCTTCGCTTAATAATTGGCGCAATGCGCTCCTCACCAATAAATGCACTGCAGGTGGAATGCGTAGAACCACCTCTCAAACTAAGACGCCAATATTTGGCCGATAAATTCATGCTCAAACGAATAAACTACAACTCACATCCGCTCCTCCCTAGAATCTCGATGCTCTCATCTCTATGTCAAAGTCACCGGTATTGGTTCAAAAAATGTACTCCCCCAATGTGCCAAAGCTATCAAAAACTCTCCCTCAAAATTGTCTCTAACCGTGCTCAGTCTATGCTTCCATATTACGAAATTCCATTTGAGGCAATAACATTGATCCCAAACATTATTTTAAATATCGACCTACATAAAAATTCAACAGTCAGTGCTCAAGCCATGAATAATAAGTTCAACAGTATCGTTATGTCTAACTGGCCCTCCCATCTACAAATATACACGGATGGGTCTAAGCGGGGCGCAGACAATGAATGCGGGGCCGCAATTCACATACCATCTAAAAAAATACAATCACTCGTTAAACTACCCAGGGAATGTTCAATATTCACAGCTGAATGTACGGCTATTAATGAAGCCCTAAAGATTTGCAATACTTTGGATTCTTCGCAGTTTATAATATTTTCGGATTCTTTAAGTGCTCTAAAGGCGTTGTCTTCCAATTTAGCCAAATTGGCCGACAGCACCTTACTATGCAACATTAAATCCGCTCTATTAAACCTTCATAAATTGAATAAAGAAGTGCTTCTTGCGTGGATCCCGGCTCATCAGGGAATAGTGGGAAATGAGATCGCTGACGAAGCAGCGAAGCAAGCCTCCGTTACTGGCATTTTACCCTCTCTATTTATGATTCCCTGCCAAGACATATTAGCATCCTTCAAAAAAGAACTCATATCCAAATGGACCATTGACTGGGAAAGGTCTAGTACCTTGAAAGGTTCTTCCTATAAATCCATCCAAATTTCAATACCGTCTAAACCATGGTTCCATAACAAAGGCATGGCCAAACGAGACGTCTCCAACATATGTCGCATTAGACTAGGACACTGCCTTATTAACAGCCACCTCCACAGGATACACGTAAGGGATAGCCCTTCGTGTGCTTGTGGAGAGGTTGTAGAGACCCTTGACCATGTGTTCTTTGAATGTCCAATCCACACCGAACATGATTTGTATTATACACTAAATACCCCACTCCCAATCAATATGTCTCATCTTCTATCATTGAATTCACCGCATATTTATTTCCATATAACAAAATTTCTTCGCCTTAATGGCTTCAATCTATAATGCAATAAAATAACCTTTACTTCTTAAATAATTCAATAAAAATTTTTTGAAACTGGCAGAAATCATCCTAATGATTGGGTGGAATGCCATGTAAGCAAAAGAAGAAGAAGAAGAAGAAGTTAAAAAGTGGATGGACCTTAACTTACTTACCTTGAACATTACAAAGTCAAAATACACTACATTTAGTATTGACACCAGACAGCAACCACAACAAGACTATAGTCTTACGATACATGAATGTGCAGCACCTGAACAAATCTGCTCGTGCATTCCACTGGAGAGAGTATCTGAGTATAAATACCTGGGGATATATATAGACAGACATTTGCGATGGCAGGTACACATAGAAAATCTCACCAAGAAATGCAGAAAAATGATGTATATGTTCAAAATATTACGAGACATTTTTGATATTAAAACTCTTGAAATTATTTACTATGCAATAGTACAAAGTAGTCTAGAGTATGGAATAATAGGCTGGGGAGGGATGGCAAAAACGCTACTTGCTCCGATTGAAAGAACACAAAAATCAATAATAAAGGTAATGCACAGAAGACCTAAAAGATACCCCACAGAACAAATATATATAGACAGTGGATTTTTGGATGTTAGACAGCTCTATATGAGACTGATACTGTCTCATTTGCATAAAAACACTGCTGAGTTCCAACCGGACTATATATTGATACATGGCACCTGAAACAGACATCAGCTAAGACCGCCACAACCAAGAACAACACATGCGCAGCGTCAATATAGTTTTTTGGCACCAAGACTCTATAATAAAATAATGATAGATATTGAACAAAACATATCGCATGATGGGAAAAATTTCAAAGACCTCGTTACTCGTTGGCTGAAGCAGATTGGAAGAGAAGGATCTGCCTCGGTACTCTTAGATTTTTTGAGATAGAGGTTTTAGAGTTTTTCATCCTGGTTGTTTGATGTTCTAAGTGAATGGAATATGTGAAGAAAAAAAAAAAGAATACAAATCATATGATCGCAGAGTAGCCATAGCAATTTTAAACTAGTACTGCCTCAGAACAGACATGTCTAGCGAGGCAGTAAAATTTCCAAATGTGTGAAAAACAAAAATATTGTAAAACTGTAATTAGGTATAAATTATATAAAATGTATTTTGTTCCTTTGTAATATTTATACTGTTGGAAATATATTATTCATTCATTCATTCATTCATTCATTCATTCATTCATTCATACATTCATTCATTCATTCATTTATTCATTCATTCATTCATTCATTCATTCATTCATTCATTCATTCATTAATTCATTCATTCATTCATTCATTCATTCATTCATTCATTCATTCATTCATTCATTCATTCATTCATTCATTCATTCATTCATTCATTCATTCATTCATTCATTCATCCATTCATCCATTCATCCATTCATCCATTCATTCATTCATTCATTCATTCATTCATTCATTCATTCATTCATTCATTCATTCATTCATTCATTCATTCATTCATTCATTCATTCATTCATTCACATACACAAAATAAATTAAATAAAAAGGGAGGAAGAAGTACCCAAGTACCTACCCTTTCGATACTAACACCCATAAGTTGAATATTTATATTTGGGTGGCTATCACGGCTAAAGATCATCATTTTGGTTTTCTTAATATTAATGTTAAGTCCATAATGCTCTCCGATAGAAGCCTGCTTTCGCAGGAAGCGAAAGGTATTAAATTATGAAAAACCTATTCCATAGAATAAAGACAGAAAAACATTTATTTTAAAGACGCATATTTTGTGGATTCTGGAAAAAACTTTAATAATTTACTATTTGGCTGCTATGTGTAGACTCTTAATACAAAAAATATATAGTTACAAACAGTAAGGACATGGTAGAGAAGTCACTAGTGGATTTACTAGTAGAAAAGTTTGATCCCCAGCAGATGAGAAATTTGTTTAAATTAATTCCTCACGCTAATATTGCCTCTCTGGGCTGGAAACAGTGGTTAGTTGGAAGAAATTGCCATATGGCAATAAATTCGCCACTTGCGCAAGGTGGCGAATTGGGGAAGTGTTTATTATTATTATCAAAATTAAAAAATATATATTTATTTTATTTGTGTATATTTATGTAGGTACTAATCTATTAATTTTTATTTATTTTTTTATATTTATTTATTAGTTTAATTATGTAGGTACTATTTAATTATTATATTTTAAATATTTTTTCTTTTATTTATTTATTGATTTATTTATTCATTATTTAATTAATTTATTTATTCATTTATTTATTATTCTATTTAATTATTTTTTTATTAATTAATTGAATGGAATGAGAGGTCAGGGACGCCCAAAAAAGGGATTGCACGACCATGTGAACGAAATTTTGAAAGACAGAAATGTTAGAAATGTGGGCAATAGACGAACATCTATGAGACGATGCATGAATGTGGATGAGGCGAGGGATGCGTGCCAGGATAGAAAGATGTGACGTTCGGTTCTCTCTGCTTACCCCGCAAGGGACATGGCGTGATGGTATGTATGTGTATGTTGATTTATTTATTTATTTATTTATTTATTTATTTATTTATTTATTTATTTATTTATTTATTTATTTATTTATTTATTTATTTATTTATTTATTTATTTATTTATTTATTTATTTATTTATTTATTTATTTATTTATTTATTTATTTATTTATTTATTTATTTATTTATTTATTTATTTATTTATTTATTTATTTATTTATTTATTTATTTATTTATTTATTTATTTATTTATTTATTTATTTATTTATTTGTTACATAAAATTAAAATATAATTAAAATACCAACTACTCAATACGAGGCTGAATAATTTTGATCTGTATTAAAATCTCTAGTCATATAATATGTACCTACATTTATACCTACCTATATATATTTGCTGGGTGATTTTCAAAAGCCATATTTTTCATATATTTAGTACCTTAATAAAATATTACATGGTGAAATTATTTAGGATTAAACATTTAATATGCATTCAAATATAAACACAACATTTTCTGTTACTTTCAATGCCAAACCATCATCTTTCTTTATTTACTTGTTTCCCAATGTCCTCATTTCTTACCTTGCCATACATCGTCTTATAAGTAACAAGAAGATGTATATTCATATTCTTTTTAGCGATCTCATTTCAACTGCATTCACTGTGCATTCATACGTTTTCTGCCATGTCCATGTTCCACTTGCATACGTCAGGGTTTGTATTAGGGTGTGGTCTACAAATGCATTGTGAATGGCAACTTTGGCTTCCTTCGATATGTCGCGATTTTTCATTACAAGCATAAGTAATCCATTCACCCTGTTTCATGTCATTTCTCTTCTTTCAATGTCCCTTTCAGGTACTGAAATGATATACCTACTATGTCAAATATTAATATAGCACGCACACAATAACAAGTTTCTACATTCTAACGACTTATGATATTTATCTCACTTAGTCAACATTATTTTGGATTAATAAGTAACTTTTATTATTTCACTAGCTGACCCGGCGAACTTCGTACCGCCTCAGTCAATGGATGTCGTGTAAACTTGTAGCTCAACCTTATTTAGAATTTTATCAACCTTATTTTTAATAGTATGAATACAAAACATGTATTAAGTTCAATAGTTTATTAGGATATAATGATAAGTAACATAAAAATGCACAAAATCGTTAGGTAATAAATACATGTTTCTGTATCTGACAGCTCAAGAATCAACCCCAAGCATGATGTCAAAATTTTCTTTAATCCATATGTTTTTTTTTCAATTTTTCTTCCTAGAATAAATTCCATTTTCAAAATATTTTAATGCTAATTAAATCAATATTACATATTAGGTACCTACTTCGAGTCTCTATTCAAAGTTTATCAATGATTTGTTAAGTATTAGGTAGCCTACCTAACCCGAAGTTTTAGGTACATTCGATTTTTGATTTATTTATTTTCGATTCCCGGTGGAGACACAATTTTTATTTGTGTTTTCAGTCTGGATCTGTGAGACGATTAATATCGTAACTATTCATTGTATTTTTTTATTATTTAGTGTTTAAGTGTTTATCTACCTATATAATTATTTTTTATAATACCTTATAGGTAATAATGATCAATTATTCATAGCGCCGTTTTATGGTAAAATACCAACCATTACATACCATATAAGGTAAGGTAGGTTATTATAACATACTCAAGTGTGAACCAATTTATAGTAGGTATTTGTTTTATAATATTTAAGAGAGTAAGTAGAATTCTACATAATATATTTAACGAGTTTATTATAACATACTTGTGTGTGAAAAAATTTATGGTAGGTATTTGTTTTAAAATATATAAGAAAGTAAGTAGAAACCTACATATTTAACGAATCTATTATAACATACCTATTCGAGTGAGCAAAAATTTATGGTATTTGATTTAAAATAATTATATAAGAAAGTAAGTAGAAACCTACATATTTAACGAATCTATTATAACATATTCGAGTGAGAAAAAAAATATGGTATTTGATTTAAAAAATATAAGAAAGTAAGTAGAAATCTACCTACATATTTAACATATTTACATATTATAAGATATTCGAGTGTGAAACAATTTATGGGAGGTATTTGTTTTATAATATAAGTTTAAGAAAGTAAGTAGCTCTACGAGTAACCTACATATTTAACGAAATTATTATGATTGAAATTAAGTTCTTTAGTTCGATCCATTTTACTGTAGGTATTTGTTTTATTATATTTAATAATGTGAGTAGGTAGGTACCTACCTACCTACCTATTTATTATATTTAATAATGTGAGTAGGTAGGTACCTACCTACCTACCTATTTATTATATTTAATAATGTGAGTAGGTAGGTACCTACCTACCTACTCACATTATTAAATATAATAAATAGGTAGGTAGGTAGGTACCTACCTACCTACCTATTTATTCTATGTTAACTATGCAACAAAATAAAAATAAATTAAAATATAATAAATAGGTATTATTTTATTTATTGATAGTTCAGTACCGATTCAAGTTACGTATAGGTAGGTACCTACCTACTAACATTAACCACCCAGGAATACCTGCATAAGTGTAAAGCTATAATTGTATAATAAGTGTTGTGTAAATATAATGTATATTATTATGTAAAATACATAAGTAGGTACCTATAGCCAATAGCACGGTCGATTTAGTTTGTTTGAGAGATCGCGGACGTATCTATTCTATCTGAGCTTTGAATAATAACTGAGAGATGAAAAATCGTCTTAAGTATCTTGAAATTTATATATCACAAAGATTCATTTCTTTGTGTATCTCCGATCCTATTATATGTCTAAACTCGGGGAACATCTCTGCCTTTATATTATTTACATATCATGACTTATTTCCTTTTTTATGTAATGGTATTTGTATCTGTGAGTATGAAACAAACTACGATGCGTCCCTGTTCGGCAGCTCTCGGCCGTTTCCGCTACAGATCGGTTCGCCTTCTGTACCCCTCCGTCGCGGATGCCTCTTTAGCCAGTTATCGAAGGGATCTCGCCAGTTGACGATCGGTCGCGACAGAGGGTGGACGTTACGAAATTTTTTCTCTCGACGGTTATCGTTCGTTCGCTCACTTGAACGTTTCATGAATATTTTTATCTCGCCATCAGTCAGTGTTGAACAATAAACGTAAAAGACTGTATAATATATTTTATGTTCATAATAAATGTCGCTTGGTATTAAAGTTTCGATTCGTTTACTTGACATACGATACACAATACACACCCCTTCGTAAAGCTACGAAGAAAGTAGTGAAAAGACTTTCCTATGTATAAAGGACATTCGTGTGTTTTGACGTTATGTTAATATTTTTGTGATAATATAAATTAACTGTGTTGATATGACGGTCGTGTTTGATTAAACTTCATTTGTTTATCAAAATAAATTTAAGTGCTTTTGTCATCGTCAATCTCGTGCAATTAATATCGTAAATATGGATAAACTTAGTTGTTTAAAGTGCTTTTGTTAGTGATAATTATTAACATGATCATTTTGTCCACGCGAATGTTATTTCGTCGTCGACAGTGGACATTTGGTAGTGATATGCAGTAATTCTGTCATGTTTTATTTGTAAAATTACTAAACGTCATAATATCTGGACATGAGTCGGTCCGATATGGCGAGCTTCTTTCTTCTGTTCGTCATGATGTTGGCTACGGGCTGCTGGGGTAACGACGTCGAACCAGGTCCTCAGCCCATAAGATACGAGGCCCCAGACGACTGTCAGTGGTGGCTACGGAATCCGAATGGATCGGATGAAGTGGCCCTCACCTGCAAACTCAGAACCATCAACAGCGAGTTCGACACTACCAACTTTAGTGTCATCCCCTCCGAGCACACCACGTCTTTGAGGATCGAGTGCAACGATGTCATTCTTTCCAAAAGTTCTCTCGACGATCGTAGCTTTGCGCATCTCGTCAAACTGCGGGAGTTGGTTCTTGACCATTGTAAATTGGGGAGGTGGCCATCAGGCGTGCTGGCCGGTCTGCGAGATCTGCGAAACCTCACAGTTCGCACCAGAAACACCAACTGGGCGGCTATGAACCTGGAATTGGCCCCCGACAGTTTCCTCCCAGTCCGTCAGTTGGAAAGACTCGACCTCAGCTATGACAATATATGGTCGTTTCCTGAAAACATCTTCTGTCCGTTAACCAACCTCATGTACTTGAACGTATCGTACAATCGATTGCAAGATGTGAGCGACTTGGGTTTTCGAGAGAAAGCTGTAACACCGCAACCCTTGGTCAGCGGTCAAGAAGAATCTGGTCCTCCGCCTTCTCCGTTACTTCCGTCTGCTACTCTTCCATGTTCGTTGGACATTCAAGTGTTAGATGCGTCGTATAACCACTTTGTTCTCATGCCGGCAAACGGCTTTAGTGCATTGCGTAGATTGCGCGAGTTGCATATTCACGACAATGAAATTTCAATGGTGGCCGATAAAGCACTTGGCGAACTTAAAAATTTGCAAATTATCGATTTGTCTAATAACAAAATTGTGGCTCTTCCTCCTGAATTATTTCGAGACGCAATGTCATCGATCAAGGAAATTTACTTACAAAACAATTCCGTCAGTGTGTTAGCACCAGGACTATTTGCAAATTTGGATCAACTATTGGCATTGGATTTATCGAGAAATCATTTAACGAGCACTTGGATTAATACCAATACATTCACTGGACTAATTCGTATGATGCTTTTAAACTTATCTTATAACAGGCTGTCCAAATTGGAATCGAATATATTCAAAGACTTGTATACGCTTCAAATACTAAATCTTCAACATAACCAGTTAGATACAATTGCCGCCGACACGTTCGCCCCTATGAATAACTTACACACGCTCATTATCTCATATAATCGAATAACATATTTGGATGCCTATTCTTTGAACGGACTTTATGTATTATCGTTGCTATCTCTAGATAATAATGCTTTGGAAGGGATTCACCCAGAGGCATTTAGAAACTGCTCATCGTTGCAAGATCTGAATCTAAACGGGAACTCTTTGAATAAAGTGCCGTTAGCCCTCAAAGATATGCGATTGTTGAGAACTTTAGATCTCGGGGAAAATCAAATATCTTCATTAGAAGAACCCGGATTTAGAGGAATGACCAATTTGTATGGGCTCAGGCTAATTGGAAACAAACTGGAAAATATTAGCAAGAATGTTTTTTCTGATTTACCATCCCTGCAAATTTTAAATTTGGCTCGAAATAAAATCAAGAGGATTGAACACGGAGCTTTTGAATCATTATCGAATTTGCAAGCAATTCGCCTCGATGCCAATAGTTTGACTGATATAAATGGATTATTTGGAAACATTCCCTCGCTGCTATGGCTAAATGTTTCTGATAACCAATTAGAATGGTTTGATTATGCATTAATACCCCAAGGATTACAGTGGTTAGATTTGCACAAAAATAATATTCAAGAATTAGGAAACCATTATGGATTAGATTCTGAGTTAAGATTGCAGACATTAGATGCAAGTTTCAATAAAATGACTAAAGTTACCGCTATCTCTGTCCCGAGTAGCGTAGAACTATTATTCCTCAACGATAATCTAATTACACAAGTCGAAGCACACACATTTTTGAAAAAGACAAACTTGACTCGTGTAGATTTATACGCCAATCAAATAATAAGTATGGATTTAAGTGCATTAAGATTAACACCCGTTGATCCAGAAAAACCCTTACCTGAATTTTACATCGGAGGAAATCCTTTTCAGTGTGATTGCACAATGGAATGGTTACAACGAATAAATAAATTAGATCATCTTCGACAACATCCCAAAGTTATGGACTTAGACAGTATATACTGCAAATTATTGTACAATAGAGATCGAACGTACATACCTCTAATTGAGGCTGAATCTTCTCAGTTTTTATGCACCTATAAAACCCATTGTTTCGCTTTATGTCATTGTTGTGATTTTGATGCTTGTGATTGTGAAATGACATGTCCTACAAATTGTACATGTTATCATGACCAATCGTGGTCTGCCAATGTAGTTGAATGTTCGGGAGTTGGTTATACAGAAATGCCAAGTAGCATTCCCATGGACGCTACTGAAGTGTATTTGGACGGAAATAATTTTGGTGAACTTTCGAGTCATTCGTTCATAGGCCGTAAAAACTTAAAAGTGTTGTATGCAAATAATTCTAATATCGCAGCTATATACAATCATACGTTTAGTGGTTTGAAAAGATTGACTGTGTTACATTTGGAAAATAACTTTATTAAGGAACTTTTAGGTTTTGAATTGGCAACTTTGGAAAGTTTACGTGAACTTTATTTACAAGGAAACAAAATACATTACATCGATAATAGAACATTTATTGAACTTAAACAGTTAGAAGTGTTACGACTAGACGGGAATAAAATTTATGGTTTTGCCGTGTGGCAGTTTACGTTGAATCCATATTTGGTCGAAATCGGACTAGCGGATAATCCTTGGTCATGCGACTGCCAATACTTGCGCAAGTTTCGTGGATGGCTGCGGGGCAATGTCGGTAAAGTGATAGACTATAATAAAATAGTGTGCGTTTTCAACAATATCACGAACGCCGTCGGGCCTCCTTTGGCGGATTTTAACTCTACGACTTGCTCCAGTTACCCATTAGGAGATGCTTCGATAGTGGAAAACCAAGTGATAAATGACTACTTACCCCTATTATTAATCACAGTTTGCGCATTCGCCGCGAGTGTAGGGTTGGTTTGTGGACTGTTTTATTATCGCCGCGAGCTGCGAGTCTGGATTTACTCGCGCTGCGGCCTTAGGATGTGCTATAAAACGACTGCTTTTGAAGAAGAACAAGATAAAGAGAGATTATTCGACGCCTATATTAGCTACAGCGTGAAAGACGAGGGATTCGTGGATCAGATGCTTGCTCCCGGATTGGAGGCGGGTGATCCCGGGTACCGTCTCTGCTTACATTACCGGGACTTCAACGTTTCGGCATACGTGGCCGACACCATTATCGAAGCTGTGGAATCGTCTAAAAGAACAATTGTAGTGCTATCTAAAAACTTTATTCACAATGAGTGGTGTAGGTTCGAATTTAAATCAGCGTTACACGAAGTGCTGAAAGAGAGAAGAAGGAGACTGATTATTATACTGATGGGCGAGTTACCGATGCGGGACCTGGATCCAGACTTGAGACTGTATCTCAAGACCAACACTTGCATCGAGTGGGGAGACAGGCAGTTCTGGCAGAAGCTGAGGTTCTCGATGCCGGATCCCAAGAAGTCGTGTCACCACCAGAGGTCGACGGTGAACATCTACGCTTCGGTGAGCCCCAGCGGCATGGAACGGACGAGGAGTCCGGGTTTGGCGCCGCCCCCGCCTCCTGGCAAGCTGCCGCCCTTCTTGCCACCGATGGGGGCGCCGCTGCAGGCGCTGGGCCCCTCCCTGGGCACGGGGCCCCGATGTCCCCCCGGCGGTCCCGGTGCTCCTCGCGACCCCCGCCGCCTCCCCCAACCTCTGTGGGCGTAGCGCATGATCCCCCGCAGGTAAACACCATTTCAGTCAGCCACTGTCCCGCTTCTATTCCCTCGCATACCGTCCTTAGTGATAATTAAATATGTAAATAAATCGGAAGACCCTCTTTCATTTTGAAACCGAACGTTAATTTAAAAAAAAAAACACTATAAATTCAAATTCCGGTGGTTAATTACATTAAATTCTTTCAGATGAATGTATAATATTTCAAAACTAATCAATTTTCATTCATCTTTCAGTTTGTATGTTATAAATTATATATTGATTGAATTTTCTGACTGAATTAACATTCATATATTTAAGGGCTCCTCCGATCTGTGAATACGAATGATAATTCTGATATGTGATGATTGATGATATAAATATTGATTTAACTAAATGTAACGAGCTGCCCAATATGATATTAGTATTAATTCGAATTACTAAATATAGGGTATTATACATAATAGAATATGTTTGTTGCCATTCTTGTATCAAGAATGGAAACAATTTGTACATTAAAATTCACCACGATTGAATGTTGTTTCTTCATTAAAATGTTAAAGAATTTTTCTAGTTCCTGAACACTATTTATTTTAGATTATAAGCTGGGTATTTACTCATTAACGTATACCTTTATTATATTACATTATAAATATGTGTGTTTAATAATATATAATTCAATCTTGGCGTATTATATTCACATTTATAAATGTGAAATTTGTACATAGACAGCTTGATTAATTTTATAATCAGCGATTTTTTTTAAAATATAAAATAATATGTTTTGTAATTTTTATGAGTCATTATAATATATATTTTCAATTTTGAAATATTTACTTTGTGGTACCAACACAATAATGATATATTTTACACTCAACTGATTTTATTTCCCATATCAGACTTTAGACCGGTTTTTATTCTAAACAATTCTTCGTCAGACTCGCCAATATTTAAAACTGATCGCAGAAACGAAATCAATTCAGTGTAAAATGTATTTTATTTCATATTTATCTAAAACAAATTGCAATATAACTTTTAGGCAACTATTTCAACTAATCTAAACAAATTTATTTTGTATTTTTTTATATGCGTATTGTCTATATAATATTATAATGAAATAAAAGTGATTTAATTTCATTTGTAATGATAATATTTATTCAAAGAAAAATTGTAAATAAATTATTTTGTATCATAAATCTCACCAAATGCTAAAAATATAATTTTCATAGTCCTAGGTAATAAAAAGACGTTATTGATTGTTATATATAATATATTTGTTTTCTTAATAAAAACGAATTTATCGAATTTCAAAAAATAAAACTTTGTTTTCTGTTCCCCAACCTTCTTCTTTACTCAGATCAAAATTATTGAGGATGATTAAAAATATTTGATTTTACCGATTTATTATACAGCGTTTATGTCGTAGAAATCCCTTTTTCACGTAATGTAATATTTTTTTTTCTCGTATTCGTAATGAATCTTTTTTCTATTGTACATTATACATACCTTTACTTTGCAAATACTTTTTTTACCTGTTCGGTGAAAAAGAAATTGCCTGATGGCAATAAGCCCACCATAGAATCAGATTTATAGTATATTTTTTCAAAAAAATTAACAAGATGCAATATAATTTTACAATTTTTAAAAGAATGATTGTTTCGGGCCGTTACAACTGATAAAATTAAAAACACACCTTATTTAAATGAGTTTTATTTTTTTGTATTTTTATTAAGTATATTATCAGTTAAAAATTCTAATACAAGGAGAAACGATCATATCATAAGGCTAAATTTTTGTACAAAGATTAAAATGTTAAAGCATTGTTAAAATACTTTGTTTTCATAAAATTGTGCAAATAATTTTCGTTGTTTAATCGAAATCTGACAAACCTTAAAATTTTGAACAATTTATGAATTCAAAGTAGGTATATGACTAAGTAGGTACATGATTTTTTCAAATGAATCTTTGTTGAAAAATCCATCCTAGATGAATTCGAAATTATTAAATAATATATCTGACTTAATTTTTATCCATATATTACTGGAGTTTTACAATATAAACGCTGTTTCAATCGTTAAAATCTCAAGTTTTACCTTTTAATGTTGTCATGTTACATTTTCTGAAATTCTTGACAAAGAGCCCAGAGATGCTGTGATGCGATTAAAAAAATCGGATACCTACCTTGTGATGTGAATACAAAAGAAAAAAAAGGTCTAGAAACCGTTTCTCATGTATCTATTGGAGAGCCGTTATGGCAAATGGGTGTGTTGAAGACGATTCTCACAGAATTATCTACCACAAGGAACCTTATACTTACATAGATGGAAGAAATGTCCCAGAAAATTTGTCCCAGATGTCATTGTGTATTATTTTTATTCATATAATATTGGCATTATTGAATTTCGAAAATTGTTAAGTAACATGATACTAAGTTCTGCGAGGGAACCGTACAATTAACGAAATATACTAATGGAATTAGTTTAAATCAAGAAATATTACATAAACAAAACTATTTACATTTAATGGTTGGTAGAAAAAGTAAAAAAAAATACTTTTATGTAGGTACCTATTAGGTATATTTAATTGATAATTAAATTCCAGTGAAGATATTTATTTTCTCCGATAACATTTTTTTACATAATAATTTTTCATTTCGTAGAATTGCAATTGAAATCAATAAAATACACTCCATTTATGATTTTTCATATGTTTTTATATTGGTATTTCATACTTATGTAAAATTGTAAACAATATGATTTTTACTCTCCACTACCAACTATGGAATAGTGGAGTCATGATTTCACAATTTTTAAGCGTATTTTTTTTTACATCAATTTCTCAATGGGTATCATGTAGAGAGTGTATACTTTGAGTTTCATCGTGATGTTTTTGTGTGTATGCCGTATGCCGTACACAAATTTGAAAATTTGTGTCCTGTGTACAGCCCAAACCAAATGACTGATGAACTTCATATTGATACCATACATATGTGTGAAGTACATTAACTTAGAGCTGATTCGTTTTCCATAGACAACAGTTAATTATTTCTCTATGATTTCATCTGTTAAAACTTTAAAAATGCTCTCACGACCTGGAAATTTTAGATATTTTCATTTTATTTGAATTATTTATGCAAAAAAAAGAATTTTCACAAAACTGCATTCAGAGTTTGCCAACCTTAAAAGAAAAATAAATATCCTTTCAATAATTATGTTTCTATTAATCGATATTTTGTATGAAAAATATATAGGAGAATATCATTTAATGATTCGGCGGATATTTTGTGGTAGTTAATATAAACCATTTTTGAATTATTAATTTTACTATAAACCACTTGTTTTTGAGTCACTCGGTCGATGGAAGGACAGCGCTTCCGAAACATGTCGCGAAGTGACTCAAAAACAAGTGGTTTATAGCTAATTAATAATTCAAAAATGGTATATAGGAGAATTTTTATGTTTAGCAATGTTAAGTTACATATTTGATTTCATATTGATATTAGAGTGTAATATTAGCAGGGAAGCTTCATTGTGTAGTGGAGAGTTTAGTGTTGGCCACAACCCACTCGTTTTCTTTTAAACTGTGGTAATAAGATAACACTAGGATATATTATCATCTTTAATTTACAATTCATCAGGAAAATATGTAGGTACCTATGTTTTGTCTTCCTTGAAATTTAACGATTTCCGATTCATGATTCCATCGTTTATTATAAATCTGAAATTAATTTAAAATCTACATTTTAAAATTCTTTGAAAATGTTTAAGTACTGAATCAGTATAATATATTGGCAACTTTTAGATCACTCTTTGAATGAATTTTTTCACCTTTGTTATATTTAACAACATAATATATATATTTTCAATTATTCGAGTCAGTATAGTTATTAAACATGTTTTTGAATTAAGTATATTTTTTATAATATTTACCTAGGATTAAATATAGGAAGGTAGGTACATGAAATTAATAACATTGAAAATAAATAAATATCCTCACACAAATAGTAATTAGACACCTGTAAAATAACGAAATGGCGCTAGTAGGTACCTAGTGGGGCATTGCAGATACAATTCTTGCGATGACTATCATCAATATATTATTTACGTTAACTCTGGATGGTTGGAAGAAATTGCCGTTTGGCAATAAACCCGCCAGTGTACAGAGTATATGTACTAGAAGTTATAAAATAAATATGTATAAATGAAAGAATAACTTATAACAAAAAAAAATAACTATAGGTACATACATACATACCTAAAACAAAGACACAGAGTGCGTCTTACAAACTGATTGCAAAATATAAAATAGATGAAAAAATCCTCAAGGAAATAATTCTACCAAATAAAATGTAAAATGCACTATTACAAACAACAGAATAGACAATTGAAAAAAGTGAAGAATAAGTACTTTTGTTGTTTTTTTTAATCTCTAAATCAATCAATTTTTTCAACAAGTAATTTATTTTTACAATTTTTGTTGTGTAATTTTTGACTCATAATGAAATATTGTGTTTGGAAAGAGAGAAAGAAGGATGCATACGCTTGAATGCGTAGCGTATGTATGTACATTTACTTATATTATATATGTAAACGTATATATAAATAAACAACGCAATAGACAACAATATAAAACTAGCTCACCTTAGCACAGGCTATGCCTAGTGAGGGGGCTAGTAACAAAGATACAAACAAAAAGGATAGCTTTAACTATGTAAGCAATGGTGAAATAATGAAATTATATTTATTGCAATGAAATAACTTATATTTACTTTGTATGTCTACTATGTATGAATAAGCTTATATTACCTTTAATTATTTTGTATCTTATTTCTACTCTATGTTTTTGGATAGAAATAAATAAAAATAAATAAATAAATAAAATATACAGTACTTAGTAGGTAGGTACCTAAAATATTATAAGAAGTTTTCAGAATTTCTGGAATGTGTCTGAGTCAGGAATTTCATTAAAAATCTTCGGATAGATATCTGTACTTAGTTGTAAATGTCAGTATTTACCGTAATTTATTAGTTTTATTTTTTTTTAATAATGCTTCAACAATATAAAAACACATTTTTCTATATTGTATAATATGTTTTTACATATTTAGGTTTTATAATAATGAAATTCAATTGTAGGTACCTAACTAATAACTCTTAATTGACACTCCTTCCCCATCCCCTTTCACATCCCACAACCTCTATCTCCCTTCTTTCTTTATTGCTATGATTTTACATTTAATAATTTTACGTGTTTATCTGTTTGTTTTTTGTTATAAATTATGGCCTCAAGTAGCTTTGGTTATTTGGAAGAAATTGCCTTAAGGCAATAAATCCTCCATTGTACTCATAGTGAAGCAAAAAATAAATTAATAGGTATACCTACTTAAATTTCACGATTGATAATAAAAAACATTGCTGATGTTTACAGATATGTACATGGGTATTGAATTTTATATTAAAATACATTGAGACAATATCAGAATTAAGAAATCTGATGAAAAATAAATACGTACCTACTAAATATTTTTTTCTCGTGAATTTATTTTACAATTCCTACATTTTTAAGAGACGCAATAAAATGAAATGTTCATATATGGGAATTTATTTAATAGACGTACGTTTTATCAACTCAGAATTATATATTATTATCAAAAAAAATGTTTTTTTCTGAATTTTATTTGATTTATTATTAGGTACCTACTGCTCAATTTATTACTATATATTTACTTTTATTTATTTGTATCAATTATCAATAATATGTACCTACCTATTTAAGAAAAGCGTTGTCTACTGCAATGTTTTGGTAGATTACTGTTTAATTTTCCAATTCAAATGCTAATTTGAGTGAAAATTACTTTTATTTATTTATTTATTTGTATCTACGACCAAAAAGCCTGTTAAATTACACATAAAATATAAAGTAAAATTAGTAGTTACACAATATTTAAAAAAAACAGTATGTAATTGTATGCAAATTATAACAAAAAGGCGATAAAAAAGAAAAAAGAAAAACATCGGAAATATATAGCTAATTAAAAAAATAAATAAAATTATGTATAATTATGAAAAAAAGTCAATGTTAATAAGTATGCATGACAGCGGTAGCGGGGTGTAGGGTTCTAAGCAACGCGCTCTTGCACTGAGACAGACCAGAGTTAAATTATGTCCACTAAATGTGCATAAATATTACCTAGTCTATGCAGTCTAGGTATAAGTGAATTTATGTGTGTATTTGTTCTGATATTGTCACATTAAAAAGAATGTTTCCAATTAATTTTTTTATCGCTGTTTAGTAATAATAATGATAATCTTTTTATAACGCCGTTTAAGATCATTCCAAGGGCACTGATAGTTCAGTTTTGTTCTGCTCTACGAAAAAAAGTTCAGTCCTTTAGTGAAAATTTTCATCCTTTGAGCACTGCGGACATCTGAAGACAGTGCATTCCACTTACGCTCCGCTGACCGCTCACACCAAAGCATCGTGTGATAGTTCAGACAGTATATATTTTTTTTAAAAATAGGGAGATTTCCATTTGAAATTTTCGAAAGGTAGATTAACGTTATTTAAAAGTTCAGAATCAATTCTTAAATATTTGTCTTGATATTTATTTGGTAGATTTATCCTTATTAACTTTCCGTAACTCGCTTATATTTTATCAAGACGGTTCTTTTTGTCCCCACATAAATAGATATAGAAGAGAATTTATCTTATTTTTGAAGCTGTATTGAAATAAAAAAAGTTTAAACAAACTACAAATTGATCAACGAAAAGTTAATCTACCTACGTTTTTTATAATATATCTATATTGCGAGATTTTTTTAGAAATGAATCCTAAAAGAAAAAGTCGGTATTATTGGAAATTTATTTCAACTTCAACTTATGATCTATTTTTTCATTACAATCGATATTTTTTTACAATTCTTATTCCTTAAATTTTTTACGTGTTTATAGAAATGTCTGCGTGAAAAACTGTTGAAATAAATTTTAACGTGTTAGGAGTTGAATGAAAATTACACATCTAAATCGAAATGTTTTCATATAATTTCATATGGACCATGTAAGCTTTTAAAATTCTGGTTAGTATTTTGGCATTGTGTATGAATTGATGGGCAATATGAACAATATCTCATGGGACTAAATACCTCATACCTACCACTTACATAGGTATATGAGCGTACTGCCAAACACGCTCAGTTTGCAGATAATCCATTCCATGGATAATTTGCAGTGTCTACTTTATCTCTTATGTTTATCCCCCGAAGCACACAAAATCACACAGCAAAATACAATTCAAAGTATTTTAACAAACAATAAATTTATAATAACAATCTACAATATACAGACAATGGCAACCTTTTTTTTTCTTTTTTTTTTTGCGGCGATGGCCGATTTACTAATGATATTAATAACAATTAAGCACTACAAATAATAACTCTCAATTATTATTATTACCATTATACACTTCCTCAAAAGAATTAGCAGATCAATGCGTAAATTGTAATTTATTTAAAAGAGCAAAATAAAATGCAACAAACGCATCATCAAGCTTTCAATTGGGAATAGTTCACCCATCCAGATACTTAACATATCAAAGGATTAGGCTCTGAGGAGGTCTCTATACTACCTAACAACCCTACTGATTCCCGAATATTAACGTTTAAAAAATCTTTAAGAATTCTACATGTATTCATAATTACCGTTTTTTGCATTTTTATTATTAAATTTTTCGATAAATCTATAATTTCTAAATTACGGATTAACGATTTTGGAATAATGCCAGTGGCTGAAATAATGAACGGTAATATTATTATTTTACGAGAATGCCAAAGTCTTTTAATCTCATTACCTAAAGCGGTGTATTTTCTAATTTTTTCATCAAAAGTAATATAATATAAAATTATATTTTATAGTTATTATTATTTTTTTTTTATTTATTTAAAATTAATGAATATTGCAAATGTGTCCTATGGTGATTAAGGGAATAAATACGAAAAACAAGTTACTTTAAATTAACCTATCTTTAAATCAATTTACATATATTAAGTCTACTTTTAACTTTTTGGAATGAAAATATATCTATATATCGATATCCTATCGATAGCCTATCGCTTCGATCTGCTGAACGTACTATAGGTGTCGCCAAATAACTTGATTTTTTAACAGAGAAGGGGGCGATTTGCACGTAAACCAACGAAGCAAAAAGACACAAATTTGCGCTTTGCGCAACCGGAAGCTCGTTCAAGATATTTGGCGATAATTATACATTAACTATCCCCATTCACATACTGAATTTTTCAGCTCATTCTTTGAAGTACGTTCAGCAAACTCTGGAATAATTTGAGTCCTGATATAACTTCGTCAAACTCGGTTTACATTTTCAAGAAAAGACTAAAGCAGGGATATCTCTCCGAAAATACCTGATCCCTCTCCTTTTCCTTCCTTTCCTTTGCTACGTAATATTTATCCCTAAACACCTGTTCTCGATTTCCTCTTCTTGTTCCTTCCCAATCCTTTTTTTGCTATGATGTTTTTATTTATCTTGGTGTTATATATATATTTTGTTTTTTGTAGCATTCATTTTTTGTTGATGTACATCTATAATTCTGTCACTCTGTAATCTGGTTGGTTGGAAGAAATTACCTAATGGCAATAAGCCCGCCAGTGTGCATTATATTTGTTTATATTATGTACAAAAATTTAATAAATAAATACCAGATTTCCTTCTGGAAAATTAACGAGTTAAAAAACTTTAATATACATAATGATTTCAAATAGATAAATCTGAGAAAAAAACAATAATGAGATTTTTAAAGACATTTTGGCTTTCAAATTAATTTTTTTCAGTGTATGATACCTATTATTAATGCTTATAGAGCAATATTTTGTATTTCCTTAGAATCTTGATCTATTCTGCAATATACCTACATAAATAAAATAGCTACTTTACCATACCTATGATAAATATCTTTTGTAGGAAAGTAATATCGATTTATTTAAAATAGGTACTCGGTATAAAAATTATATTTTTAAATCTAATTTATATAATTTGTTGTATTAAAATAAGCCAATTACATTGTCGATTTATTTTTATGGATATTGAGCGAAAACGCCACACACTCATTAATCGTAAAAGCCAAGGGACAAGGCGTTGGATATACCGAAACTGCTTCCACGAACCAAATTGAGGGAGATTTAGAATCGCCTCGACTATAATTTTAAGATATTAACAATTCCCACAATTTATTGATTTATCATATGATGAACGGGATCACCTATAGGTACCTATATAGTTAATAATAGTTGGGGCATACCTAACCTAACCTAAGAGCTACCTATTTCAGTATAATAAACTTTATGATCATTTAAATTTAAGGTATTTCTGGCTGCGCCTCCTTACAAACAACAAAATCTGGTTTTTGGGAGTATTGTAGGCATTTTTTATTTTCAATTTACATAAAATTATATCATAGGATATATAATATGTAATCACTCAAAATCTATTTAAGGTAGGTACCTACCTTTATTCTACTTACCCATAGTTGTATGTTATTAAGAATTGATATAATATTATTAAATGCTGACAAAACAAGTAGGTATCAATATATTTATTTATTTATAAAACATATTAATTATCAATTAATAATATAAGTTCAATTACATATAGGGACATTAAAAGATTCCACGTGTGAGATTATGCATGGACACGAATAATACGATAAATACACTTTATATAAATTAAGGTTGTAGAATTTCCCTGCCTACCCCAAATAGTGAAACAACATGATGATATTATTACATAACCCACTATTACATAACTTCGTATTGTATAACAGTCAGTGAATGTCGTGTTTACATTTAACTTAAGAGGCTATAATATACCTAGTAGAACCTATATTTTGAAAATATTTTCCCCAGTACGCTCACAAGATAGTCTTTGAAATAAAAAAATAGTTTGTACTTATTTACATCTTTATTCTATTGCATGTGTTTTTTGACATTTGAATATGTTTCATACTTTTCTTGCAAAATTAGTTTTAGTAAAACCCTTTTTTCATTTTTTTATTGTAAGTACCTAACTAAAAAACTACAAAGGCCTATGAAGTAGATTTTTACTTCAATCGAAAGAGAATATGAATATAATATTTTATAACAGATTTTTAATTATCTCAATAGAGACGAAGTTGGAATATTTATTGTAGGAGAACCGGGAAATCAAGGCACCTACAGGGCTTACGACCTGTCATCGGCTGGTTTACGTGATCACTTTAACGTGATAAAGTGATCACGTAAACCAGCCGATGACAGGTCGTAAGCCCTGTAGGTGCCTTGATTTCCCGGTTCTCCTACAATAAATATTCCAACTTCGTCTCTATTGAGATAATTAAAAATCTGTTAAAAAATATCTTTGACTCCCGAGAGGGAAAAAAATCCAATGTTTGCGCATATGCAATAATAAAAATATTCGATTATAATATTTTAATTAATATTCTTGCTGTTTAAAAAAAACTTCTAAATTTTACCTTTTAAACGAAAAAATATTGTACTTACATCACATATTAGGTACCTATGTAATATACCTACAATATTTTTACGTGTTTCATATATTAGAAGGTTATTTAAAGTGATTTTTGTGTACATTCGTATCCAGGGTATAGGTACAAGGGCATTAATTTAGAATTTTATTTACGCAATAAAATAAATACATAAATGTATTTGGTAAGTTCAATAGTTTATTAGGATATACCTAGTAGGTAATAATAATATACATATACCTAATAAGAAAATAAAATTTCAATTAAAAATACACGCTCGCATTGCGGTGTGTTTTAATTCATTTAAAAAATAAACTATCGTATATTTTTTTTTTACTGAATTTGTTATTCCGTTAATTTTTTCCGATATTTTCATAGTTATTCTGCTACCTATTCGGGGCGGAGACGAATCCAACAAATAAAAGATCATCGTATGTATGTAATTGTTCCAGTCGTTCTTGAGTAGGTAATAAATGGTGTGACTTGCCAGACTTTGGTGTAATTTAACCGATTTATTTAGTTTTTTGACCTCTATGCAGGACAGCCCGAGTGAGGTCAAAAATTGTATAGTATTATGTTCTGCTTGTTTCTAAATTAATGTAGGTATTAAATAAATCATTATTTTTTCACTGTGATATAATTGGTTAATGTTTTAGCTATTCTTGAATTCTATACCCAGAGAAATAGGTACATCTGTTTTGTATCGCGCCTTATTATACTGCCTCGTGTGCAATTTCTTCTATCGGTTTCGGCAACATCTGTCCAGTATCATTTTTCGATCACAACATGGGGGGAGTATGTATTGATTATGAGGGCAGAATAGGATTTACCATATAACAAAGGAAGGATTCCTGTGATCTGTTGTTTATTGGCTGTGTCCCTGCAATCATAGCGTCGTTTGGTAAGGGAATCATATTTAGAGGGATAAAAAGGATTTAGTAAGTATAAGTAGGTACCTATGAAGCTTACCCTTGCATTATAATATATACCTACCTACAATTTTGAAATCCGATTTAGTGGAAAAAATAAATGCCTTCATAAATGATTACGCAGGTTCCAGGCTTACTGTATTAAATTTAGACATAAATTGGATTAAAATACAATGGAAATAAACAATAATAATTTAGGAAGAATGATATTATTGGAATTAAATAAAAGAGTATAACGGCTGTTTTACATTTTATAACTGACATACATTCTTTATTATAGGTAATATCTTTATACTTTGCTGCTATTGCTTTGTGGCACATTTTAACTAATATAATTAATCGAATATTTTTATTATTGCATATGCGCAAACATTGGATTTTTTTCCCTGTCGGGAGTCAAAGATATCTTTGACTCCCGACAGGGAAAAAAATCCAATGTTTGCGCATATGCAAAAATAAAAATATTCGATTACTTACACATTGGTACAAGTAGGTAAATAAGACAAAAATGACCTTATAAGTCTGGCGCAATTCAGGGGTGACTTCTATGCGAAAAATGCATTGTCACCTCAGATATAAGAATTGTAGCTTTCATTATTTACAAAAAACCAATTCTCTCAATAGATGGCGTTCCAACAAAATAAATAAAAATAATAAGATTGTTGTTCATAATTTCACCCATAGATGGCTGTAGTAAAAATTCCTTATTTTCAAGCGAAAAGAATTTCAGTATTACAATATATAGAACTTTCAAAATTGAATTGATAGGGATCTCATTAAAAGGCATAATTGGTGAACGTTGCGCAAGCGCATAAAGTGATCACGTAAACCAGCCGATGACAGGTCGTAAGCCCTGTAGGTGCCTTGATTTCCCGGTTTTCCTACAATAAATATTCCAACTTCGTCTCTATTGAGATAATTTAAAATCTGTTAAATAATATAATTAAATAAAATCTCTTAGTTTTTAACCACGTTGAGTATATTTATATGTCAACTAGTTTCGGAGACGTAACCGCTCCTTCGTCCGGACAAACTTATACTTAATATGTTTGTCCGGAGGAAGGAGCGGTTACGTCTCCGAAACTAGTTGACATATAAATATACTCAACGTGGTTAAAAACTAAGAGATTTTATTTAATTACATTCTTTATTAATTACAACTATTCAAATTTGAGTTGTTTATACAAGCCAAAATTATGTAAAAGTTCATTCATTCATACAATCACGAAATGTGCTACAATGTAGAAATAATATTACAATAATGACACATCAAAATTTACTGTATCGGTTTATACTTTTGTGACGACGTAACTATGTTACATATATTGTTATTTGTTGTGTTGTGATGTCTGGTGTCCGTTCTAATATTTTTTGGAAAAGACAAAATACATAACTATGTAAAACCAAAATGTCAGCCCTAGAACAGAGTTATCTAGTTGGGCAGCAGTAATCTTCATAATAGTCTTTGTGATAAAGGTGAGAAAAAATAAATAAAATAAATGTGGAGCAACCGGCGACAGGTGTTCGGGGGTGCTTCATATTACAAAAGAAGCAAGAAAAATCCGCGTACCTATTTCATATAAAATGTCATACATATATTATCATAGTGAATCTCATATCTGAATTGTGATAGGTATGTTATTTTGCCGTTGTTGTTTTCGATTACTCAGCTCTTATGGGATACCTGAAATCGATGCTGATCGAAAAGAGTGAAAGCATTATTCTTAGGCGGTGTTTCAAAGTACCTACTTGCCTTCTTCGCATTTATTTAATTAACTAGCCGAATACCCGCAGCTTCGCTCGTTTTAATTAGTTGGATGCCGATAAAATATTAATAAATTTCATTGAGTAATAACGTGCAGGAATATATGAAATAAAAACACTGAATATTTGACTTCACAAATAGTTTCCGAGATATGTATTTGTAAGTTCTAAAAAACTTACAAGCCTATCTGTGAAGGAAAATAAAATACCTATCACAAAGAGTTATAACATACTTCGATATAGCTACCTTCCTACATTAGTTTAAAATTTATCAAAATAGTATAAAATTCACCAAGAATTGAAAGTTCATTGATAATTATTGATAAAAAAGTTTTTATCAGATTATGAATGAAAATAGAATAAAAGAGTAAAATATTTCGATGATAAAGTGATTAATTAATTGCCTAATATACCTAATGCGCCAACAGGCAGTCTCAACTCAGACTGTCATGAAAATAGCTGTGCACAAATATGCGCAAATCAGAATGACTGTCTTAAGCGATCTGTTTAATTTACGGCGATGGCCGATTTATTGATGATATTAAGAACTACAAATAATAATAACACTCAATTATTATTATTACCATTACCTATACACTTCCTCAAAAGAATTAGCAGATCAATGTGTAAATTGTAAATTATTTCAAAATAAAAAATCAAAAAAACCCATCACTGATCAAGCTTTCAATTAGAAATAATTCACCTAATCAGATACTTAACATTAACTTAACATAACATATCAAACATTATTATCAAATATCAAACATAACATTAACTTAACATATCAAAGAATAATTAGGCCCTGAGGAGGTCGCTATAATACCTATCAACCCGAATGATTCCTGATTATTAAACGTTTAAAAAATCTTAAACATGTGTAAGTACATGTGTTTCCTCCACCGATTTTCGCATTTTAATTATTATTTTTTTGAATAAATCTAAAATTTATAAATTACGGCTAAACGATTTTGGAATAATACCAGTGGCTTTTTTTGCGAGAATGCCAAAGTCTAAAATTAAAGCGGTGTAATTTCAAATTTTTTCATCAAATGATTTTATAATATAACTAGAATTTGGAATAGCCACCCGTCCGTCGGATGCAAATGTATGTAATTTTATCATGTATTATTTATTATATCGGGTCTGTTATGTTGAATTGATCGTTCGGTTAATATTGTTTTATCGTCATAAATTGTAATACTTATTATTATTTTCTAAAAATTAAATCGGTTCATATTCATATGGTTTTATGTTTATCGCGTAAATTAATTCATATTTAATAGACAAATTTTGATACCTATATCATTTTTCCTACTTAGTTTTGTCTAAATATATATTGTGACGGCGCGAGTGATCAAGAGCCCTATATTTTATATTTTGTCAATAATTTCTAACAACAATCAACTACTACATTTGCTATATATATTTATTTGATTATTTTTACTACCCTATCTGCATCGCTTTTATAAAACCTTCTAAATCTGCGTCTAAATTCCCGATTATACTCAACCGTTTGTTTGACAAAATTTTATCACCATAAGGTTGATATATGTATTATTATAAAGTGAAAACAAATTATATTTTTTGTTGATGACAACCCACTCGTTTACAAATTATTGCGTTTAAACAACAAAATAAATAAAAAATATATATTTTATATAAAAAATTCAAACCACTTCCACTATCGGAAATATTTTTAAAAGCGAAAACTTTACTTGGATTTAAAAGTTTAACACTAATTCACCCACACTATAGTCATGATCGTTTTACTCGTAGAAGCATAGTTCATTTATAACCCAATTAAGGCAACTGCTTTGACAATTAACCCTAATGATTAAAGTAAGCAACCCAACTAAAAATAGCAAATGCGGGAATACTTTTTTGGAAAACCTTCTTTTAGAAGTTTTACAATCACAATTTCACGTTAGTCAAGTCCAAGGCTTTTTTAAATTATTAAATTACACTTTTAACCCTATTACTAATTTATAATCTTAAAATTAAATAAAAAAATACACAGTTTTGTTTAGCAACAAGTACCTATAAATATTTTGGAAGCTAGATACAAATAGCATCTTTGGAGGCTAAAATAATTAAAAATATAGGTATTTATAATAATAACACTTATCAATCATCTATTTAAAATAATGTCTACGTCACATCATAATTATATATAAATTAAAACTGAAGTGATACCTAAATAAACGAACGTGTTGTGGTCAACGCTATACTCTTCAATACCAAGTCACTCAGAAAAGTATTAAAATTTTGAACATTTTCATGAAATGAGTTTGTTAAATTATTTTTATTTTATTTATTTTATTACGAAAAATAGATTTTTAATGCCATTTTATGACAGTGATTTTTAATGCCACTTTAAAATTCATGACAGTTAAATATTGAGATGCACTATTCAGATATCCTTCACAATCTAATAGAGTGTAAGCAAGTACCTATTAGATGTAAAAATTTGAGAAGTATCGAATGAGTACTTTTGTCTATAATCTATAAAGTAGAATAAACACGCCGTTCATATTATATAGTACACAGCACACACAGATACATTGTGATGAAACTTTTAAAATACAATCTCAGCATGAAACTAGTTGATAATCTAAAGTAAAAAAAACATAAGAATTGCGTATTCATAACTCCTCACTGTATACCCTTGGGTTAGTGAGGAGTAAAAATAATGTTTAATTATTGTATATGGCATGGAATTGTTCAGACAGATAGCAAAAACATGTCAAGAACGGTCGGAGGGTGCTATTATGAAATCCTGTTTAGCAGTCTGTCAACTCTTAATTTAAAGTTTAAAATCCCCACATTCGGTTCATTAATGCGAATTGTTAACTTGGTGTAATCTCAAGGCTCAATTATTGTTTAATGATGATTACTTTGAAAGGACGCAACACAAAGGAACATACTTACCCATTCCTCATTGGATATTACCCAAAGTTAAACGTGTGGTTTATTCACAAAATCCTCCCAAACAACAACTGTCTTCTTTCATCGGCTAGGTGTATCATTATATAGGCATTAGGTGGTTCCTTGGATATATAGCAGTGCCAACTTCACAGAAATATCACAAGAAATACTATAGACAGAGAAAGGGAGATAGAAACATTTTTGCTACACGCTGTCATTATTTATCCATCAGCTTAATACGACTTGTATCCACGAAGGTATAACAACATAACGAAAAAAAAAACTTATTTGATTGTTTAAAGATCACAAGAATTTCCCTACCATCTCGCATTTGTAATAAATTGTATATATTATATTACCTATATCTACTATTAAAGCCAAATCACTTTCTAAAATGTTTTTTTTTAGTTTTTTTCCCATGAAGATTGTATCGGCTGATATGATATCCCTTATCAACTGATTTTTTCTACAACTAAAACTTGTTGACAAGCATATTAACAAAATATATCTGATAATGTAAAAGTAGGCACACCTACAATATTAACTGTTTCAAAATAATATTAAAGGAGGCTTTTTAATCATTAATACTAATAAATAATTTTTCACTCCTCACTACCCCGTGGGGTAGTGAAGAGTGAGTTATAAATTCGCATTTTTTTTTGCTATTTTTATTGCACATTATAAACGAGTGTCATGCTGAAATGGTAGGTATTCTAAAAGTTTCATCAAAATGTATATGTGTATGTGCTGTATACTATGTGCTATCTGCTATGTATGGCATGTTTAGTAATAATAATAATAATAATAAGTAATTTATATAGCGCCGTTTAATGATTTAAAATCATTCCAAGGGCGGTGATCATTCCTTGTTGAACAAGTACATATACATCTTCCTACGTTCCCTAAAATAAGCATAAATGCTTGTGCTATAGGTGAACGAAATCGGTCGAGGCAGGATTCGAACTCGCGACCACTGGATTACTAGCCCAGCGCGCTAACCGTTCTGCCATCGACCCATCTAATAATATATCGTGATGTAGCTCAATGATGTGATGCTCTGCGAAACAAAGTTGTTTTTAGTTTTTTTAGAGACGGTGTCTTTGCTTTGAGCACTGCGGACATCAGGATGTAGTTTATTCTTCTTTAGTGGACCACTCACACTAAAACATCGATCATAGTAAGCCGCTTTGTTGGCTCTGTCTACCTCCTTCAAGGATTTGGTACTCTGTTTATTCTACTTTATCGATTATAGACTAAACTACTCATTCGATACTTTTTAAATTTTGCTAATTGATGTATCTAATAATCGCTTAAGTCTCATTAGATTTTTTAGGATATCTGAAAAGTAATTCTTAATTATTTTAACTAATATTTCAAAGTGACCCAATTTCAGAAAACTTGGAACTTGAAATTTGATATTTTTATTTTTATATTGGTAAATAAACTAATCACTTTTATAAAATGGCATTGAATTATAATCAAGATTTTATAATAAAACATTTATAATTAAACAAACTCATTTCACTAAAAAGCTAAAAAACAATCCATACCAAATTTGAATTATTTGTGTAGTGACTAGGTAGTGAGGAGTTAAACCAATTGTTATATCCTGGATAAAGTGTCAAGATGATTGCCAAATGATATTTACCTTCTTCCAAATAACCAGTTTTTTTTCAATATCGCATACCTGCATAGAATTAAGACATATGCCATAGAAATATATGACTATACAAAATGCCACCCTTAACTAAATAAAACTTAGATATGAATAAATAGGTATTTTACGAGATAGAGGTATTTTATAATGAGTATCTATTGAAATAAAAAAAATAGATATGAAGTTTCATCACTAGTTATACTTGTATGTACATTGTACATAGGTGTGTCAGCTACGAATCGCGTTTATATATTTGAAATTAATGAAAGGTGTGAATAGGTAAATATTTAAAACGTCTCCGTATAACGTTAATAGTTGGTAAATAACATATTTATAACATTATATATTTGACATGTTTAGAATAGTGATGTTACACACTCATAGTTTTGGTCTTGAAGATCGTAACATGTCATAGGATGCCAAAGTCGCCATTCATAACGCAATCGTATGCAAGTGAAACCTGGACATTGCAGAAGACGCACCAAAACAGAATAAATGCAGTTGAAACAAGATCGCTAAGACGAATTTGTTATAGAATGATGTATGATAGGGTACGAAACGAGGATACAACGAAATAATGTAAGATGAAGAAAGATGTAATTGATATACCTAATTAAAGTTAACACATTGAGTTAGTTTGACCACTTGGAAAGAATGAATGAGGATCGCTTGGCGAAGAAAATATCCAAGGCAGTCAGAAATGGAATAAGAGGCCGGGGTCGCCCAAGAAAAGGATGACACGACTATGTTAACGGTATTCTGAAATGTGGAAATGCAAGAGTGAACAATAGGCAAAATATGTGCCAAGATAGAAAAATGTGGCGTTCCCGCGAGGGACATGGCGTGAGGGTATGTATGTATGTATTATTGGTAAAATCTAGTTCTGCAATCTTCACACCTTTAAAATTGAAGACTTGAAATTAATTAATTTTTTTTTCCTAATGCACATTTTTTAAAAGACTAAATTAAATTTAATATAAATATACAACAAATTACGTACTTATATATACCTAGACATTAAATACTAGAAAAAAACCTTTCTTGGTGAAGTCTTCCAAACCGATTTGGTCTTGATTTTTACAAGTCCAAGACAAATTCTAGTATTGCGCTTCACTAGTTCGAGAGGTAGGGTAGGTACGTATAAAAAGTTTGTAGTAGGTACATTATCAATATGTATTCAAGATTAATTTCACCGATAACAACAATTTAGTGTATTTTGTTGCATTTTTTATTGAGGTAAACTGCTTATATTAGTTAAATGTAAGCAATAAATATATCTACTCGTATTTACATAGTTGGTACATACACAGACGTTAGATACTAGCCATTTATAGTAACTACTATAAAGTTACTCGGCAAACACTATATGTACTTCTTTGAAACAAATTTTAACTTACATATTTAAATACTGATAATATACAGATGTAAATTTGGATATATGCAAACATTACGTTACTAGTAAATTATAGGGACTCACCACAAATGTAGGTACTAAATATTTTTTTTATTATTTGATTGGCTGGATGAAATTGCAGGAAGGTTACATGCCAGTATAGTGTAATATTTGTGGTAAATATGCTTCGATTGTACGCACATACCAAATCGCCGTTTCCTTATTTGTTGTAGGCAGAGAGAACCGAACGCCAAGCTCTTTTATTTTGACATACATGTTTTGCCTCATTTACATCCATTTATCGCGTCATACATGCTCTCCTTTCTTTCAAAATCTCGTTGATATGATCATGCCAACTCTTTTAACGGTCGGTCCCTAATTGTCATTCCACTCTTCAGTCTTGTATACTTTCTTTGTCAGGCGTTCATCGTTCATTCTTTGTACATGTCCGAACCATCGCATAACATTTACATATTTTCATTCTACTCACAATATCTCTTTCAATCTTGCATTCTCGTCTTATATCCACATTCCTTATCTTATCATAGATTGGATACCTATTTCTATTGTAAATTGTATAATATGGTGTTTTCCTCATTATTTTTATCTAGTTGGTTAATAACTAAAAAAACTATTTGATTTCTTCTGATAATAAAGTCAAAATTATGTGTAAGTTTTGGTAGGTGGAAGAAATGTTAAATTAATAAATGTTTTAATTATAAAATAAATGCATTTCCTTGCAACAAAATCTCAGTTAACGTTAGGATTTTAAATGAATCTTTGATTAACAGTATCTCGTCTTGATGTTTACTAAACCCGTTGTCTAGTTATTAAAAACAATCTTAAGATACTTTGTAAAACAAAGTTAATTCATCTTCATGGTCTTACTTTTGATCCCTACAATTTTAAACAACTATGTAACTACCACTTACTTAATAAATAATACGCAGGTATAGTTCAACAAGTGAGGGAATATGGGAACAGTTTTATACTACTTGGTTTCAAATGTAAATATAGGTATGTAATGTATTTACATTAAGCTGGGATGTCCACGTATGGAGAATTTTATTTTTTCACGTATCTTAGTGGAATGGAACTCAAAAATTGCGCGCAAATATAGATTGTAAATGCATTATTTATTTTCAGATTCAATTGTAATTTCGGCCCTCTACTGATACTCGAAGCCGGAGTTTGTAGGAAGTTTTTTTTTTTTGGAAAAAATGATTTTTTTCGGTGGTTTGAAATCTCTTGATTTATTCAAACTAAATAATAAACGTTACATTGCTCGTGGAGAATTTTATTATTAACAGCATACACCCGATCCAATCAACTATTAAAGCGCGGCTGACAGGTCTCCTGAAATGACATATTTACTAAAACTATATACTGCATTCTACGTAATGCAATGATCAATAATAAAAAATCTCAAACAGGACACTATCTACATATAATAAAACATTTAATGATATTGACGTATTTTACATTAAATACAAACCATATCTTAGTAAAATCAAAGAGATCCTCAGCTAAGGCCATGATATTGTAACTGAATATTAACTTCATCGTAACTCAGATTTTTTTTTCTTTCATATCGTTGATACACAGTTTTGAAAGAATGTGCATTTTTATATTTCTATTTATTTTACTTACTCAACTTATTATGATTTGTTTTCTATATAATATTGTTGTATTTATTTCTTCTCGCTTACTTTATTGTTAAATTAATTTATTGTTATTTCCTCTATCAATATAGTTAAGTTAATTTTATTTGTAAATACTTTTTGTACCAAGCATAACATTTATAATATTTCACGTGTCAATTCTTAATTGGAATATATCTATATTTTAAAGATTATGTGAACAATTTTATGGAATATATTTTGCAAATTTATATTTCTAAATAAAAATAAAATAAGTATTTAACAATATCGAACTCGAGGCAGAAAAATAAAAAAAAATGTTTATTTTGAAACTTTCACCTCTAGTACCTATAGGGCCAAAACTAGTATGAATATTTATTTTATATATTAACAGTATATAAATAAGCGCATTTTCATAAGTGTATTCGAAAAAAATGTACGGCCTAATCAAATGTACATGTACATAAGTCAGAGCAAAAGTGACACGCAATAAGCTACACAATACGTAGGACGTAAATTGAAGTTATTGGTTGTTTAACCTATACAGGTGAAGGAACCTGCATTCTTTCGCTTGGCGAGCTCTACTACATCATAATCTTGATTTGTATCTGTTCTTATAGTCGCCTTCCGCGCCCTTTATATGTAGGTATGTACCTACCATGGTTACGCTCAAGACGGTCAGATGGATGTATCATGTTGGGTACCCATTGTTTTAAATCAAAACCAATTATTAAACTAGATGAGAAGATCCTCTCTCTCCAGCATTCAATCAACTTCCATCTTCCGACACTCGACTCTTGACTGTCTAACATACCGTCATTATAACGAGATTCTTTTTTTTTTAATTAATTTCAGAGCTTGTAGTGAAAACTGTATCAAAATCTGACCGGCGAACGTGGTTACATACCTACTACATATTATATAATCTCGACACTTTGTTCCCAGTGTGTGCGTTAACCGCACGCCTTTTAAAGATTGTTCACATCTTCAGATGCTCAAAATAGGTATCAATTAGATTTAATCATACTCAAAATAGAACCTTACCTCACATTTTCTATCATGGCATATCTACATTCATCGCCTCTCCTTCACCAATACATGTATTGTATTCTTGTTAAATAACAATGTGTTTCAATATGTAGTAAAAATGGATGTGAAGTAAGAAATGCAGGAAAAAATACGACCGATATAAGCAGTAAGACAAGAGTAGTGATTTATTTATTCAACGGAGTTATATCTGAATATGTAAATGTTACTTTAAAAGTACATAACCTGTATTCGTTTAGTTAATGGAGGATGGTCCAGGAAGATCTAACGAGATGGTAGTTTCCTATGGCAGTATATAATTCTACCTCACAACTTATATTATCTAATCTAATCTAATCATATCTTCTTAAGCCGCACTTAACTGGGTCAAATAGAAATACTACTAACTTTTATCACTTTACATCTGTACCTATCTACCTTTTTAATTAATTATTTTTATAACAAATGTAATAATAATGTACACCTACATAATTGATTATTCACATTAGTACCTACATATATAATTTATTATATCACTAAAAATATCGCATTGGTTACTACACAATTAATAATGTCACTTAAATATGTTGTATCCTGTACCTATGTAATTAATAATTTCACTAAGAATATCGTATCGGTACCTACGTAATTAATGATGTCACTAAAAACATCGTATCGGTACCTATGTAGTTAATAACATCACTAAAAACATCGTATCGTTACCTACTCTATTAATAATGTCACTAAAATATATCGTATCGGTACCTACATAATTAATAATGTCACTTAAATATAATTTATCCAGTACCTACATGAATAATAGTTGTGGGTATATATATATATATATATATATATATATATATATATATATATATATATATATATATATATATATATATATATATATATATATATATATATATATATATATATATATATATATATATATATATATATATATATATATGTTATTATTAAGTATTTTGGGGATAACCCGCGTCAAATTCTGATTCCCGAGAGAATCAGTCGTCTGAATCACATCGAAATTTATTAACAAGGCGCCTATTGAAAATGTCTGATGTGATTCAGACGAAACGTCGGCAGACGACTGATTCTCTCGGGAATCAGAATTTGACGCGGGTTATCCCCAAAATACTTAATAATAACATATTTTGTACTCGCGAAAACCTTAGATTTAACATATATATATATATATATATATATATATATATATATATATATATATATATATATATATATATATATATATATATATATATATATATATATATATATATATATATATATATATATATATATATATATATATATATATATATATATATATATATATATATATATATATATATATATATATATATATATATATATATATATATATATATATATATATATATATATATATATATATATATATATATATATATATATATATATATATATATATATATATATATATATATATATATATATATATATATATATATATATATATATATATATATATATATATATATATATATATATATATATATATATATATATATATATATATATATATATATATATATATATATATATATATATATATATATATGTTAAATCTAAGGTTTTCGCGAGTACAAAATGACGCGGGTTATCCCCAAAATACTTAATAATAACATATATATATATATATATATATATATATATATATATTATATATATATATATATATATATATATATATATATATATATATATATATATATATATATATATATATATATATATATATATATATATATATATATATATATATATATATATATATATATATATATATATATATATATATATATATATATATATATATATATATATATATATATATATATATATATATATATATATATAATAATAATAATATCAATATCAATACCTACTCCAAACTCCTATGTGTTTCATTCATACTTCACATACCTATACCTAAGCATGTGTTGAATGCAAAATACTTCTCCATCACATTAGTAACGCCATGACAGCGTATAATGTCCAAAATGAAACCTTGTATTGAACAAATCGAAAAAGATATAATACATCTTGACGATTTTTCAATAAAAACGTACTTGTCGAATCTGTTTGATCCACAGTGACATCTGTGGTCCAGATAACCAGGCTTCTAATCGAAGTCTGGTAATGACAGTCCGCTAGGTTTCTACTCTAAATGATAACACATATTAGTTTGAATATTCCTCAATAGATGGCAACCACATAGAGTCGTTATTTTCAAGCGAAATGTTTCTGTCAAGTTTGATATATATACAACTTTCAAAATTTACAAACCCGTTCAAGGAGTTCCACTCTAAGACATTTAATGGTGAACGTTACGCTAGCACGTAAAGTGATCACTAAAACCAGCCGATGACAGGTCGTAAGCCCTGTAGGAATGTCTTGGAGCTCCTTCCATACCTACCTCCCTTTCATCTCTACTGAGATGCAGTATCAATACCTACTCCAAACTCCTATGTGTTTCATTCATACTTCACATACCTATACCTAAGCATGTGTTGAATGCAAAATACTTCTCCATCACATTAGTAACGCCATGACAGCGTATAATGTCCAAAATGAAACCTTGTATTGAACAAATCGAAAAAGATATAATACATCTTGACGATTTTTCAATAAAAACGTACTTGTCGAATCTGTTTGATCCACAGTGACATCTGTGGTCCAGATAACCAGGCTTCTAATCGAAGTCTGGTAATGACAGTCCGCTAGGTTTCTACTCTAAATGATAACACATATTAGTTTGAATATTCCTCAATAGATGGCAACCACATAGAGTCGTTATTTTCAAGCGAAATGTTTCTGTCAAGTTTGATATATATACAACTTTCAAAATTTACAAACCCGTTCAAGGAGTTCCACTCTAAGACATTTAATGGTGAACGTTACGCTAGCACGTAAAGTGATCACTAAAACCAGCCGATGACAGGTCGTAAGCCCTGTAGGAATGTCTTGGAGCTCCTTCCATACCTACCTCCCTTTCATCTCTACTGAGATGCAGTATCAATACCTACTCCAAACTCCTATGTGTTTCATTCATACTTCACATATATATATATATATATATATATATATATATATATATATATATATATATATATATATATATATATATATATATATATATATATATATATATATATATATATATATATATATATATATATATATATATATATATATATATATATATATATATATATATATATATATATATATATATATATATATATATATATATATATATATATATATATATATATATATATATATATATATATATATATATATATATATATATATATATATATATATATATATATATATATATATATATATATATATATATATATATATATATATATATATATACTGACTTAGAACTGGAAAGTACAGATATTCTTGTGAGTTTTGACGTTGTTTCTTTATTTACAAATATTCCAATTAACGAGACACTAGACATAATCAAAGAAACACTCAATACCACAGACGATATTTTAAATTTATTTTATCACTGTTTAAATAACACATTTTTTTATTACAACAATAAGACATACAAACAAATAAAAGGAGCACCTATGGGTTTGTCATTGTCACCAGCAGTCGCCAACTTATTTATGACGAGGTTTGAAGAAGAAGTCTTAAAGAAAGTAATACTCAAACCAAAGAAATTGCTAAGATATGTGGATGACACATTCGTAGTATGGTCTCACGGAGAAGAAGAATTAAATAATTTTTTGAACACTATTAACAGCATTCATAAAGATATAAAGTTTACAATGGAGAAGGAAAATAACAGACAAATACCTTTCTTAAGACGTTTTAGTGTTAAAAAAAGCAAACGGTAACTGGGGCACACAGTAAATAGAAAGCCCACACACACCGATAGATACCTACACGCAACGTCCAATCATCACCCCGCACAAATATGCTCAGTCGCAAAAACACTAAAAACAAGATCAAAAAGAATTGCAGACCACGAGCATAAAAAACAAGAATTAGAATACACGAAAAATGCTCTACGTTGTAATGGTTTCTCAGACTATATAATAAACAAAGCATTAAAGAGTCCAAAAACAGTGAAAGAAAAATCCAATGAAACACCATTATCAACAGCCCGACTACCATATATCAAAGGCGTCACCGATAAAATCAGCCGTCTATTAAACAAAAATAACATACGTACCGTTTTCAGCACAACAAATAAAATATCAACCTTTCTAAGAAACCCGAAAGACATCATTCCACTTGAAGCTCATGGAGTATATGAAATACCGTGCGGATCGTGCAATAAGACTTATGTAGGAAGAACCAATCGAAAAGTTGAAGCACGAATAGCGGAGCACAGAGTCGACATGAGAAACAAAAAACTTACATCCTCACTTGTACAACACTCGCTCACAGAAGGACATACAATAGATTTTGACCATTCAAAAATAATAGCAAGTTTAAACAGTGAACCTCTCAGAATTTACAGGGAAGCTATAGAAATATATAAGAGAAGGGATATAATGAACAATCGGGACGACGGAGTTCGTTTGCCTAGTACCTGGAAGAACATTTTATATGACAAACAATACAATAATAATAATAATAATACCATAGCGAAAATAACCCCAAAACACAACAATAATAATATTAATGTCACAACTAAAATTAACAATAAATCACAACACAAAAATAATGATAAAATATTATTACCAACGAACACGACAGCAGGTGGGCGTGTCACAAGGAGCCAATCACGTCGCGCTAACAATATTTGACATAAGCGGCCATCTTGTACGCTACGAGTCACTTGACGGTGAGCTTTCAGTGTGAGTAGACGTGTGTCGCGCGCCTGCTTTTCGTTAAGTCCTTGAAAATTCCTGGTGATATTCAGGCGAAACGTCGGAGGACAAATGGTCTTAGTCAAGACCTACTGACACGGGAAAACCGAGATAAAAATATTATAACATATTTCACCCGTGAAAACATCAAATATAACATATATATATATATATATATATATATATATATATATATATATATATATATATATATATATATATATATATATATATATATATATATATATATATATATATATATATATATATATATATATATATATATATATATATATATATATATATATATATATATATATATATATATATATATATATATATATATATATATATATATATATATATATATATATATATATATATATATATATATATATATATATATATATATATATATATATATATATATATATATATATATATATATATATATATATATATATATATATATATATATATATATATATATATATATATATATATATATATATATATATATATATATATATATATATATATATATATATATATATATATATATATATATATATATATATATATATATATATATATATATATATATATATATATATATATATATATATATATATATATATATATATATATATATATATATATATATATATATATATATATATATATATATATATATATATATATATGTTAACTTTTAGGTTTTCACGGGTATAAGATGAAAAAGAATTTTCTGGGTTAACCCGTGTCAGATAGATATATATATATATATATATATATATATAAAACAAACACATTTACATACATAAAATGAACAAAAACATAATATAAAGACATCATCGTTAGTAAAAATAAACATTTTTCGTTGTACAAGACAATAAAAAGAAAAAAATATATATTTAAAAAACCATATAACAAGAGAAAAAAGAAATAGAGAGAATATAATGTGAAAATGTCAATAAAAATATCGTATCAGTAACAACGCTATTAATAATGTCACTTAAATAATACATTTATCCGATAAATAATTATGTCACGAAAAATATCGTATCTATATAATAGGTACCTACGCAGTTAATAATGTCACTAAAACATCTTATCGATACCTATATACGAAATTAATAATATCACTTAACATATCGTATCGGTACCTACGTAATTAATAACATAACTAAAAATATCGTATCGGTGCCTACGCAATTAACAATGTCACTAAAATATATTGTAACTGTACCTACATAATTAATAACGTCACGAAAATATATCGTATCCGGTACCTAAATAATTAATAATGTTACTAAAAACATTGTATTCGGTAACAATATATAGGTAGGCACGTAATTAATAAAAGGGTAGTATTACAGGAGTTATTTAAGAATAATGAAAGAAAAAGTTGAGGTCCAGTAAGCAGTATTCTCGCAGTACGGGACCTTACATTTTTCTCAAATAACTCTTGTAATACGACCCTAAGAATATTATATTGGTCCCTTCATTGTCGATTGGCTATGTCACTTACAAATTTCATATACATTGATGGATACCCGCATTATACATTAGCAATTATTTTTTTTCAAAATCATATTTTATTTGCATTAATTCAAACTTTCGTATATATACAACTTTCACGTATAAACAATGGTCAGGCATTTTATGGGACGATGTATAAATGTGAGTGATGCGATAATTTGAGAATATGAGACACGACGTGATGGTATGTAGGATGTGAATTCATTTATTAAAATTTTTAAAATAAAATGTATATATGTAATACATGTCATTCAAATGAAAAGCTTACAATTTCATTTTCTTACATATTATTACTCAAACGTGATGCACTCAAATTTGTTTTGATAAAAACTATTACAAAAGCTACATGCAAAGCCTTAACACTGAAAAGGCTCAATTTCTAAAGGATCAACCCACATTCACCACAATGATGCAACATAATGCATTCCCTAAGGACGGAGCAACTCTAAATAGTATATTGTGAATAGTTATTCAGTATTTAAGTGTATCTGTCTTTGAATTCCCTCGATATTATTTGTATGGAAGGTAGGGCTAGGCACCTACCTTTGTCCGTCCAAGGAAGATAAAGTCAGGTTATAAATGACACCAATATTTTACACGACATTACGACGGAGATCATTCTCAATCCCTTTCAGAGAAATTGTCGCGTGTGAGCTCGGCTTAACTGATTTAAATGTAAATACGTGAACCAGTGTTTCTCACACATTGAGACACCACCCTTAGACACTATATTTTTTATTTTTTTATTTTTGACTAGCTTTTATGTCCCGCCGTTGGCCAAGAATGTAAAATTGTGAAGAAATAAGCAATCGTTTTTTATAATATTGTCACCCAATTATTTTGCAATATCGGACTATGAAAAGTGGTTTGAAATTTGATTGAGTTTAAGCATTGTAAAATGTTCAAGTGATGGCCACAACCCATTCTTTTTTATATATTGCTATAAAGTGTGAATGAAGTATAATATACAATTTCTGCACGCATGGACTATGCGAAATGGTTTTAAATATACGACTGTTGTTGTAAAGAGATTGGTTTGGCCACAACCCCCATTTTTAAATATTATCATCGAAAACAAATTGTAATATGTACCTATTGAAAATTTAGTAATATTGGATGTTGGGATGTGGTTAAAATTTGATTAAACAAATGCACTGAAAAGATCTAGTGTTGGTCACATCCCATTCGTTTTTATATTTTTTCATCAAGTGTGCATTATATTTTTGCACAATTAGACTTATAGACTTAAAATTGACACAAAAGCCTACATTAACGAAGAAGAAGTAGACTTAAACTATAGTAAATAGTTTTTAATTTGAATATAAACGTTGTGAAGAGTTCAGTTATGGCCACAACCCCCATTATTTAAATATCGTCAACGAAATCAAATATGAAGGTGTTGAAAATTATTCAAAATAGGATGATATAAATGGTTTAAATTTGATTAAACAAAAGTATTGAAAATATTCTAGTGCAGATTACATCGTCACATCCCACATCCCATTCGTTTTTACATATGTATTTTCATCAAGTGTGCATATCGTTAATAATATTTCTGCACAATTGACTATTAGACTTAAAACTAACCCAAAAGTCTAAATAAAAAAGAGAAGAATAAGTATAAGACTATAAGAAATAGTTTGTATAAAAAACTATTCCAATGGTCTACATAAAATAAGAAAAAATACATAAAATAGAAGAATTAGACTATTGGAAATAGATTGTATAAAAACTGACTAAAAGGTCTTCATAAAAGAAGAAGAAGATTAATCTATAGGAAAGAGTTTGTATAAAATTCACCCAAGTTCTACATACAATAAGAAAACGAAGAAAAAGACTAAAGGAAATAGTTTGTGTAAAAACTGTAAGGTCTACATAAAATTAAGAAGAAAATGAATTAGACTCCATGAACCGTCGCTTCAGACCCTTCAGAACCTCCCGTCCCTTCAGTACCTCCCGTCCCTTCAATCCATCATTACGTCCCTTCCAATCAGGCCCTTCAGTACCTCCCGTCCCTTCAGGCCCTTTAGTGCATCCCTTCCCTTCATTACATCCCGTCCCTTCAGTCGGTTAAGAAAAGTTTAAATCCAGAAACCATCCTGGAAGAACCGCGAAGCGATGAAAGGACCTTCTTTTCCCAGGATACTCCACCTTTAAAGGTAAAATGACTAAATACACGAAGAAGAAGAAGAAAAAAGTTTAAATCCAGATACCTGCGAAGATATGGAAGAAAAATTGGACCTTCTTCTCCCAGGATAGTCCACCTTCATAGGTAAAATGACCAAATGCACGATGAAGAAGAAAAAGAAGAAGAAGAAAAAAGTTTATATCCAAAAACCATCTTGGAAGACTTGCGAAGAGTTGGAAGAACAGTTGGACCTTCTTCTCCCAGGATTCTCCAACTTCATAGGTAAAATGACCAAAAATACACGAAGAAGAAGAAAAAAGTTTAAACCCAGAAACCTGCGAAGAGATGGAAGGACAATTGGAACTTCTTCTCCCAGGTTAGTCCACCTTCATAGGTAAAATGACCAAATACACGATGAAGAAGAAGAAGAAAAAAGTTTAAATCCAGAAACCTGCGAAGAGATGGAAGGACAGTTGGACCTTCTTCTCCCAGGATACTCCAACTTCATAGGTAAAATGACCAAATACACGACGAAGAAGAAGAAGAAAAGAAGAAGAAAGTTTAAATCCAGAAACCTGCGAAGAGATGGAAGGAAAATTGGACGAGATGGAAGGACAGTTGGACCTTCTTCTCCCAGGATACTCCAACTTCATAGGTAAAATGACCAAATACACGATGAAGAAGAAGAAGAAAAAAGTTTAAAACCAGAAACCGTCCTGGAAGACCTGCGAAGAGATGGAGGGACAGTCGGACCTTCGTTTCCCAGGATATTCCGCTTTCATTGGTAAAATGACCAAATACACGAAGAAGAAGAAGAATAAGAAAAAAATTTAAATCCAGAAACCATCTCGGGCATACGCTCGACAATTCACCAAAGTTTCATTGTAATCGGACAAACGGTTTAGGAGCACATAGCATGCATGCATCCATTCATACATACATAAATAAATAAATAAAATAATTTTCCTAAAGGAAATCAGTATATTGTTGATTTGTAAGTAAATAGTATTAGGTAGGTACCTACCTACAACAATGTTCTAAATAAATTTGATTCATAACAAATTTTATTTGAATATCAGAATCTTTCCGTAACCATAGTAACCATTCCAATATTAATATCAAATGGGCTCGATACATTATTTGGATATGTAGGTAGGTACCTACATTGGTTTGTTCGAAGCCACAAAAACGAAAATTGTCCGAAATATCAAATATTATATACAAATTATGCAATTTTATTATGCCTATATCTTTACTAATAATTAACAGACTTTTACAATATATGTCTTAAAACTTGCTATAAAGTCTTGTGTTTCATTTTGTTATTTCATAATCACATTTATTTCAAAGGTATATTATTTTAAAGAACATATTCATTCGGTAGGAAAATTAAATATCGTATGAAAAGATATTAAAATGGCGGGGTTATATGTACATTCGTACAAAACGCTTACTTTAAAAATAAGTTAAACATTATAATTAGACAAAATATTCACCATGTTTTTCACTTAAAAGCTAAGTTATACTTGAAAATATATTTTTTTTGTGTAAATACGTACTTCTAACTTTTAAACTAACGGATATTTGCGTGCAAAATGTGCACTTTTTTGACAGATATGACTTGGAAAATTTTGTATGAAAAAAATTATTATTGAAATATCTTTAAAATTCAGCATTTTAATCGCATTATTTTTAGCGTGACACTGCATCAGGTATACTGGTACATGTTCGCACATAAATTAGATTTTTAGATGCTCATGGTATTTCAAAAGGCGTGAGACAAACACACACACACACACACACACACACACACACACACACACACACACACACACACACACACACACACACACACACACACACACACACACACACACACACACACACTAACATATTGATTGCTTTATTACTTTAGATTAGGAAACAAAACAGGAGTACAGATAGAAAAGTACATGATAAATATAAAAGAAGTATAAAACAATCTGTACACCCAATAACATTGTTTCACATAATAATAGAATGGTAAGTACTACAAACTATCCACATCAATAAATATAAAAGAAGTATACAACAATCTGTACACCCAATAACATTGTTTCACATAATAATAGAATGGTAAGTACTACAAACTATCCACATCAATAAATATAAAAGAAGTATACAACAATCTGTACACCCAATAACATTGTTTCACATAATAATAGAATGGTAAGTACTACAAACTATCCACATCAATACAAAATAAAGAAAATAAAAGAATATGCATATTTAAAAATAAAAAACAATTTCAATAAAAAAAAACTACGTTAGAATAAGCATATTTAAAAAATAACAAACAATTTTAATGAAAAAAAAAATGTAATAAACTACGTGATGTATAAAATATGGAAACAGGAACAGGAAATATGGAAAGGGAGAGGACGGACAGGGAGAGCAAATCTCATATAGGTACTTGCATATGTAGAAATAATGTTGAAAAATACGAAACCACTATTCACTGCCGCAAATTACACGCATTACCTCGAAGCGAAACTGATTAATAGATGAGTCAAAGATATCAGCATGCATCGAAAATAATGCATTAAATCTACGACAGATGCGTGGGATCGTAGCATTCATCCGCAAATTGGTTCTACAGTGTGGAACATGTAAGATGTTTGACTGGCGAACTGACCTTCCCGGGACCCGAATATTCACAAAACTGACAAGCTCAGGCGAGTCCATAGTATCGTTCAAAATTTTATGAAGCATTAATTGGTCGAATAAGGTTCTTCTGGATTCTAGGGTATCATATTTGTGGTATTTAATTGAATCACGATAGCTATCAAAGTTTAGTCGTAATTTGTAGTTTAAAAAGTTAAAAAATTTGCGTTGAATTCTCTCGATTCTAGCTATGTATGTGGACGCCATAGAAGAGGGACCATATCTGTGTGCAGAATTCGAGTTGAGGACGTATATATTATGCTGAGTAGAGTGTATAAAAAGTTTTACTGTTTCTGAAAGGTTTTGATATTATAATTATAAATCCAAGCATTTTGTTGGCTTTTGATATTACATGATTAATATGTTGGATGAAATTTAATTTAGAATCTAATATAACTCCTAAATCACGGATATGATCTACTTCCTTCATTCCCGAACTATTAATAGTGTAAGTATGGTTGATTTTATTAATATTTCGAGTAAAAGTTATTTTGTTACACTTAGTTATGTTGAGTACAAGTTTGTTTGATTGGCAGTATGCAAATAATCTGTTAAGATCTTGTTGTAGGTTATTACAGTCAGTTGTAGATTTAATAGTCAAGTAAATTTTCATATCATCGGCAAATGCAAGATAATGAGAAAAAATAAAACATTTATAAATATCATAGGTGTAGATATTAAAAAGTAAGGGGCCTAGGTGAGATCCTTGAGGGACCCCTGAGGGTGGATTGAAGAAGTCAGATTTGAACCCTTCGACCAACACCGACTGCAGTCTGTTCCGAACATATGAATCGAACCACCTGAGCAAGTCACCGTGAAAACCTATATGTTGCAATTTCGAAATGAGAATATTATGATCGACCTTGTCGAATGCTTTTGCATAGTCAGTATAGATAACATCCACTTGAGATCGTTCATCCATATTACTTGTGATGTATTCGGTGAAAATTGTTAAGTTCGAAAGAACTGAGCGATGACGTAGAAATCCGTGTAATCCGAAATATTATATTACAGACACTATTTAAAATAAATAAATAAAAAAAGCTATCCTTGCATCCTGCGCAAGTGGCGAGTTTATTGCCATTTGTAAATTTCTACCAACTATCTAATCAGTGTTTCCATATAAATAATCGAATATATTTATGAAAATAACGATAGATAAAAGAGATGTTAATGTTTAATTGAATGTCTCCTATACACACGAAGGCTTGCACTATCGTAAAGGGCAATATGTCATTTTTCTATTGTGTATCCTTTTGTATCTTATTTATTTATTATTTATTTATTTACCTTTTATCACACCATAATTATAATGATAACAATAAGTACATAGATTACTGCTGCCCAACTAGGAAATCCTGTTCTAGGGCTCGAAGTAAGTTTACAATTTTTATTAACAATTATATGCAATTATGAACCAGGTGATTTTTCCCGTTCCAAACTAAATATGTACACAATCTCAACTTTCTACACTCACAATCATTACATTAACAAACATATGGGCTCACACAAAACAGATCAACCAGATCCCAATGTCCGCAATAATACCTGTCATAAATCCAATCTCTGACGCGATTTTTATTTCAGAGGCATAAAAATAGATAAGTTAACTATGTTGGTGTAATTAATATGAATCACATGGTTCCCAAATCAAATAAAATATTTTTATGTGTTACTCAAAGAGCATCGCAAACACAATACGGCATAGTTATCAATGTTGTTAATAATTTTAATTTTGAATTATTTAAGTAGTTATTGTTGAATACTAATTATTTGTGTTAGTTCTGTCCTCCCATAATTTATGATGTATTTTTTAATATTAATTTTGAATATTCTTTGTGATGTTATTTCTTTAAGAGAGGGAGATAAACTCTTGTAGAGTCGAGGAGCAAAAAATGAAATATTTTTATGATCAAAATATGTTTTCATATGTGGGATTGTGTAATTTAGGTTTGTACTTGTTCGTGTGATTGTTTTGATACTATATTTCAATTATCAATAAAAATAAAAATTTATAATAAAAATTTTAATCTTTTTCATTCAGCATTTCGTCAGTATTTATAGGTATAAAATAATTTATCGTCGAGATAATTCTTATATGTTCTTTCAAAGTTACCTTTATTCGGGTGACAGTGGCATTTACAACACAAAAACATAACGCCGAAATTCATAGTGTGCACTCTCTTCGTGATACCTGTTGAGAAATTAATGAAAAAATATGCTTAAAAATTTTTAATTCATAGTTTTCCAATATTATGTCAAGTGGAGAGTAAAATATTGTCAAAAATATATGATTGAGAAACGTTGACTAACACAATTCAAATCTCTTAGGTAGGCGTTACATTAAAACCCCGGAATATTCAAATTTATATGTAGGTATTTTGTGTTCCCTTAACGAGAACATTTCTGAATATAGATTGGAACAAACCAAGTACCTATTTATTTGACTATTACGATTATTTTCTTAATTGAAATATCTAAAAATAGGCTATGTTTTACATATCTACTTATCTGTACAAAAAGAGATATTTATAATTTTCCTTTATATATTATGTACTAGCTTTTATGTCCCGCCGTTGGCCAAGAATGTAAATTAGTGAAGGAATAAGCAATCGTTTATATACCTACATAATATTGTCACACATAATTTTTTTTAACCGTACTATGAAAAGTAGTTTGAAATTTAATTGAGTTTAAGCGGTGTAAAATCTTAAAGTGATGGCCACAATCCATTTGCTTTTATATATAAGCACATACAATTTCTGCACGCATGGACTATGGGAAATGATTTTAAATATGACTTATTATAAAAAGACAACGTCGTAAAGAGTTTGGATTTGGCCACAACCCCTATTTTTATATATTGTCATCGAACGCAAATAATGTGTTTTAAATATTTAGTAATTTTGGATGATGGGAAATGGTTTAAAAATTGATTAAACAAAAGTACTGAAAATATTCTAGTGTTGGTCCCATCCCATTCGTTTTTATATTTTTCGTCAAGTGTGCATATAGTTTATTATAGTTTTGCACAATAAAACTGATAGACTTAAAACTGACACATAAGTCTACATTACAGAAGAAGAAGACTTAAGCTATGTTAAATAGTTTTTAATATGAATATAAACGTTGTGAAGATCCAGCAATGGCCACAACCCAGATTTTTTATATATTGTCATCAAAATGAAATGTGTAGTTATTGAAAATTAAGCAATATATGATGATATAATAAATGGTGTAAATTTGATTGAACAAAAGTAATGAGAAGATTCTAGTGTTGGTCACATCCCATTCGTTTTTATGTATTTTCATCAAGTATGCATGTTGTTTATAATATTTCGATACAATAGACTATTAGACATAAAACTAATCCAAAAGACTAAATAAAAAAAGAAGTAGAAGTATAAAACTATAACAAATAGTTTGTAATAAAAACTGACCCAATGGTCTACATAGAAGATGAAATAGAAGAATTACACATTAGGAAATGTATTATATAAAAAACTGACCAAAATGTCTTCATAAAAGAAGAAGAAGATGAATTGAACTATAGGAAATATTTTATATAAAATTCACCCAACATCTACATAAAATAAAAAAACGAAGAATTAGACTAAAGGATAGTTTGTTTAAAAATAATTTGTTTAAAAACTAACCAAAAGGTCTACATAAAGGAAGAAGAAGACGAATTAGACTATAGGAAATAGTTTGTATAAAAACTCACCCAAGGTCTACATAAATTAAGAAAAAGAAAAATTAGACTATAGGAAATAGTTTATTTATGAACTGTCCCAAATGACTTCACAAAAGAAGAGGAAGAAGATTTAAATCCCAAGAAATAGTTTGTAGAAAAGATCACCCAAAGGTCTACATAGAAAAAAGAAGAATTTCACTATAGGAAATAGTTTGTAGGTATATTGAATGTGTATTGTAGTTAACCTAAAATAGTTTAATAATTTTCCTATACAAAATCAGTATATTCTTGGTTTTTAAGTAGTAAGTATTAGGTATGTAGGTACCTACCTACAATGATGTTCTAAATTAATTCGAATTCGATTTATAACAAATTTTATTTGAATATCAGAATGTGTCCGTTACCATAGTAACCATGTTCCAACATGTGAAAAATATCAAATGTTATGGAGACATTTTTTGAATATGTAGGTACCTACATTGGTTTGTTCGATGCCATAAAAATGAAAATTGTCAGAAAAATCAAATATTTTTAACAAATTATGCAATTTTATTACGCCTATATCTTTACTAATAATTAACAGACTTTTACAATATATGTCTTAAAACTTGCTGTAATGTCTTGTGTTTCATTTTATTATTTCATAATCACATTTATTTCAAAGGTTTATTATTTTAAAGAACATATTCATTCGGTAGGAAAATTAAATATCGTATGAAAAGATATTAAAATGGCGGGGTTATATGTACATTTGTACAAAACGCTTACTTTAAAAATAAGTTAAACATTATAATTAGACAAAATATTCACCATGATTTTCACTTAAAAGCTAAGTTATACTTGAAAATATATTTTTTTCGTGTAAATACGTACTTCTAACTTTTAAACTAACAGATATTTGCGTGCAAAATGAACACTTTTTTGACAGATATGACTTGGAAAATTTTGTATGAAAAAAATAATTATTGAAATATCTTTAAAATTCAGCATTTTAATCGCATTATTTTTAGCGTGACACTGCATCAGGTATACTGGTACACGTTCGCACATAAATTAGATTTTTAGATGCTCTTGGTTTTTCAAAAGGCGTGAGACAAACACACACACACACACACACATACACACACACATACACTAACATTTTGATTGCTTTATTACTTTAGATGTAAACAAATTTGCGTCTGTATTATAATATGCAATAGGTAATTAATTAAATATATTTAATTAATATAATTATAGTTAATACCTCATAGGCATATTCCATTTCTTATAACGAAGTTTTATCATTATTTTACTTAAGTTTTAACTTGCATTTCTACTATCGATATAGTAAGAACCGTGGTATGTATAATAATTATTATAATAATAAACACTTCCTTGTACCATGCACGAATGGCGAGTTTACTGCTATATGGCAATTTCTTCCAACTAACTAGTGTTTGCAGTCCAGAGAAGCAATGTTTGCGTGAGAACGCATTTTATTAAATTTCTCCTCTGCTAAGGATCGAACCTAGGACGCCCGCACACAAGCCGAACGACATAACTACGGTGGCCGGCATGTATGTTGTTCTTAAAAACCTCTCTTATTATTAATTAATGTTAACAGTTAAATTATGATTTAAAATTGAAAATACACCTATATGTGCTTATCTCTTCCAACCAATCTCAACACCCTTTCACATAAAACCTTCATTATACTTGAACTAGTCGCTTCTCGAACTCTTTTGCTAACACAGCAGCCCGGCTGTGGAACGATCTTCCGAATTCTGTGTTTCCACTTTCTTACAGCCCAGGGTGGCAAGTCTGGTCCAACCGGCGAAATAAAAACCCTCACGATTACCTATATCATGGATATAACTATCATATGGAGTTCTATAATATCTTTAGATGTCATAGAACTCCATATGATAATTACATCCATGATATGGGTAATCACGAGGGTTTTGATTTCACCGGTTGGACCAGACTTGCCCCCCCATGTCTTTTCAACTTCCGAATTATTACATTTTTTTCTGAACAGATCGCAAAGCCTTCCCAACGCTACGTAGTGCGCTTCTTCGGAGGGGTATAATAATGGACCTAAATCCTAAAAGCTGGTGTCCACTAGCTATGAAAAAAAAAATAGATTAAATTTCTAGCTCTAGAACCAGTATGATAATCGGTGTTCGAAATAAACGCTACGCAAACGCAACGCGATTTTCAACAGCGGTTTTTCAATGTAGCTAGGGCCCCTTATTTGTTTTGCTGCAACAAGAATTTTTATAAAATTTATTTTCAATCAACCGTATAAAGGCGGATTAATTGCCACAAGGCTGTCTCTTTCAATCAACACAGTTGTTATTAGGAAAAAATAATTGAGGGAATTGATATACCTTCGCAAAAGGTAAGTCGTAGAAGTAGGTATCATTAGATATATAAAATTCTAATTGTTTTTTTTAAATAACTACGTTTTCAGATTATGATGAACTTACAAATAATATTCCCAAGTATGAAATGAAATTTGTAATGTTCCATATTCAGAAGTAAGTCTTTTAACCATCTAAGCCATGAATGCTTGCAGGATTGTAGGTAGGTAGGTATATAGGTATTAAAGATAGGTGATATCTGTAGGTATCTAAATGAATTCAACGAAATACGTACGACATAATGTATTTATGGTTCTTTATTCTTTCTGCCTACACTATTGCACAAATTAATCTATACCGTTATCGATGTAATATATGAACCGAGTCGCATGGCGCTAAAGCCAACAACTCAAATGTTTACTTTATCATTCCATATCTTCATTACCAAGGGGAGAATCGAAATGTCTGAATGATGTAAATGATCACAATGACTGTCCTGTATCACGCGACGTGTCCATATTATCAAACATTAAATTGCAGGTGCTGGCAATATTGCTAGACTCGTTGAATAATTAGTAGACATATTTAAGAAACATATTTGTGGAAGTACCTACCTACCTACCTAATATAATAATAATAATAGTAACTTTTATTTAGAAGTAAAAAAATATAAAAATTAATACATCTTGCGTAAACAAAAAAAAACAAAAAGGATACATTTTTTTTGATACATTAATAAATTCTGGTACAGGTACAGGGTATGACACTAAATTATTTAAAACTAGTTGCATGTAACACATGAGATCCAACTGTCGATAGCGATAGTATGTATAGTAGAAGAATATGTACCAAACTATAAACCCATAAATACAAATTATTGAATATTTTCAGATATTTTGTTTTCTATACAACATATGTAGGTATGTATGTCAAGATAGGATAGTATGGAGGAAGTTCCTTTTTTCCTACCCAGAATATGAAAATAGCATGATGGTATGTATGTTTGGAGATGAAGTATCAAACTATTAAGTCTTCTTACATATTGTGTATAGGCGACTGCCATACAAAATGTATGAAGCGATGTCGTCACTAAATTCAATTTTTAAAAAAATTGTTAAAAAAAAATTGAGATCTTCTACTACAATGTTAATATTTTTTATAGAAAATTAAATTGTCTAGTTGGGGTGTTTCGGCTTTTTTCGATAAGTGTATAAGTTTTGGAAATATAGGCAGTTAAACTCATAAATTTATCATAAAACAAATATTTTTTTAAATAAAAAATGTTTGAGAAACCCTGGAATTTTTTTGAAAAAATAAATTTGAGATTTTTTATTTTTCTATGTTTGCACCAATTTTCAGCGTTCTAGCTTTTATGGTTTCTGAGATATATGGAAAAATAAAATAAAAATTAAAAAGTTGATAACCCCTGACTGAAACAAAAATTCAAAATTCCGAGTATAGAAGTTTTGTAAGCGTGTAACTGTTATATATTCTGAAATTTTAGGCTCTGTAAATTGAGCGGATCAAAAGTTATAAGGGGGGGACGGACACACACACACACAGACACACACAGACACACACACAGACACACACACACACACACACACACACACAAAGACACACGAAATATTCTACTCCGAATTCTGAGTAAATCCGTGTATCGAACATATATGCTGCGAAGCCTCTAAGTTGGTGTTTTTTGACTTCAAAGTTGGAAAAGCCGTGAAAAAAGTAGACTTCTTCATACAATTCTCGCGTATTCTGGCTTGAAACATTGTCGATATGTTAAGAGAACAAAGTTCTCCTGAACAAATCGACAGTTAGACAATGGAAAGTATGGAGAAAATTAATAATTTTTTTGCCTACGAAAGGTGGCAAGACTTTTGGTTTGTTTTATGTTTGGTGGCAAACTACATTTTATATATTTTAAGACCTTTATGGTATAAACTATTTTGTGTACTTGTTAATCTCGTTTTTGGAAGTCTAAAATCCTGACATCCTCTCGTAGGGTAGGTGTGAACATTGGAATTGAATAATATATCCTTCTGCATATATTTATGCAGTAAATTAATAGTTTTTATACTCTTCCATAGGTGATTAATTTATATTAGCTACATTGATTTTCTATAAATATAATATATAGGTATTCTGTTTACTTTTATAGCATTTAGAAGCAATTATTATAAGCACAGCATGATTTTTATCGCGCGATTTTTTTTTTCATTATACACAGTTTTGTAAGTACTGAGATATTTCATGTTTATATTTTTTATCGAAATGTTTCAAAATGAGATTTTTTCGTAAGTATCTCTTTTTTTAATGCCATATAAAGTCAAAAATAATTAGGGACAATCAGGGGTGAAATTGATAAATACTTTCATCACTCGAGAAAAAATACTAATTTTGCTGCTTTTGTCATTCCTACAAATATATCTCTAAAATATATTTACTATTTTTTGTGTGTCTAATAATTTGACAAGGTACTGTAGTAGAATAACGATAAAGTAGTTTGTCGAAAAACATTCACTTATTTCCTAATTAATTTGTTTGTTTTATCACTATATCGGCCAGGCTGCGGTAAGAGGGTGAATTATAGTATGAATTAATTGAAATGAAAGATCAGTATTGTAAGGGTAATTAAAACATTTTAATGTGAATTAAAAATTTTGATAAGATTAAAATGTTCATTAGCGAAATACCGAGTTGTTTAATTTTCGATGTTTTGTACAAAAATATCGGATTGTTCGGAAAGTCATTCCGTTTTTTTTTTTTTTGAAAAATAAGATGTAGATTTAACTTAAGCGTTTAATATGATTGTGAACGGTCGAATTCGATCATTGTGATTCGATGGTTTGCAAATTGATGCTTTTCATCTGCCGGTTCTGTCTTTGTCACCTTCAACTGGCCTTCCAGAACATGGTGCATCTTCAGGATCTAAATTGCCGTAATAAACTTTTGCCATCATTTTTTTTGCTCTAATGTTCTGTCAATGCGTCTACCCCATATATGTACATCGAGTAATTTTATGACGATTTAAAGAGGAAAAAAGTAAAATATGCTGAACATGCTGTATTCGACTATCCATAGGTATTTTATTTTAACTATCCAAAAACAAAATCATTGCTGTGATAATCGACAATCCAACAAGCAAACGAACATCGAACGAACGCCGTGGCACAGTTGGTAAGCCGTTTGGTTTCTGTGCGGGCGTCCTGGGTTCGATTCCCAGCAGAGGAGAAATTTATTTAAATTTATTTCTCACGCAAATATTGCTTCTCTGGGCTGGAAACACTGGTTAGTTGGAAGAAATTGCCATACGGCAATAAACTCTCCACCTGCGCAGGGTGCAAGGAAGTGTTAATTATTTATTTAACATAATATATAGTTCAGAATGAGGTTCACTACCAATTCTGAGTGTTGTATTTTTAGGTAAGATGAGAATAATGTATCGGCATACACGCATGTGTCGTGCTTTTTTTTTTTAGGTATTGCAAACCAGCACATCTGTCGTCAGTTACCCAAATTGTGTGATATGGCATGATGGTGTGTATAAAATAATATTGTAGGTAAGTAAGTGTGACGATAGCTATGAAGATATTTAAATAAGTGGGAGAATAAAAGGAAATGACTTTCCGAACATACCTACTACTTATCTTTTTTTACACTGGATGCATAATAAAATATTGTTTGCTATCAATTCAAGTACATTCACCCTAAAAAGATAATGCTTTGAGGTATGTATATATTAACAATAGCACAATACCAGACTGTTATTTGACTTTCACCCTTATCAGTGTAGGGTAAATATTAATTACACATACATTTGATGTGTCTACTGATCTATATACCACAGTAGTAATTAAAAACTCACTCTGGTCGCATTTGGTTTTTAAGGCCCTTGTTAATGTCCGTGACCTTGAGCATACGAGATGTACCTACACAAATATGCACACCTTACCTTTTAATGTAAGAAACACAAACAAATATTGTAAGTATATCACCAAATTTGTGATATACAATATATTCATGTAAAAAATTTAAAAGGGTTTTTTAATAGCAAAGAATAGTTATTCAAAAATAAAAAAAGCTTAAACTTATTCAATGATGTTTCATATTTTCATTCATTTAAAGTAAAAATATAATTTAGATGCCTTATACCTATGTAGTTTACAAAAAAAACAATTAGAAAAGGGTTTTATCAAAACAAATTTTACAAGATTTTTTCTTTAAATTATTTAATATATTCAAATTTTAATATTAATTTTCAAAGACGTTTTGAGGGTTCTGGGGAAAAGATTTTCATAATTAACTCTTTTCCTTTTCTATAGACTCGGATAAAAAATAGTTAAAACTGTATTGTTTTTACTTTCCTCAACCATGTTTTATCGTGGAAATTTCTCGTTTTGACAACGACGATCGTCGTGGCATAGTGGTAAGTCATTTGACTTCATTGCTGGTGTACTGGATCCAATTCCGTTACAACACCAGTAGCGTCTCATCTAAAAATTCAACAAACAGAATGGGTGACGAACTTGATTGCTGAATTATATGAGATGTTATTTTACCTCTTGTATTTTCGAACGCATTTCGAAGTCTTCATAATGTCATTATGAAGATATTTCAGGTTCCAGTATTGAAAGTTATGTGCGAATATATAGCATTCGACGACAGACATGAGAGATTTTAATAATATTAACTGAAATAATATGAAATATTATCATAAATAAAGTGAAATTCAAAAAAGGTACGATTCAGTGAAGTAATTCCGTTGGTTCAGTTCTCAATACAAAGTAGATACCTATGTGGGTAGACATCCAAGTTTTGATTGAGTGTTTTGACCTGACACAAGTTGAAATTGGAAACGTCAGGTACAGAGGATAGAAATATTCCATTTTGACAGTTTCTTAACTACAAACACTATAGAGTGCTTTATATATTTAGCCATTTTTATTTGATTTCAGTTTTTATTCAGGTATTCCAACTTACGCCATTGCTCTCGAAACTAGAATCATATTTTAATCTACGATTAAACTAACCTATCCCCGCTTTATTCTCCGTACAAAACTATTACGATAAAGAGGGCTCCCGTTGAATTATTTGATTCAAGACATCTTAGTCGCTTCTCTGATGCATGTACATTAGGCTGGGCCGTCATTTATGGAGAATTTTATTTTTTACATATCTTAGCGAAAGGGGACTCAAACGTTGCACACTGGATACACAAAAATGGCGCTATAGAAATTATCCATTTATTATTAAATATTACATAAGATTGTAGCTGCCTTTTATATTTGTCCGATTCAATTGTACTTTTGGCCCTCTACTGACACTCAAAGCTGGGGCTTCTACTAGTAATTACGTTGAATCTTTTTGGCTCTGATACGATTTGCGAAATAGGTGCGTTTTGAGGGTATGTGGGAGCTTTTTCCATGCATTTGGTCCTGCAACAAAAAACGCGCGATCCCCGTTTATTTCAGATAATTTTCCAAACATGGATGAAGATACAGAACGATGTGATGATTGTCTGTGGTTTATTGAAATCGGAATGCACAGTTCGAAGAGGTAAGTAGGAGCCAAACCACGAAACTACAAAGGTAGGTTCTTATCAAAAATTTGAAAATGCTATTGGATTCGAGCGTTGAGAGTGTTTCATTCAATATCATACAGATTATAAGCGTTCTTGCAAGGAATGATCTTGTTATATTAAAACGGCGTGTTATATAAATAAATATTATTTACGTACATATAATATGTGTTTTATCCAGCCGTTTTTGTCCACTGCAGGACATAGGCCTCCCTCATATCTCTCTAGGTTTCTCTATCCTGGGCCATCTGCATACAGTCACCAGCAACCCTCTTTATGTCATCGTACCATCGCGTAGGTAGTCTGCCTCTACTTCTTTTTACATCACGTGGTCTCCATTCCAGGATCCTCTTGGTCCATCTTTGGTCCCTGCAACTCTTTCAACGACGTCACTAGCTGCTGATCTTCTACGTATTTCTGAATTTCTCACTGCATCTGAGAGTCTGAGATTCAGCATGGCTCATTCATGTTTTCGCCGTGCTACTCTTAGTTTTCTGAGAGTCGCTTTCATTAGAGTAAGTGTTTCTACTCCATATGTCAAGACTGGGAGCACACATTGGTCTTACATTTTGCGGGATATTGCTGGTGAAGAATTCCTTAAGATTATCATAGGCAGCCCATTCAAGACAGATTCTTCGTTGAAGCTCGGTGGTCTATGTAGTTACCTCGGGAGAAGATTATATTGTGGCCTAGATATTTATATTCGTTTACCTCTTCTATTGTTTGGTTGTTGATTGTTATTGTGCCACCCAAGACCAAATTTGTCATTAGCTTCGTTTTGTCAACATTTATAAGTCCCGCCTTTTTGGTTTCTTCCATGAGCTCTTTCAACATTGCACGTGCCTCTATCAAATCTTCAGATATCAATACGATGTCGTCAGCAAATATAATATACATACTCAAGTTTGATTATGAATAACACTCTATACCTACTATATTTTGAATAACAGGCTGTATGCAAACTTGTATATTTAAATCCGAATTAATGTGAGGTTAGTTATGCAAAGATTTATTGCATGATCTATGATCAACAAACCGGGCAAGACAAAATACAAGAACAAAGTAAGCGGTAGATATATTAATATACTCGTTTTATACGATACGAATTGATTCGATTCTTAGATAATAATATTATCTCAACTATGGATCTTCTTTTCCAACCGTTTCTTAGTCGTATAATAGTCTTGTAAAAAAGTTCTAGTATTTTTTACAAGACTATTATAACGTCGACTGAGATATAGGTACTTAAGTTTCCTCAAATGAATAACAAAAGCTGTGCATTATAAAATTTAATTTATAAAATACTAGTGAACACCCGGCAAACTTCGTATTGCCTGTATAATTAAAAATTGTCCTCCATAACCACCCGTCGCTTCAGACTCTTCAATACCTCCCATCCCTTCAGTTACTCCCGTCCCTTCAGTTACTCCCGTCCCTTCAGTTACTCCCGTCCCTTCAGTTACTCCCGTCCCTTCAGATACTCCCGTCCCTTCAGTTACCCCCGTCCCTTCAGTTACTCCCGTCCCTTCAGTTACTCCCGTCCCTTCAGTTACTCCCGTCCCTTCAGTTACTCCCGTCCCTTCAGTTACTCCCGTCCCTTCAGTTACTCCCGTCCCTTCAGTTACTCCCGTCCCTTCAGTTACTCCCGTCCCTTCAGTTACTCCCGTCCCTTCAGTTACTCCCGTCCCTTCAGTTACTCCCGTCCCTTCAGTTACTCCCGTCCCTTCAGTTACTCCCGTCCCTTCAGTTACTCCCGTCCCTTCAGTTACTCCCGTCCCTTCAGTTACTCCCGTCCCTTCAGTTACTCCCGTCCCTTCAGTTACTCCCGTCCCTTCAGTTACTCCCGTCCCTTCAGTTACTCCCGTCCCTTCAGTTACTCCCGTCCCTTCAGTTACTCCCGTCCCTTCAGTTACTCCCGTCCCTTCAGTTACTCCCGTCCCTTCAGTTACTCCCGTCCCTTCAGTTACTCCCGTCCCTTCAGTTACTCCCGTCCCTTCAGTTACTCCCGTCCCTTCAGTTACTCCCGTCCCTTCATTACCTCCCGTCCCTTCATTACCTCCCGTCCCTTCATTACCTCCCGTCCCTTCAGTAGGTCCCGGTCATACGCTCGACAATTCATCAAAGTTTCATTGAAATTGATTGAACGGTTCCAATGATAGTCCACCTTCATCGGTAAAATGACCTGATACCCGATGAAGAAGAAGAAGAAGAATTTTTTTTTAATCCAGAAACCATCCCGGGCATACACTCGACAATTCTTCAAAGTTTAATTGAAATTGAATGAACGGTTCCCAGGATAGTCCACCTTCATAGGTAAAATGACCTGATACCCGATGAAGAAGAAGAAGAAGAAAAATTTTTTAATCCAGAAACTATCCCGGTCATACGCTCGACAATTCACCAAAGTTTCATTGCAATCGGATGAACGGTTCTCAGGTTAGTCCACCTTCATATGTAAAATGACCTGATACCCGATGAAGAAGAAGAAGAAGAAAATATTTTAAATTCAGAAATCATCCCGGGCATACGATCGACAATTCACCAAAGTTTAATTGCAATCGGATGAACGGTTCCCAGGATAGTCCACCTTCATAGGTAAAATGACCTAAAACTCGATGAAGAAGAAAAAGAAGTTAAAATTTTTTGATCCAGAAACCATCCCAGGTATACTCTCGACAGTTCACCAAAGTTTCATCGCAATCGGATGAGCGGTTTAGGAGCGCATTCAACACATACATAGATACATACATAGATACATACAAACATTCAAATTTATAATATAGACTAGTGAACACCCGGCAAACTTCGTATTGCCTGTATAATTAAAAATTGTCCTCCATAACCACCCGTCGCTTCAGACTCTTCAATACCTCCCATCCCTTCAGTACTTCCCGTCCCTTCAGTACCTTCCGTCCCTTCAGTACCTCCCGTCCCTTCAGTACCTCCCTCAGTTACTCCCGTTCCTTCAGTTACTCCCGTCCCTTCAGTTACTCCCGTCCCTTCAGTTACTCCCGTCCCTTCAGTTACTCCCGTCCCTTCAGTTACTCCCGTCCCTTCAGTTACTCCCGTCCCTTCAGTTACTCCCGTCCCTTCAGTTACTCCCGTCCCTTCAGTTACTCCCGTCCCTTCAGTTACTCCCGTCCCTTCAGTTACTCCCGTCCCTTCAGTTACTCCCGTCCCTTCAGTTACTCCCGTCCCTTCAGTTACTCCCGTCCCTTCAGTTACTCCCGTCCCTTCAGTTACTCCCGTCCCTTCAGTTACTCCCGTCCCTTCAGTTACTCCCGTCCCTTCAGTTACTCCCGTCCCTTCAGTTACTCCCGTCCCTTCAGTTACTCCCGTCCCTTCAGTTACTCCCGTCCCTTCAGTTACTCCCGTCCCTTCAGTTACTCCCGTCCCTTCAGTTACTCCCGTCCCTTCAGTTACTCCCGTCCCTTCAGTTACTCCCGTCCCTTCAGTTACTCCCGTCCCTTCAGTTACTCCCGTCCCTTCAGTTACTCCCGTCCCTTCAGTTACTCCCGTCCCTTCAGTTACTCCCGTCCCTTCAGTTACTGGTCCCTTCAGTAACGGTTCCCAGGATAGTCCACCTTCATAGGTAAAATGACCTAAAACTCGATGAAGAAGAAGAAGAAGTTAAAATTTTTTGATCCAGAAACCATCCCGGGCATACTCTCGACAACTCACCAAAGTTTCATCGCAATCGGATGAACGGTTTAGGAGCGCATTCAACACATACATGATACATACATAGATACAAACATTCAAATTTATAATATAGATATGAATAAAAAAAGCAGTTTTATTCTATATCGAGTATGAACATATACCTACCTATAGAAATCGTTTATGCTTTTGTTTTTAAAAACAGCTAACTTTTGTAGAGGCTTTTTTTAATGAATATCATGTGTGTCCTTATAAAAAGAACATAATTATAAATTATAACATCTTCATATAGACATTAGACATATTATGTTCTCGTCATCATGTTATGCTGACTTGTGGGATAAATCTGTTTTTTTTATATTATAATAAATATTTTTTTTGTCGTCAATACCTATATTTTTATGTACATAAAGTAAAATAATACTGAATTCATAAAATATATAGTAAATTACCCATAAATAATTACACTTCATTATCGTCTGTATACTTTCATTATTATCTAACGCAATATCTTTTTTTTCTATTTTTTTATTAGAGGAAAGGATAGAACAGAAATAGGCCATAAAATCATCTTTTTCCTTTTGTGGTAGCTCCCGGTATTAGTTCGTAGCATAGATGTCTCCTGGGACGACGGATGTCAAATATTTCGCCACCTCTTTGTTGGCATTAGGGGTTGGCGACTTTTTTTCTAGAATGTTGTTCTTTCACCACGTTGGAAGTCTGTGACGGTTAATTCTTTCCACGTGGTCGCTCCAACATCGTCTCCCCCTCCTGGCTCACCTTACAATGGCTTCTTTACTGCGAGATTTACGAATTACACTGGTTTGTTGGAAGTGTTGGCCAAATGGCAAATCACAGTGTTTCCGATTCTATATCTTCTTGTCTTCCTCAGAGTGACACGCATGGTTTTATTTCTGCAGTTTTAAGCATTCAAAACACTCCACTACGAAAAATATGTTAATTCTGCAACAAAACATCTAAATATAAGTAAATACATAAACACTTTCTCAGTAAACCTTCAACATACCTACTTGAACCAATAGTTTTTTGAACCCCTTTACAAACACAACTACTTGACTGAGGAACGATCTTATAAATTCTGTGTTTCCACCTTCTTACAACCCGGGTCCTTTTAAGATTCAAAATCTTAGATTATATACATTTGAATTCGAAATTTCTACTGCACGCGGCTTCTGTAGGTACCTTATAATTCTATGTTCAAAATGATATTTTCTTGAGAAGTTTGCAAAACCTTCCTAGACTACGTAGTGCGCTTCTTCGGAAGCGTACCTATAATAGACCCAAAAATAGCTGGTATCCCCTATGTATCCACGATAAAACAAAAGTTTTATATCACATTATAACATTTAGGTACATTTTAACGTTTTTTTCAGATGATTAAGGCCTACTGTCAACGGATACGTCGTTTGTAGGATGCATGCATCCTACAAATAATGACGATAGGCGTATTTTGCATATTTTTTATGTCCATGCTGCGTCATGCAATCGTCAACCACGCTACAAAATGTCTCTTTTCTTTCAACTTGCATCGAGAAAGCACGTGTTTTCACGTATTTTACGTCTTGCGAGTCGGTCGAGAAGTGACACGCTGCTGCACGCACCGCATGACGAATGCACGGCGTGCGGCTGACGCGACGTGTCCGCTCCGTGGACACAGTTTTGATTGTTTCTATGCAAGATGCAAGCATTCGTCAATTGACGAAAGCGTGCGCGTGACGTGCAGTTTACGTGGACAGCAGGCCTTACATTTCGTTTTAATATTTGCACCATCATTATTGTTAATTTTATTTTATTCTGTTTGTACGGTGTAGGTAATACATTAATTTTATTTTTATCTGATTACCTATATATTTCTATCTGAATCTATATTTTCATCTGTTTCTATATTTATATCTATGTATAGGTATATTTTTATGTGTTTCTATACTTTTATCTGTTTCTATATTTTTATCTGTTTCTATATTTCTGTGTTTCTATATTTTTATCATTGTTTGTAATAAATAATTTTTAGTATTGTAGCAAGTAAATAGCTTATGCCGTATATTGTATAAATAAAATAAATAAATAACAGTAACCCAACCAGGTATCGAACCCGAAACAATGAGACTCAGTAATCGAATGTCCAATCAACTAAAATATTTAGACCGTATTTAGGTATTAGGTATAATATTGTTTGTACCTAACTTAGTTTAATACTTTGTATAAATTTAATCTGCAGGACATCAAAAAAGCCAATTATAGAAAATAGCGAAATTTTCAAAACATTTTGTTTCGGTAAGATAATTGCAGTTTCTCTTGTACCCGTAGTAATGGGTGTAACCCTTTTTAAAATGAAAACATTTGTTTGCGACACGAGTGTTTGTTTGACAATAGTGATGAGAAAAATCAGTTTTGGTCTGTCCTGTAAGACACTAAAAGTTTTATATCACTAATACATACATATTGGTTTAATCGAAAGGTGCTGCCTTTTACACCGAGTAAAGTTATTTGTAGAATGCGAGACTTGGGATAGGTCAAATGACCTTATATGTAGAATAAAATGAAGAGACATATATGTAAGTAGGTTGTAAATTATATTTAAAAAAAAAACTTTGGTTCAACTTATTAGTTTGACGGTGTTTTTAGTGTTTCAAAGTCTCTATAATACTTGTTGGACGTAATAATTGTTGGACGAATATGATATCGACACCGTAAAATAAATAGATATCTACTGGTATCTACGTACATAATATTTTGTAGAATCCACCTTCCATTTTGATTTATAATAGAACAAATTAATAACTACTTACGAAAGGAGGCAGATATCTTGGCTAAAAAACACCAGCGAATGGACCAGAGTTTGCAGAATGGAGGTGCTGTTCCAGTTAACTCAAGACAGAGATGCTTATGCCAATGACGTCGGGGGGACCTGACATGGCAAAAAAGAATAAGAAGACAACTACTCAATACGAGCATTTTTTTTGTAATTTTAAAGCCTATTCTGATACACACAAATGATAATAGTATGTGTGAGCCTTATTGCGAGACCATTACACTGTTTTCATCAAAAAACTTAATTTCGTTCGATAATACTCAATTATTATTTTATGTAATTTTTCTAACATCTCAATAGAGACAAAGGAGAACCAGGAAATCAAGGCACCGGCTGTTTTACGCGATCACTTTATGCGCTTACGCAACGTTCACCAATTATGCCTTCTTATTGAGTTCCCATATCAATGCAATTTTTCGATAGCAATATATTTTAATGATGAGAAACTCCTATAAAATTCCAACCGTCTCTAATGAGGTGTTAGAAATTTGTCATAAACCGACAGGGAAAAAATCCAATGTTTTAAAAATTAATCCTCTCAGTGATGATGCAAAATCATGACCGAAGCTGTTTATCTGGTCGTGTGACCAAGATCACAAAAACGGTATTGTATTTTGGTCACCACTACCAGTAAGAGATAGATTCTAATCTAGCTTAATATAGTTCTCATGTAAATTTGAAACAGGCCCCGGCAAAATTAGCAGAAAACTATGTAGGCAGTATAAAAGTTGAAATGGCTTCAACAAACACAAAAACACTTCTGATTAAATCGTTCTCCAATTGGTGGACTCAGTTTGGGATTTGGCTCGTTGGTACCTACAGACCTTATAGTACCATACAGAGAATACAATGGATTCCCCAACTGTTTCAAGGTTTGTATACATAATTACGGATTTAATGTGTAATCTATTTTATGCGGGGGATGTGGTATATTTTATTGCTTCAGTGTACAAAACATTTTTAGAGACTTTAAGGCCTTTTTCCTGTTACCAAATTAAATGGACCAGAAAAGGATTACCTGATGCTTGATAAATATAGGCAACATACATATGCCATAACGTCACGCCGCTCACGGTGTAGGCAGAGAGAACCGAACACAATATTTTTCTATCTTAAGACACAATCATCACAAGGTTTTTTAAAAAAAATCGTTATACAAGAAAGGTATTAAACAAATTCAAATGTCTTAAAGCTCCCGTAATATACTAATAATGATCTGTTTCTGTTCTTTATTTCAAAGATGTATCTTTTGAGGGTACCTACTGAGAAAAAAAAATCAAAATTTATTATTTAGCTTATTAAAACTCATAATGTGAATTGTTATTGGTACATTGTGCAATGCTGAGAAACTCTGGTCTTGGTATTGCAATATGTGTTCATCACTGGTGTCAAGATCTTGAAAGGTGTCATTTTCACTTGAGTGAGTGTGCAATGTTTTCAAGACAAACGAAATTCACAGGAATATCTGACAAAACTGCACATTCAACCCAAGATTATTTTATGAATGAATTCCATTTATTTAATACACAGTGATACATAATATTATACACTGGTTTCATCAAATTATCATTAGACAGGTGTCTTATCAGAAGTTGCAGAAATTATCAATGTCATTTGTCGTGTTTAATTTTCGCGACATCTGGATAAACCCAAAAGAAAATTTCGCACACAAACAATAGACTGGTGACAAAACTTTAAAATGGATTTAGAAATATTATTATCTTTTTTCACGGAGGAAACAATTTTAAAACATTAATGCCCCTTGGTAACGTCTATGACCTTGGGAAAACGGGATGTAGGTATACAAATGTGTGGTCACTCATAACATTCTAATGATGCCAGAGAGGGACTGGACAGATGGGCACCCAGAATTCTTAAATTGATGCCATGAGATATGAAAGGAAAGGATAAGGAAAAGGAGAATATGCAGGCCTCAGTAAAATTTAGAGATTTTTAATGGCAAGAAAAGTACTTTTTTCAAAAATTAACAAAGTAAAAAACACACTCTATATTCTTTCAAATTCTCTTTGGATTAAAATAAAAATCAACTTTGTAGTTTTTTTAGTTATTAGCAAAAAAATAATTAATTAAAGGTTTTATTAAAATTTATTTGATAAGTATTTAATAAATTGAATGATTAAAAATTCACTCCATAGGATAAATATGTAAAAATAATCTGTGTTTATTTCAAAGACGTATCTCAAGAGGGATTTCTCGGGAAAAGATTTTCAAAATTTACAATTTGGCCTAATATAGACTCTTAAGTAATTCTTTTTTAGGTTTGTTAAAAAAATATTTAATTTATTCACATCAATAAACACAAAGGCGGATCTGTTGCCATAAAGCACTTTCTTACAACCAACGCAAGAAATGTTTAGTCTCAAGTAAATTTGGTACAAATTATACCTGCCTGCCTAATAGGAATAAAATATTGGACTAATCTTAGCAATAGTGACAGGAATAATTTGACTGGCGTAGAAGAAATATCAATCAAGAATAATTATTTTATAAATTAATATGTATAACATTTTACTGTGTAATAAGGTAACTAAATCATATTATAATATATTTAGTTGAAAAAAAAGAGCTTGATACTTCCGTAAATGTCAATTGCAAGCATGGTGCATTCAACAGATCAAAAATTTAAACCGTTATTTAATGTTCTTGTATGAAATAAAATACCATAAATCCGCCTGTTCACTGTTGATTGTTGATACCTACATATATTTTATTTTATTATTCAATAAGACAATATATATTTAATAACTTGAAGTTTTTTTCATTGACACAGTGGAAGTTCATAATTATAAATTTAAAAAAAACAGTTATAAATAGAAACACAGTTAGATTCCACAGTGAGTTTTTTTATTTGTATATAGTGTGCCTCTGAAGATACCAGCTGTGACTGGCGAAAGCGCTTAGGCAAATAAAAATACTCAGTGTGGAATATAAATTTGAAATTATAAGTTTTTTTTTACAATATATAATTCTTGAAATTTTTAATAAATAAAAATAAAAAAGTGTTTATTACTTGAAAACTACTTGAAATTGTGCTTAACACTAAACCGGTTGTAGGTTTTTGTCTTGATAAATAGTGGAATTGATTTTAAACACGTTTCTTATTATTATCTATTAAAAATTTTCAATAAAACCATATATACCTATTACTTGAAATTTTTAATAAATAAAAATAAAAAACGTGTTTACTCCTTGAAAACTACTTGAAAATGGTTGTAGGCTGTAGTCTTGTAGTGGAACTAGGGGCACTTCCCTGTTGCTATCGCGGCCCAACCCCCAACGGCCGCTGCGCGGCTTGTTTAGTAACCGCTACGCAGCAGTTGCGTAATAAACTTATAAACTATATATGGTCAAATATACCATTTAGGACACTAAACAACATTTAAAAACTAAATATCTTTACGTAAAAACGTTAAAATCAAGTAATAAAACAGTATTTTTATAGTAAAAATGCGGAAATTATAAAAAAAATATTTTCGAAAATGTTTTGAAAGAAATGCGTTATATGAAATGCGTACATTTGAAATAGCAAACATTGATAATTTGAATTGTACATTTGAAATATCATTTAGAACAGTGCACAACAGTTAATACTGAATATCTTTTTATAATAATACAATAATAATGATAAATTATCCATATATATATTTTAATAATTTTATATATATATATATATATATATATATATATATATATATATATATATATATATATATATATATATATATATATATATATATATATATATATATATATATATATATATATATATATATATATATATATATATATATATATATATATATATATATATATATATATATATATATATATATATATATATATATATATATATATATATATATATATATATATATATATATATATATATATATATATATATATATATATATATATATATATATATATATATATATATATATATATATATATATATATATATATATATATATATATATATATATATATATATATATATATATATATATATATATATATATATATATATATATATATATATATATATATATATATATATATATATATATATATATATATATATATATATATATATATATATATATATATATATATATATATATATATATATATATATATATATATATATATATATATATATATATATATTGAGAAGGTGTGTGATAGTGAAACAGATTTTGATATGCTTCAACACTTCCTTCCACCAACAGTCAGCGATAGAGGCAATGAGACTCATGAAAATTTTACTCTCAGGGTCATGTTTTTAATCGTGAACCTATATGAAGACAAAATGAATTCAAACAATTGAATTAAATTAAATAAAAATATCAACTGAATATGAGAGATAATGATGTACTGCATTAGGAAGACAGAGAGATAACGCACTTTGAGATATTTACATTTTTATTGTAGAAATAAATTATAATACATGACTCTAAAATATCAAACTTTGTTTGTATAGTACCAACTATTTCCTATAAGAGGAAAATGAAAATTGAATATAAAAGTGAAATTTTTAAATATTTGTTATAAAAATAATGTTAAAGATTGAAACTTATATATAACATGAATTTACATCAAAATCAAACCAAACAAAATCTCTTTCATATCATACTCAAAATCATGATTTCAATCTATATTAGGTTCAAACATAATGGATTCACATTCATATATTCAGACAATAAAATCATAAAGGTATAACTCATCATACAGCTATGGAGTAAACATTATAAAACAATATCGACTCGCAGCATGAATAAGGAGAATCCCCTCGATGACCAATATCTTCAAATGAATCCGGTTGTAGAAGATGTATTTAGATTTTAAAATTCTCGTGACTATTTGTATCTTGATCCCTCTATGTTACAATAAAATCCAAGTGAAGAAATTTGTTTGTGTCCAAGTAAAAATCCAAGTGAAGAAATTTGTTTGTGTCCAAGTAAAAATCCAAATGAAGAAATTGTCTCCGACAATTTCCTATATGTGACTCCTTTGTCGTCAGTTATAAAATTTTAGGTTAGGCAGAATTAAATGTCGTACATTTCATCGTCGTGTATATGCAAGCATGGTAATTGCAAAATAATATCCAAATAAAATATATTTCCAATGGAAAACTAAATGGAATAACATTCGAATAATCCATTTGTAGAATTAAATAAAAATTATGTTCGTCAGAATGGGTGCACAATATCAGGGTAGGATTGAATTTGGGATGACTGACATTTATATCAGCATCTAGATTATAGAAAAGAAAACAGGATTATTGGTTTGAAAAATGATCTCTCGCAAAACTATCTTGACATACGAACACATAAAACAAACTTACCCCAAATTCAGAAATTCTAATCGACGTCGGCCGCCATTTTCCTACACTGGCCGTACCGCTTCGATAGGTGTATGCAAAAAGAAAGAATTTGACATAAGCTTTGCTAATCATAAAAAATATTGCTACCTGACAAAAATCAATTTAGTGTGTTCGAACATAAAAAAAAACTATAAATTCCCAATTATTAATTTTTCCCTATACATAATTTTCTATAACATGACAATATATATATATATATATATATATATATATATATATATATATATATATATATATATATATATATATATATATATATATATATATATATATATATATATATATATATATATATATATATATATATATATATATATATATATATATATATATATATATATATATATATATATATATATATATATATATATATATATATATATATATATATATATATATATATATATATATATATATATATATATATATGGGTCGGTGGCAGAGCGGTTAGCGCGGTGGGCTAGTAATCCAGTGGTCGCGAGTTCGAATCCTGCCTCGACCGATTTCGTTCACCTATAGCGCAAGCATTTATTTGCTTATTTTAGGGAACGTAGGAAGATGTATATGTACTTGTTTAACAAGGACATATTCATTTTTTTTAAAAAAAAAAAAAAAAGTTACACAATAGACATGGTAAAACAACGATATACTTATCTACCCTTCAAAAAAATATAACCTGAAACATACAAAATCATGTTAACGGATTAAAAAATATTGACCTGTAAAACGAATACTGTTTGAAATATAAAATATTATTCCTTCAGAACATAACCTTCTAATATGTATCCCCAATTCCTAAATACAAATATCTCAAAAAATTTAACTTTAAAATATTTAAGTACAATTTGACATAACAGAGTTCCGCTTGTAAGAAAAGAAAACTCCTAACAAAAACAAAAAAAATGATCCCAATTAATGAAATAACATAACACCCAATTAAATGATAAAATAAAATTAAAACGACTCATTTAGAGTTACTTTATGATCTTTTATTACATCAATTTTTACACTTTATAACAAGTGAAACTTACACCCTAAATCCCAAAAATAATTGAAGGCTCACAAGAAGACTACAATTTTTAAATTTAAAACTTTTCCCCTAACAAATTTTTAATTATTAGTAGAAAATTTGACTAAAAATACTCTCATATATCGCTCATTTTCATTTTTTTAGCTAAAACGACCGAAAAGGCTTTAGCATAAAGAATAATCTCTCAAGTCGCAAAGTACTTTCAAGCGAGATATAAAAAAAAAATGATCTCTTGGGAAATCAGATGTCCTCAAGCGAAATACAAAGACTTCTTGGCTCATCGGATGCCCTAAGGCGAGATACAAAATGCAAAATCCAATTATAAGCCGGAAAAATGCAGGGCTATCATGTGGAATGGAAAGTCTTAATATAAATATTATATAATTCCTAAAAAAAAATATAATATTTAACACAAAAACTGGTTAAACATTATTTAATACTATTCCTAACATCAATTATAAAAAAATTAAAAACCCCAAATCTTCAAAATAAATTTTAAAACATTTAATAAATTATGACAAAATGTCAATTATCACATCTATGAGATTCCATAGAATGAAATTCAGTTCAAGACCAAACAACCACACCTTCATATCTTGTATATAAAAGAAAATAAATAAATAAATTATTAATTAGCAGTGACATCACATACAAGATCCCTTCTTAATTAAAACTATTTGAACAAATAAATTCTGGAACCTACATATTTTATGTTTTCACACACATTACTACAAATTAATATTAAAATTATCCATTTTTAAAAATTAATTTTAAACCCTTCTCATGTTTCCTGTGATTTGATGTCTATCACTCAATGATTAAAGAAATTTGTATTTCTTTTACCCACAAAACGATGTAACCCATCACAATAAAATCTCAAATTCAATATTAAAATTTAATCTATCAGAATCAAATCCTTAAAACTGATTTATACAAAAAAAAAATATATAATACCACAGAAATTTAAACCAAATTCAAAATTTGTTTCTACTATTTGATCTCCATTACCAGATTTTTAAATTGTTTTGTATTCAGATTATATTATATTATGGTCGCACCACCATAACACCATACATCTAACGATAACAATATAATGTGCGGTTTACATTGTCACCTAAAAACAAAATAACATCTGACGATAGATATCCAACAATATTTACAAATAAAATTAATCATATATAAATTGTGAAGTAATGTAACTAACTGATGTCAGTAAAAAAAAATCATAATAAAATGTAAAATATTCATTTGTAAATCCCCAGTCTACATTATAAAAAAAAATAATATTTGTACCTAAAATAACCTTGTATGTTATGTCGATACCAATACTAACACATCACATCAAAATAAACATTCAAAAATAAAAAAAAATAAAATGTTTAAAACAAATCTATCTACAATAAATATTTCACCCCCATTCTGACAATCACCATTCATCATAATAAAAGATTCTAAAAATCTCTAAAAAAAAATTCTAAAAATCTCTAAATAAAAAAACTATTTACTTTTAATTAAATTTTTAAATTTGAATAAAGTGAAACAATTATCACTAAATATTAGTTGGATGATATTGAAATGCAAAATATTATGCTTAAAATGGTTTGAATCTAAAATAAATAATCAACGTTAACTCTTGTTGAGGTTCACTATGCATTTCCCCAGTCTTTGTAATTATAAAACATTATTTTATTTGATAAAAAAAAAATAAAAAAAATATATGAACATATTAATAGTCGCTCATTAATACTTTACATTGATGACAGGAAACGACAAACTTGGACACTGTTAGATCCATATACAGCGGGATCCTAGAAAAGCATACAAAAAAAATTCGAAATTAGTTCAATGGACGTAAACAATCAATTACTGTCATCCCATTATCAACCCTGTTTAACAATATCCTTGATATGAAAATTCCCAACTTTTTTATTTGACATATCAGCAAGTGTATAAACTAAAGGTGAAATTTTTCCAATTATTTTATTCTTTACATAACGAGGAGCCAATTTACTAGTAAAATAATCAACACTTTTGGACAAAGGAAAATTTTTCCTATAAACATAATCACCAACGTTATATTCTTTTTCAATCCGACCCTTATTATATTCACCAGCCACTCTTTTAGACGCTTCAAACAAGTTATCTTGAACTTTTATGAAAATATCATTTAAATAAGAAAGTTTGTCAATATAATCATTTGGGAGCTCAACTGTCACTTCATCAAATGAGGAAGGCCCAGTATCATATCTATTATGATGATTACCTTTTATTATGAATTCCCTTCCAAAAAAAATAAAGTATGGAGTATAACCAGTAGACATATTAATTGATGAATTCATCGCTGAGCAAATAGGGATAATGTGACTACACCAATCTCGTTGTCTATCGTGAACCATTGCTGCAAGCGCCGTGATGGCTGTTCTATGGTACCTTTCGACGATGTTGTCTTGGGGCGTATAAAGAGACGTATAATATAAATATGGGATGTCATATTTTTTAATTAAATCCTTGAATTTATTGGCAGTGAATTGAACTCCATTATCGGCTAAAATAATGGCTGGAACCCCATATGGTAAGAAAATATAGTTCTCCAAATTCTTCACAACATTTTCGGCATTTGCTTTTTTCATAGGAAAAAGCCACAAATATTTGGAAAATGCGTCCAAAACTGACAGAATATATACATTACCAAGTTTTGAACGAGGAAAAGGGCCCACTATGTCGGTCGAAATCATAACCATCGGTTTGTGTATTTTACTGCTACTTGACATTAATCCTAATGGTTTTTGTTGGTAAAATTTAAACATTTTACAAGATTCACAACCATTGATATATTCCCTCACTTCTAAAAACATACGAGGCCAATAATACAATAATTGAATTTTTTTGAACGTCTTAAAAATACCTAAGTGAGCAGATTCGACCGAGTCATGATGAGATTTAATTATACCTAATCGATCCTTTTTTGGTACTACTAATTTCCATTCAAACTCTTTTAACAATGGTGAATCAATCTTAGTATAGCGAAAAAGTTTTTCGTCCTTTATCATATAATTCAGAAATTCCTGTGATTTATTTTTACAACCATTATACACTCTCATATACCAATGATCTTCTATGACGTCAATGGTATTTAAAGTCGCCACCTCGACGCGGGATAATGCATCGGGGACAACGTTCAGAGCGCCACGTCTATGAATTACTTCAAAAGAGAACTGTGAAAGTTCCGTAGCCCATCTGGCAAGACGACCAGTCGGATTCTTCAATGTAATAAGCCATTTCAAGCTAGAATGATCAGTGATTAATTTGAATTGTGAACCGTCCAAGTACGGACGAAAATGACGAATAGCTTCTAAAGCAGCCAATAATTCACGTTCAGTTATTGCGAAATTAATTTCATTTTTATGTAATGATCTTGAGTAATAAGCAATGACGTGCTCATTCCCGTCTATTATTTGAGACAAAACAGCGCCGATTCCTACTGAGCTGGCGTCAGTATGCAATTCAAAAGGAAAAGAGAAATCAGGGTTTCTTAATAAAGGGGCCGTGGTCAATGCCACTTTTAATGAATTAAAAGCTTTATTCGCTTCATCACTCCATTTAAAATTACTAATCCCTTTTCTCACACTTGTTAAACGAGTAAGAGGCACTGACAAATCAGAAAAATTTTTAATAAAGCGACGATAGTATGAACAAACCCCAATGAACTTTCGGATATCTTTCGCACATTTCGGAGTGGGAAAATTTATTACAGATTCAATCTTTTGAGGGTTTGTTCGAAGCCCATGTGAATCAACAATATAACCCAAATATTTCAACTCTTTCCTACAAAATTCGCATTTTTTTAAATTTATTGTGAAATTTGCCTCTTTTAATTTATTTAAAACTTGTTTTAATATTTTTATATGGGACTCAAAATCGGGGGACAAGACAATTAGATCGTCTACATAAATAAATACAGACTTATCAAATTCAGGACCAAAAATTTGTTCCATCGCTCTCTGCATTTCGGCTCCTGAATTTTTTAAACCAAAGGGTAAAACCGTAAATTCAAATAATCCACGACCAGGTACAACAAATGCCGTCTTTTCGCGCGAGGAATCATCTAACCTGATCTGCCAATAAGCTTTGCTAAGGTCGATGCTTGTAATATAGGTAGCCCCATTTAAGTTCTGTAAAATGGACTGAATATGAGGAAGAGGATAAGAATCTCTTACAGTGACTGAATTAAGCTTCCTACTATCCAAACAAAATCGAGAGGAGCCGTCTGGTTTTGGAACCATTATAACGGGGTTACTCCAAGGTGATTTCGAAGGCTGAACTACACCGAGCGACAACATATCATTCAATTCATTCTCCAATTGGGCCAACCGCGCCGGTGATAGAGGATAATATCGTTGTTTTATAGGATCACCTGTAGTGATAATCTTATGTTGGACAATATTGGTTCTCCCCAGTCCTTTTTTTTCGAAAGAAATTTCTTCGAATTGAATAATTATTTTATTCAATTCTTCTTTTTCTTTGAAGGATAAATCAGAGGGCACAGATAACGCACCAATACAGTTCAACATTTCAGAATCTTTTAGTACCCGAACATTTTTCAATAACTCAGGACATAAATCGAATTTATACAAACAGTCCACCCCCAAAATTATATCTGGATTTAAATTATTAACTATTAAAAAATCAACATTTTTCGTTATATTGTCAACGCTTATAGGAAGAACGACCATTTGTGTTACTGACTGATTACCTTGGTTAGCTAATGAGATAAATGTATTAACATTTTTTATATTTAAAATATGACGAGGTAAAGAATTAAAAAAATTTACACTCATACAACTCACCATAGCACCAGAATCTAATAGACCATTTGAAATTATGTTCTGTATTTTAAAAATCAAGTAAGGTCTAATATCTTTATTTTTACAACAAATAATTGGAGCGACCTTTAAACTGGTCATAAATAATTTAACAAACTGTAAATACTCCTTCCAAGCAATCGGATCCTCATAACTTATGCGCTGGGATGGACCCCCAGCGATACTTCGTTTTTTGATGACGAAGCAACATTAATTGGAACGCTCGACGTTACAAAATTATTATTAGACACCAGTTTATTCTTACTATTTTTCCTGCAACAATCTCGAGTTAAAATATTCGCTTTTTTACAAATAAAACAAATAAAACCCTTAACCTTTTGACATTTAGAAAAATGATGACCCGCACTATTACATTTTTGACAAATAATATAATTTTTTTCTGTGATTGTCGATACTATGGGATGTGAATTGTTATTATTTTTCATGACGTTATTAACAAAAAATTTAAATTTGTTTTCCTTAGTATACCTAAAACTATTCCCTTCATAAATCCTGGCAATTTTTATCAGTTCCTTTATTGTTTTTCCTTGATTAGACATTATTAAAGGTTCAAATTCAGGTCTGATATTTCTCGAGACAAGGTGAAAAAGACGCTGTTCGGGCCAGGGATAATCTAACATTCCGGCCAAATATTCGATATATGTGAGGAATTCGGAAACTTTTTCATTAGGAAGCTGAACCCTTAAAATGAGGTTCTGCTGTTTGTCGAAATCTGAACAGTGATCCTCGAATCTATCTATAAAACCTCTTTTCAATTCTTCCCAATTGTTATAATACGTATGGTTAGAGCGGTACCATACACTAGCGATGCCTGACAAAAGGTCAGCGAAAGCTCTAAATAGTTGTTTTTCTGGAATTAAACGTGCTTGTCTATAAATATTAAGCTCATCCAAAAACTCACGGACATCAGAAGTACCATCATAACGCAACTTTAAGTCATTTAAACCCGACACCTTTACATCGCGTATAAAATGAGGGGGTTCGTGATCTATATTTGACTTTGGCAAATCACTTTGCATATTTTCTGATACTACTTTATTTTTACGATTCGGAATTTCAGATAAATTCAAATAATTGGTAAAATCTGAGACTTGACATGGATAATCGTTCACCGCACTACTTTTGTTAACAATGTCATCATCTTCATCTATTGCTGATTGTTTCAACAACTTTTTGACATTACTAATTGTACTATTATATAATCTTGCTTGTAATCTTAGATCCTTTAATTTGTTGGCTGATGGTAAACCACGCATTTTTAAATGATTTATTAATTCCACTTTCGAGTTAAAAATTGAATCCGGAATAGGTTCCATAATTAATCGTTTTAAAATTAAACAATCGAACTAGATTAAACTGATAGTTAATGCATAAAACACTTCAAAAATAAAAAAAAAATGTTGAACATTTGACACTTTGATTCGTATATAAAAAGAAACTGATTTCAGAATAAGAATTTATGATTTACATAAATGGAATACTCGAAAAGAATAAAAAAATAAAAAAAAGTCAACGATTACCCAACTATTGTTCAATATTCTTTAGATATTATGATATCTCAAAGATGAAACCAAAACTTTATTTTGAATTTGACAAGATGATTTCTGCGTCAAACAAGTATATGAAAATTACGATTAACTTTATAGTATGTTGTATTAAACGTTCAAAAACCATAAATAACATAAGACTGACCTTAAAACGATTCTGAATAACAGTAATTTGGTAATATTCATCCTATTAAACCATATTTAACGTTTATTATTAACGCATTATATTTACAATGTCAGAATGACAACTCGTATTTATGTCGGTAAGAAGATTTCTATAATATATAACAATTAATCGCTCGTGATATTCGAAATACAGAAAATATTGAATAGATAACTGAATCACATAAAAGTATGACCGTTTATTCACAGGTGGCGTTAATTCGTTTCTATAAAATTCATTGAACAAATAATTATTGATTCCCTTTAAAATAACAAATAATGACCTCTTTTTAAAAATAAAACACTATATTTAATGATAAACAAAATCACACCTCAATATGGAATATTAATCTTCCTAAAAAATAACTGGAAAAATGCATAATAAACTCAAAACATATATAAAAAAAACTGTAGTAGTGAAAAATTCAATATAATAAATAATACTTTTTTACCTCCACTTATTTGTATTAAATGTGAGATTTTCCCTTTAAAATCATCTGAATATTATGGTATTAATATAAAAGCTTCCAGAAGTGAATCTCGAATAAAACAAAATCCAAAATCTGAAAATTGTAAAAAGAATTAATCTCACCTGTTAAACAACGATGAAAATTTTCACACTTCCCCCTTTAACAAATAAATCCCCAAGAATACTAATTGAAAATTATTTAACAATTCCTTTCCACACTATAATGAAGTTAAAAAAATAAATCTTGATAAAACACCAAAACTAATTTGTTTATATTTAAGAAGAAAAGAAAAAAAATTAAAATGAATATGTTGAAATATTCTCTAAAAAAAATCACTAAGTTATTCTTCCAATTAATAATCAACTTTTCAAACAAGAACTTTCTTTTCAAAAAAATAATTAAAATTGAATTTGTAAATATGACTGTTCACTTCCAAAGTTGGAAAAGATCTGTCTCCCCACAGAATGCAATTACAATAATACAATAATTATAATTTCCCTCAAAAAAAAATACACTCAACAATAATTCTTGTCACTAGGCAATTGATAATTTTTTTTTACTGAAACAATACATTCTGTACAACATTCTGCATATATAAAAAAATTCAAATTATGTAGGTAATGAAATTTCTTTTGACATTGAAAATTTGTCAAATATAAAAAAAATCTTCAAATAAATGCTTCTGTATGCTGGAATAAAAAGAGACATAATAAAATTCAGATTCTTTCAACGATCAGTTATAAAATGATAGAAAAAACACAAAACAATCACTTAACTTTTGACGATGTGAGATATGCTCAAAGCCAAATTGTATTGATGTTGTACATAACTGAGCATCAGATCTTTCCTGGTCATCCTCCAAGCCATGTTGATCATCTTAGTGTCCTTGTCAGTTTTAAGGAAGGTTAAAAGGTGGGATTTATATGGAATATAGGAGTTCCTACCTAACGTAAACTTTCTATAGATTCTACCTATTAATCTCTCCCCTCCAAACACAGTACAACAAAATAAAGGTATAAAATTTAAAATCTGGGCGCCAGTCCTCACATAAATTCACGATCCATGAACGCCTAATAGTACACGCCAAAGAATTTTTAAAAATTAAGCTCCTCGATGTGACTTTAATGAGAAGGGTTCCACGTTGGGCCGCCAATGAGAAGGTGTGTGATAGTGAAACAGATTTTGATATGCTTCAACACTTTCTTCCACCAACAGTCAGCGATAGAGGCAATGAGACTCATGAAAATTTTACTCTCAGGGTCATGTTTTTAATCGTGAACCTATATGAAGACAAAATGAATTCAAACAATTGAATTAAATTAAATAAAAATATCAACTGAATATGAGAGATAATGATTTACTGCATTAGGAAGACAGAGAGATAACGCACTTTGAGATATTCACATTTTTATTGTAGAAATAAATTATAATACATGACTCTAAAATATCAAACTTTGTTTGTATAGTACCAACTATTTCCTATAAGAGGAAAATGAAAATTGAATATAAAAGTGAAATTTTTAAATATTTGTTATAAAAATAATGTTAAAGATTGAAACTTATATATAACATGAATTTACATCAAAATCAAACCAAACAAAATCTCTTTCATATCATACTCAAAATCATGATTTCAATCTATATTAGGTTCAAACATAATGGATTCACATTCATATATTCAGACAATAAAATCATAAAGGTATAACTCATCATACAGCTATGGAGTAAACATTATAAAACAATATCGACTCGCAGCATGAATAAGGAGAATCCCCTCGATGACCAATATCTTCAAATGAATCCGGTTGTAGAAGATGTATTTAGATTTTAAAATTCTCGTGACTATTTGTATCTTGATCCCTCTATGTTACAATAAAATCCAAGTGAAGAAATTTGTTTGTGTCCAAGTAAAAATCCAAGTGAAGAAATTTGTTTGTGTCCAAGTAAAAATCCAAATGAAGAAATTGTCTCCGACAATTTCCTATATGTGACTCCTTTGTCGTCAGTTATAAAATTTTAGGTTAGGCAGAATTAAATGTCGTACATTTCATCGTCGTGTATATGCAAGCATGGTAATTGCAAAATAATATCCAAATAAAATATATTTCCAATGGAAAACTAAATGGAATAACATTCGAATAATCCATTTGTAGAATTAAATAAAAATTATGTTCGTCAGAATGGGTGCACAATATCAGGGTAGGATTGAATTTGGGATGACTGACATTTATATCAGCATCTAGATTATAGAAAAGAAAACAGGATTATTGGTTTGAAAAATGATCTCTCGCAAAACTATCTTGACATACGAACACATAAAACAAACTTACCCCAAATTCAGAAATTCTAATCGACGTCGGCCGCCATTTTCCTACACTGGCCGTACCGCTTCGATAGGTGTATGCAAAAAGAAAGAATTTGACATAAGCTTTGCTAATCATAAAAAATATTGCTACCTGACAAAAATCAATTTAGTGTGTTCGAACATAAAAAAAAACTATAAATTCCCAATTATTCATTTTTCCCTATACATAATTTTCTATAACATGACAATATATATATATATATATATATATATATATATATATATATATATATATATATATATATATATATATATATATATATATATATATATATATATATATATATATATATATATATATATATCCCGCAATACTTGTTGCGTCACCTATGTGAAATTCGTATAGGGTTGTTGCGTCCACCAACTTTTCGCGTCCGGTATACGGACGCAAGATAATTTTCACGCCAAAAACTACCATTCTGTTGCTTATACCATAGAGAATCAACTGGCAAAAATTTACATGGAAGCAAAAAAAATATCAAAATATCTTGAAATGAATATTATTAGTTCAACCATTACCCGCACGGAGATTTGTTTAGTGTATATTTTGAAGGTGTATATTTTTACTAAGCCACCGATCGTTTTGCATCCGCGGCAAAATATTACATGTTGACCTTGGCCGCACGGAGATTTGTTCGGAGTATATTTTGAAGGTGATTTATATATATGGCTCCGATCGTCTTGCGTCCGCGCTCAATACTGTTCTACCATGTCTCTGTGACCTTCGCGATAAAATGAATACAATTCAACGCATTTTAAATATTGCCTTGAAAAAGCGCGTACCTACCTACTTACTTTTATTTTTACGACTTCATACAACTGTCGATATATGTATTGATACCTACTCTCTCTCGTGCGCGTACCTACTTACTTTTATTTTTACATCGTTCATAAAACTATCAATTTGTTTATTGTTACTCTGATGCGCGTACCTACTTACTTACTATTGCAATGTTAATATTTTTTATAGAAAATTAAATTATCTCGTTTTGGTGTTTCGGCTTGTTTCGATATTTTTAAAAACTTTGGAAATATAGGCAGTTAAACACATAAATTTATCATGATAAATATTTTTATTAATAAAAAATGTTTGAGAATTTCTAGAATTTTTTTGAAAACATCAATTTGATATTTTTTATTTATCTATATTTTGTGTGTCATGACGTCTGTGTGTCCCCCCCCCCTTATAACATTTGATTCGCTCAATGCACAGAGCCCAAAATTTCAGAATATATAAATAGTAATAGGCCTACAAAACTTTTATACTCAGAATTTTGAATTTTCGTTTCAGTCAGGGGTTATCAACTTTTGAATTTTTACTTTATTTTTCCATATATCTCAGAAACCATAAAAGCTAGAACGCTGAAAATTGGTACCACAAATAGACAAATACATAATCTCAAATAAGTTTTTTAAAAATAATTTTTGAGTTTCTCAAACATTTTGTATTAGGAAAAACATTTTTTTATGATAAATTTATGTGTTTAACGGCCTATATTTCCAAAGTTTTAAAAAATATCGAAAAAATCCGAAATACCCCAACTAGATAATTTAATTTTCTATAAAAAATATTAACATTGTAGCAGTACATCTCAATTTCTTTTTAACATTTTTTATTGAAATTGAATTTAGTGACGACTTCGCTTCATACAATTTGTATGGTAGTCCCATAGCCATACCATCACTCCATTTCCCTATTTGGGGTAGGCAGAGAGAACCGAATGCCAGACTCCTCTCTCTTGAAATACCTTCCTCGCTTCATTCACGTTCATACATCGTCTCATACACGCTCTTCTATTATTCTTACTTCTAACATCACCATCTTTCAAAATCCCATTTATGTGATCGTGCCAAATTTTACTGGCCGACCTCTACTTTTCGTTCCTCTTTTATCAGACTTGTATACTTTTTTTGTCAGACGGTCATCTTTCATTCTTTCTATGTGGCCGAACCACCTTAGGGCATTTATTTTAATCTTACTTACGATATTTCTTTCAATCATACATTCTCGTCTAATATCCTCATTTCTTATTCTATCATACATCGTTTTACCACACATTCGTCTTAGTGACCTCATTTCAACCGAGTTAATTCTACTTTCATGCGTCTTCTGCCATGTCCATGTCTCACTAGCATACATAAGAGTCGGTGCGACGATACCATTGTGTACCGCGAGCTTCGCTTGCCTCGAAATAATTGGGTCTGCCATTACCGGTCTTAATGCACCGTTCATTCTATTACCTGCCGTTACTCTCCTTTCAATATCTTTTTCCAATCTTCCATCACGCTGAAACATGCTTCCTAAGTATGGTATGGTAGTCGTCTATACACATTACACAATATATTATGTAAGAAGACCTTATAGTTTGTTACTTTATCTCCAAACATATCATACATACCATCAGGCTGTTTTCATATTCCGGGTTGGAAAAGAGGACTGACCTCCATACTGTCCACGTATTTGGATGGTAAAATCATGAGAATAGCCATGTGATCAATAACATCAGGTTTTTTTTTTCATGAATGCGGGTTTGTTATTTAAAAATACGCACTTACATCATTTAATTTCCGAAACTGAAAGTTTATTGGGTAAGAAATATTCTGCACTAAGTTGTATTATTTTTATGCACAACAGATATTTAATGTATTTTAAACTCAAGGAGACAAGTCCCGTCAATCGGTGAAATCAAAACCCTCACGATTACCCATATCAAGGATAAAATTTTCATGTGGATTCTATAATATCTTAAGATATCTAATATAATTATATCCAGGATTTCACTTCTTGGCCGGACTTGCCCCTGATCTAGTCGTATTTGTCAAATCTTTTTATTAAAACATTATGTAGTGCGATGATCTGCACATATGTATAATATAGAGATATTAAAAATAAACATTCCGCACAGACAATTAAAAAGTAATTGTAGTGTATGTAACTCACACTACATTAGTACTGAATAGTTCAATGATCTATACTTAAAATAATGTAAAGGATATTGAAACTAAACATTCACACAAACAATTAAAAAGTTAATTAAGTGTACATAACTCTTAACATAATGAAAGATATATTAAAACTAAACATTCCGCACAAACAATTAAAAAGTAACTTACTCCAAGTACTAATTTGTTCAATGATCTGCACTAAGTATATAGAGATACATTGAAGTCTAAAACGTTTTACTTTACTTTTTGAGTGATTTAAGTCTAACCTATGTATCTTAGTTGAAATAAAATCATCAAAATATACACAAAATAATTGAAAAATATTTGTTTTTCGTAAACATTTTTATGTTAAATTATTTATTAAAATATATACGTAAAACAATAATTATTTTCTTCTGCCAAATATTTTGCACAAAATGATTCAATATTATCTGCAATGTATACCTACTAAGTATGTCGTATATGCCATTTAGGAAAAATAATTGATAGTGTATTTTTTAACTTATAGGGTGTATCGTAATTGTTTAAAATGTAGAAAACGATAACTATATTAAAGTAACCTCGAGGGAATTTATTATAATATGGTGCATGAGTTAGTAATTCAGTTTTAATAATGTATTTCGTAATATTTAGAATTAAAGGTTGTTCTTTCAAAATAATTGTCTTAAGTCTATCATTATTTTCTTTTTACGGTGCCACTATTTTTACGACCGGAATTGGCGGGAAAAGCGTTTTCCCGCCAAAAAGTGTCTATTTACACGACAAATTTTCTGACGTCGTCTATGTTTTTAGGTCATTTATAACCATAGAAAGCGCAGATAAATCAAAATACAAAAATATTTTCCTTTGTCATTTTTTCAATGGTCATAAAAATGCATCATGGAAACCAACTTGAAGAAAAAATAAATAATATTGGCATCTCATTACATTTACTTAATTTTATAAATCATTTTTTTATCGAGATCTACAATTATAACAAAGTATAAACAAAGGTAAATATTTTTATAACTTGATTTATCTGCGTTTTCTGTGGTTATTTTTGGTTTTCGTCAATGGTTGAGTCGTGTAAATAGTCGTAGCCTTCTTTTTAATAATAGATATTCTTCATTTTGAGGTGTGGATAATATGTTCATCTGATTTTTAGCGCAATAATCCGTGACATTAAATTTGAGCTAAACATATCTAATTATTGTGTAATCTTGATGTTAAAACCTAAGTATATTTTATAGACAGAAAATATAAGGCCCTTACTAGGCGAAACGCGTCCTAATAATAAGAATAAAATTCATATTTATTTATTTATCTTTTTGTACATAATATAAACAAATATAAAGCACACTAGCGGGCTTATTGCCATTAGGCAATTTTTTCCAAGCAACCAGATTGACAGAATTATATATGTACCTACATCAACAAAAAATGAAAGCTAAAAAAGAACAAAGAAAATATACATAACACCAAGATAAACAATAAAAAAAATAAAATAATAGCATAACAAAAAAAAGGATTGGGAAAGAACAAGAAGAGGAAACCGAGATCAGGTGTCAAGGGGTAAATATTCCTTCTTTAGTAAATATTACGTAGCAAAGGGAAGGAAGGAAAAGGAGAGGGATCAGGTATTTTCGGAGAGATATCCCTGCTTTAGTCTTTTCTTGAAAATGGAAAGCGAGTTTGACGAAGTTATTTATATCAGGACTCAAATTATTCCAGAGTCTTGCTGAACATACTTCAAAGGTTGAGTTGAAAAATTCAGTGTTGTGAATTGGGATAGTTAATGTAGTACGTTCAGCAGATCGAAGCGATAGGCCGTGATTAGATAAATAGGTGAATTTGGTTTTAACGTACCTACTGCGGTGAATTACATAGGGTTAAAGAGCGTATTGTATAGAAGTGACAAAGTATATATCGCTGTTGTATCTTAGGCAAATTGAGAAGATTACGGTAAGAGGAAATGTGATCGTTTTTTTACGTTCAAAGATGAAGCAGATACAAACATCATATTATTAACATGTAGAGCTATTAATCTGTTTTGATTTTTTAAACACATATTATTTAAACTAATAAACACATATAATATGCACAACATAATCATTATCGCGCCGCTAACTTGTTGAACTGAAAAAAAATAACTTGCTAAGCTGTCAATAATTTATGTATGACAATCACACACAATCTTAGTAGAATATATGAGAATTTAGAATTTTTGTTTCAGTCAGGGGTTATCAACTTTTGAATTATACTTTATTTTTCCATATATCTCAGAAACCATAAAAGCTAAAACGCTGAAAATTGGTATAAACATAGACATATCTGTGGTATAAACATAGACAGATCTGTGTGTTTATATGGATGAACATGAAATTGATGTGCTTGCCCTGAACGAGACGTGGATTGATGAGGTCAGAGGTGCAACGGATAGGGCTATACCAGGTTACACTTTATATTTGGCACCACGACCAAGTCGAGGTGGAGGTGTAGGTTTTTATGTTCGTCGCGGACTTTCCTGTACGATTTTATCATATGAAAATAAATATTTAGAACAAATGTGGATAAAAATCAAGGCTCCAAACATCAGTATGATATTGGGTACATTATATAGACCGCATAGTAAGGGCGTAGGTGAATCAATTGAATGTATTAGTGATAATATATCTAACTTCATTTTTCATTGTGATAATATTTTTGTGCTAGGTGATCTTAATATTGATATTACGGACACCAAAGAAACTAATGCAAGAAAACTTTTGGAATCATTTAATATTTTTAATATGACTTCAGTTATGCATGAATCTACGAGAGTAACAAATACTTCATCAAAGATCATAGATTTGGTATTCACTAATGCACCTGAGAGAGTTACAAATCTCAGAGTGCATCATTGCAAGGATATGAGTGATCATGGTTTAATTGTTTGCGACTTAAAATTTCCTAAACCTAGAAAAGTAACAAAAACAATATCATTTAGAAATATCAAAGATATTGATGTAAATAATCTCAGTGCCGAAATAAATAATGGTCCGTTAGAATACATAAGATCAATAAATAATGTAGATGATATGGTTAAAATTTTCAATTCATATGTTATAGATTTATTTGACACCTTTGCACCAATACATACGAAAATAATAAGGGACAGACACAAACCTTGGATAACTGATACGATAAAATATATGATGCGGGTTAGAGACCGCGCCTATAGCCGATATCTAAAAACCAAAGCAGATATGCATTACACGTATTATAAGCAATTACGAAATTTGGTAACCTCCTCTATAAAAAGAGAAAAATCAGCTTTTTTCGCATATAACGTCAATTGTAATATTCACGATCCAAAAAAACTTTGGAAATCTCTGTCAAGCAGCCTTGAATTAAAGGAAAAACAACCCAGTATACCAACTGAATTAAATGATCCAGACAAAATTAATAACCATTTTATAAACCTAAATCAAAATATATCACACAACGTAGACTTACTTAATTACTATAATGTGAACAAGTATATAACCTCACAGTCTTTTAAGCTCCAAACTGTAGACGAAGCTGCAATTAGTAAACACATACAAACTATTAAATCTAATGCTATCGGGTGTGATGGTATTAGTATAAATATGATAAATCTCATTCTACCTTATACGCTTAGTACTATTACAACTATAATTAATAAATCATTGACATCTAGTACGGTACCAGAGATCTGGAAAAATGCACTTGTAAAACCACTGCCCAAAAAGACACCGATTTCAAGCTTAAATGATCTTAGACCAATTAGTATATTGCCCACTCTATCTAAATTACTTGAGAAAATCGTGTTTGATCAAACAGTAAAATATGCGGAAAAATGTAAAATTATACCCCCTCATCAGTCCGGCTTTCGTAAGGGTTACAGCACCACTTCAGCATTACAATGCATTACCGATGATTTACACACTTCATGTGACAAGGGAAAAGTATCAATATTGGTACTTCTCGATTTCTCCAAAGCTTTTGACATGATAAGTATTCCATTGCTCATATCGAAATTGCAGTTCTATGGATTTGACGATGGAACTATCAGATGGTTCCAAAGTTATTTCAGAGGAAGAACTCAGCGTCTGGTCTGCAGTGAACTCGGTGGGTCTTTGAAATACTCTACTGCTGTTAAGCTGACTCGTGGCGTTCCACAAGGGTCCATACTTGGACCATTGTTATTTGCTATATACACAGCTGATATGATGAATGTTCTAAATTATTGCAAATCACATATGCACGCAGATGACTCGCAAGTTTATTTGTCTTTTGAGCAACACAACGTGCAATCGGCCGTGGACATGATAAATACTGATTTGAGTAAAATTCATGCATGGGCACAAGCCCATGCACTACTTCTCAACCCCCAAAAGACTGTAGCACTGGTTGTGGGCCCAAAACAAAAAATTACTGCTGTGGAGAGCAGCGGCTTTAGGGTTGTCATTGATTCCACTGACATTCCATTTGTAAGCGTTGCACGTAATCTCGGTATAGTAATGGACCAACGGTTGAAATATGAAGAACATATAAAAAAAAAGGTGCAATGGGGCTATTCAAGGCTACGCCTTTTATATAAAATTCGAGAATATGTTTCGGTCAATGTTCGCAAACTGCTGACAGATAGTCTTGTTTTATCCATATTAGACTATGGGGATGCGGTGTATGGTCCTTCTTTGATAAAGAATACACAAAAGCAAATGCAACGTATCCAAAATGCGTGTGCACGTTTTTGTTACAAAATACCTAGGCGAGCACATGTTTCTCCATACCTTAAGCAGCACGGGATACTGAATATGTTTAACAGAAGGAAGTTTCATCATCTGTGTCAAATTTTCAGAATCATTAAAAGTAAGACACCTTCCTATCTGTATGACAGATTACAGTGGTCCCGTGATATTCACATGTATGCTACGAGACAAAGAGACCATCTACTTATTCTCCCCAGACATCGAACCACTGCCTTTGAAGGGAGTTATTCATACACATCAACCAAATATTGGAATGAATTGCCGCAGCACATTCGTACAGCAGCGTCACTGCGGAGCTTTAAAAAGCATTGCAGTGAATGGCTATTGAGTACATAAAATTAACCTATAATACAAGTAATAGTGCATTCTTTGTAAATTTATTTATTTTTTATTTTTATTTATTATTTCTCATGTTTTTTTTTACTTAATTCTTTTCTTTTTATTATTCCTGTTTAAATATTTTCGTATATAATTATATTTTTTTTTTTTTTTCTTTTCTTCTTTTGTATTATTACCTATATATTTTGTGATCGTTCAAGGCATTGCTGAAAACCAGCTGCACTGTGGGTCTCCACGGGTGTACAGCTGAGCAATAGCCTATTTGTTGCAAAATAATGCAAAACATGTTTAATTGTTTGTTTTTTCTTTTCTCATTTATATGCAACAAATAAATTATTATTTATTTATTTATTTATTTATTTACATATACAAAATCTCAAATAAGTATTTTCAAAAAAATTCCAGAGTTTCTCAAACATTTTTTGTTAAATAAAATTTTTTTTCATGATAAATTTATGAGTTTAACTGCCTATATTTCCATAGTTTTTAAAAATATCGAAAAAATCCGAAACACACCAACTAGATAATTTAATTTTCAATAAAAAATAGCAGTATTCTAGTAGTACATCTCAATTTTTTTAACAATTTTTATAAAAATTGAATTTAGTGACGACATTGCTTCATACAATGTGTATGGTAGTCCCATAGCCATACCATCACTCCATTTCCCTATTTGGGGTAGGCAGAGAGAACCGAATGCCAGACTCCTCTCTCTTGAAATACCTTCCTCGCTTCATTCACGTTCATACATCGTCTCATACACGCTCTTCTATTATTCTTACTTCTAACATCACCATCTTTCAAAATCCCATTTATGTGATCGTGCCAAATTTTTATTGGCCGACCTCTACTTTTCGTTCCTCTTTTATCAGACTTGTATACTTTTTTTGTCAGACGGTCATCTTTCATTCTTTCTATGTGGCCGAACCACCTTAGGGCATTTATTTTAATCTTACTTACGATATTTCTTTCAATCATACATTCTCGTCTAATATCCTCTAAAAATATTTTTTTTATGTTAAATTTATGAGATTAACTGCCTATATTTCCAAACTTTTTAAAAATTTCGAAAAAAGCCGAAATACCCCAACTAGATAATTTAATTTTCTATAAAAAATATTAAGATTGTATTAGCACATCTCGCATTTTTTTTAATAATTTTTATAAAAATTGAATTTAGTGACGACATTGCTTCATACAATTTGTATGGAAGTAGCCTACTCACAATATCTAAGAAGACTTAATAATTTGATACTAATCTCCCAACATACATACATACCATCATGCTGTTTTCATATTCTGGGTAGGATCAAAGGACTGACCTCCATACTATCCTATCTTGACATACATACCTAGGTACATGTGTTGTATAGAAAACCAAATATCTTAAAATATTAAATAATTTGTATTTATGGGTTTATAGTTTGGTACTTACCTATTCTTCAACTGTACATACTATCACTATCGACAGTTGGATCTCATGTGTTACATGCATTTAGTATAAAAAACAAAATATCTTAAAATATTCAATAATTTGGATTAATGATTTTATAGTTTGGTACTTATTCTTCAACTATACATACTATCGCTATCGACAGTTGGATCTCGTGTGTTTCATGCAACTAGTTTTATAATAGTCAAGATTTCAATCGAATATTGATTTTCGTTCAGTGTGTTAGTTTCTTTAAAAATGATCAAATTTATAAAAGTCGAGGTATCCATCGAATATTGATATTCATTTTCGTTCAGTGTTTTAGTTCCTAAATATTGATCCAACCATCAATTTGTTTAAAAGAACTTTGTTCTCTTAACATATCGACAATGTTTCAAGCCAGGATACGCGATATTTGTATGTAGGGTCTATATTTTTTACGGTTTTTCCAACTTTAAAGTCAAATAGAAAAACCGGAGCCCATATTCGGACGATAGACACTCTGATTATTGATTATGTACCACAATCAGAAGCATAGGCGGCTCGTGATTGAAATTATCTGCAGTTCATTTTTAGATAAACATAATATGTAGGTATCTACATTCATGTTTATAAATTTATTTAAAATTATTTCTCACGTAACTCTTGCTTGTCGGGGCTGGAAACACTAGGTAAATAAATTCGATGAAATTGTCGAATAGCAATGAAATGGCCACATGCGCAGGGTGCAAGGAAGTATTTATTATTATTTTTATATTTATATATTTTTTCAATGGCGAGCCTTTGAATTTTGTTTTATTCTATTATTTATTTTGAAAGAAATAATGTTTGGGTACATATTAAATTTATATGATGTACCTAGTACGTAAGTACTTCGTCTAATAAATAGTGACATTAAATAAAGTAGGTACCTATGTAGTGTGTTTATATAATATTTAAATAATGAATTTCCCCAACATTTTTTAACACAAAATTATCTTTTGACTAAATATATCACAACAAAAAAATCAAATAAAAACTTTTGTTATTTGTATAATATACGAGTACTTCAAAATATATAAAAGATTCATAAAATCGTAGATGTTTTACTCCCGGTTGATATCTATATGAAAATTAAAAAAAAAAGTTCAACGCTCTTAAATTTGTGCATGCCTTTCGATTACACGATTGTATAAAACTCTAGGATAGAGGAGATCAAATGTTTGTTGGTGTAACATCGTTGAAAAAACATTGAGATGGTCTTATGTTATAATAATGTAGTTTTCTTCAAAACTGCGTATAAAAACACCGTTGGACTCAACAGTAAGCTGTCAATAAATTGTCAATAAACTGTCAACAATAATTCACAATATGTTTCTAAACATCGTAGGTATTTAAAAAAACATAGTTGTTAAATTGATAATATCAGTCCATCGACATTGAAATAAACATCCCTATAATATAGAACGAGCAATTTAATTGATATATATTTTTTAATATCCTTATTGATATTACAAAAGATGTTTTTAATTTTACTCTGACACTAATGAACATTTGGACAAACTTCACAATCACACCACAGATGTTTGTCATAACATTGTACGTAAGTTAATGTAAAATAATCCTTACAAATAATAAGTAAAATGTTGTTATTACGCATGTTGATGTTTACTCATTATGGACAGTATTTATGTCTTCAATACGCATGTCTGGAGCAAAGCACGGACCGGGACAGTGTTCTGTCCTTTTCTAACACATACCAATGAAGCGCTATCTGTGTCGCTCACAATAACGGATCGGCAAAATTTCGTATAAGTATGAGATAATATGTAGAAAAATTACGTTCATATAAATTATGGACACAATCCTATAATATACGAATTTTGGCGCTATATACAAACACGCATCTACTAACAAAGTTACTAGGTACCATTATAACGTATTTTTGCAAGTGTTTTGAATAAGTTTTTTGGATATAATATATATTTATTAATTTTAGAAGGCAGTGTAGTGCACTTATGTACACACTAAGAAATCGCCTGTGTACAGAAGGCGTAGTAAGAAAGCTAGAACAAATGGACGTGAAAACTATATAAAATATACGAAATATATAAAATATCGAAAAATATACACATGGACGCAAGTGTGATGTCAATTATGCATAGGAAAGTTTTTTAATATACACCGGAAGTAGTAATAAAGATAGAAAAATGGACGTGAAAACTATATGAAGAAATATATGAAATATACAAAAATATACACCGGACGCAGTAATAAAGATAAAAATATGGACGTGAAAACTATAGGAAGATATTTGTAAAATATACAAAAAATATACACATGGACGCAAGTATGAAAATGACGTGTCAAACGTACCAAAATAGGATAAAACTGAATATTTATATTTTTCAATTTACAAGAAAAACCTTATGGCTACAATGATTGTGAGCAACAAATAGCTCTAAATTCACAAACATAAACCTAAAATAATAAGTAGAAGTGGTGGACGCCGACCTGTCGGATATTTGGCGGACGCAAAAAATGTAGTGGGATCTATATATATATATATATATATATATATATATATATATATATATATATATATATATATATATATATATATATATATATATATATATATATATATATATATATATAATTAAATAATGCGATTAAACGAATTACGAAAACATTACCCGTCCTCTTTTTGCGTATTATTATGACATATTGAAAGCAATGTTGTCAGTATTCAAAATGGACATTTCGCAGATTATTTCAGTTAAAATTTATTCTGAATGTTTAAAATTCCTTTATACAATAATATTGTCAATTTATGCAGAAAATACATTTTAAACGATTAATTTGTACTTTTTCCCATCAATTAATTTTTTATTTTAAATAAAAATTTCGAACGCAAGAATTATTTAAGGAAAAATTATTTCACTGGCGATCCGCTGAAGGACGAAAAAAGATGGCGTACAGTAATTATATTATAGATTGATTTTAAACAGGTTTTTTTATTTTTATTTATCAAAAATTTAAATGGAATTCCATCAAGAACTGACGATCGAAAAGTTAAATCTAATTCCTCCTAACGCTTTTTGTCCCGTTTCTATCGGGGTACGGTACGCTTTAACCATGATCCTGGAATCGGCGAGTCTGGTTATTACATTGAAGCGACTGCAATCTGACCTTTGTAACCCTTAGAAAGAGGAACCAGACAAATAGGATCATGGCTACACATAGCTAGTGATATAAATCCGCACGTAGATTTTTAAAAATCCAGAGGTGCGTGCCCCGCCCGGATTCGAACCGTCGACCTCACGCATGTGAGGCGACGACCTTACCGCTGAGCTATCACCGCTCGAAAAGTTAAATCTAATATAATATTAATTTATATTACAATACTTCGAAAAGCATAAAATGCTTGTGCTGAGAAAGTGAGTGCAGGTACATAACAAAAACACAAAATATTTTAAATAGACAATATTATAACAATACAAAACATAAGCATCAAAACATTAATCAATTTATAAGCCATGATTCTTTTAATCCTCTTTCTATTGTTATACTTTTTTTTGTTTAGGTACTAGCTGTTTATGATTTGACTCTCTCATTGAAAAAATGTTCTGCCATGTATTTGTAATGATAATAAACAAATTATTTTTAAAACAATGTTAACTGATACAAGCTATTCAGTGGAGAAAATCCAGTGCTAGTCAATATTTCTACATGGGCTTAAAATCCAAGAGTTAAAAAAAGATTCATTACTCACCGTTGCTTGATACTGCTTGTGCGACAAAGATAGTATTGAGGCGACAGATCACACACAGACCCGAGCTAATCCCTATATTTTTTTCAAAGCACGCCCTAACGGAGAGACAAGGTATCCTACATTAATTATTATTGTACACCGTCATCCACAATAAGATACTGTACCCTGAGTCGCTAATTTTGAATTTGTAAAAGTAAATCCTTTTTTTTATATTTATTACCTAACCGTGTTGTTACACGAATCAAATATTTAAATTTTAAACCTCTTTCCGTAGATTGTATACATTTTGTAGATGGGTTATTCCATCAAACTTCTTGAGCCTCTTCGCCGGGATAACCTAGTCTTTACGCACCATTTTTGTAAACCTAACCTACAAAAGTTTGGTAAAAATAGGTTGGTTAGGTTTGTTGCATTATATGTATATTAAAAAAAAGTAACTAAAATATTATAATAAATGACTAAATTGGTATTTTTACCAAACTTTGGTAGGTTGTGTATAAAAAAATGGTGTGAAGACAAGGCTATCCTCTTCGCCGTGGAGGGAAACGGTTCGCAAAAAATACACAAAATAACGATCTGCGCAATCATATGACGGGTTCAAATTTTTTTACGATTACTTTAACTATAACTTATATTACACCCTTGTTTCCGATGACAGAATTGGCCTAAAATAAAATAGAATAACAATACAAAATAAAATGTAATGCAAATATGGCAATTTCTTCCAACTAACCAGTGTTTCCAGCCCAGAGAAGCAATACAAATACAGTCTTATAAAATAAACAGATAATATAAACTACGAAATGAAAAAAAGACAGACTAATAATTATTTATATTCACAATTGATGTACATTAAATAATCATTGAAGTATGTTCCTACAATACCTACAACAAAAAAATAAATTTAAATAAAGGCAGCTACTAAAAATTATAGCATATTCATATATTTCACACATTTGCCCGTAACGGGAAAGGAAGGGAAGGAAAAAGGAAGAGAGAAGGACTTAATTTTTTACTGCTGTGAAAAATAACAGAATCTGCTAGATAACAAACAAAAATTAAAATATATAGGTAGACAAATTAAATTTTTAAACAATACACACTATACACAGGTTTCACCGCTATGCATCTATGTAGGTTTATAAAAAAATCTTGTAGCAATCATGATTAGCAGTGAATACATCAGAATGTGGGATACTGTCCGAGAGGTTGACATTATACCTATAGGTTTTGAAGTTTTATAAATAAAACAACAAGTATAAATTATGTTAACGTTCACCCATTTCAGATGCTCTGTTTTATTTTTACAAGATCCGACGACATTTTTTCTCTGGAGTGTCAAAATGGAAGTCGCGTTACTGGTTTGTAGTTGATAAGAGTCTACTCGGGCTGTTTATCCATTATAATGGGAGTCATTACTGCAATCGGCTTATGATATGCTCAAAGGCACAAATTTATGGTATTTACTCGTGTTTATATAAAACACGGACTTAATCCATGGTTACCCGACTTTGTCACAACCCTTCGCCATTAATCCTCAAAACGGTGACTGTGAATCGTAACAGAGATACGGGACAGCGGAACTAACCCTTTAGGGTTTATGAAATATCATATAATAAGGTGACCACGCTACTGATGAAATATCAAATAGAATAGATTAATGTGGTATTCCATGATTAGCAAACAGACAAGATTACACGAGGAACAAAATTTGAAGAAAAAATTGAAATCTCATCCATTTTATATCAAGTTATATCAATTTTTAAAAGGATATTTACAATGTAAATAGAACTTACCTACATGTAGGTATTTGTTTTTTTTTTGTCTTATTTTAAGAAATTCTAAAACTATTCCATAAACAATCCCATACATTCTCTAAATTAAGCATAAATGCTTGTGCTATAGGTGAACGAAATCGGTCGTGGCAGAATTCGAACTCCCGACAACTGGATTACTAATCCAACACGCTAACGGCTCTGCCACCAACCATATATGTATGTCTCTTTCTTCTGTGAAATATTGTACAATGTACACTGCTGTCCTACAACAGGTATTCCTAGTTGGGCAGCAGTTATCTAGTTTAATGACGTATATATAAATTTTGTGACAAAGAATAAATAAAAAAAATAATATGCCTACAAGCTCACCTGCATGAACACACAGATATTTTTATTGCGTAAACTGTGTAAATGTGATTCAATATGCGTAAATATTCTTTTGCGATTAGGCATACCTATCATATTGTTTTTTATATTTTTTTAAATTACTAAATCATAAAATAAAATAATCACATTGATAAATACTATTTTTTACCGTTTGTTAAGTTATATATTATAAACAGTACTAATTCACTCACGTAAGTAGTTCCCAGTGTTTACCATCGGGAAGACAATTAAATACTAAGAAAGAAAGCTGGTGAACATCCTTCAAGATTATGCAGAGCTTAGAGGTAAACCATTCGTTGAGAGATCGAATTAAACTATCAAGGGTCCCGGGTTCGATTCCCGGTGGAGACACAGTTTTTAGTTGTGTTTTCAGTCTGGATCTGTGAGACGATTAATATCGTATGTCTCCAGAATGTGGCAACTTGTTATTGTGTGCGTGTTAAATAATTATTTGACATAGTAACTGTTATTTGCCCGACAAGCTACATTAAATAAATAAATATATTTACAAAGCATACTGAAAATCTGAGATACTGAAAATTTCAAAGCTGATGTTTAAAATAAAATTGATCAAAAGAATTTTATAAATCATGGTCACAACAAATATAATGTATTTTTTTCTCTCCATTTTTATATTATTGTAATCTACCCCTTTACAATATAACAATATGTTTTAAATATCAATGAAATAATATTTAACAAAATCATAAAACTGTTTTAAAATGTCAAATAAGTAAATGCGAGGTAATCAAAATTGTATTAGTATTCATAGGAAAGCGTTTTTGTAAAAAATATTTCAAAATTAATAATACACTTCCTTGCTCTCTGTGCAAGTGGCGAGTTTATTGTCAAATGGCAATTTCTTCCAACTAATCAGTGTTTCCAGCCCATTGAAGAAATATTTGTGTGAGAAATTAATTTTAATAAAATTTCTCCTCTGCCGGGGATCGAACCTAGGACGCCCGCACAAATGCTAAACGGCTTACCAACAATGTCATGGCGGATGTTAACTTATATTTTAACGCAATCAGAATATATTTGTTAAATTGTCCGATTACAAAACATTTTAAAGGTAAAACCAGAATATACAAAACGTGCGTAAGACCCATATTGACCTATGCCATCGAAGCCAGAACCGATACTATTAGAACAAAAAACCTCATCTGGACTATTGAAATGAGGACGCTGCGCTCCATAGTGGGATGTAACACTCGTGGATAGATTCCGGAACGAGGATATAACGAGGAGATGCGATGTAGACGACATCATCCGCTGGGGTAGAGGGTGAAGGCGTCAATGGAGAGACCACGTCCAGAGAATGGGAGACAATCGACTACCCAAATTTATCTCCAAGGAAGTCCCCAAGGGTCGTAGAACAAGGGGGAGACCAGCAAAAAGATGGAGTGACAGCTGGATATCCAGATCACAAGAGGAAGTCTCCGACTGAAAAAACAGGCACAGGCAAAACGGCCTCAAACCAGAGGAAAAAGAAGAAGAAGAAATATTTTATGACAAATTTTTATCATCTCAATAGAGACGAAATTGGAATATCATAGGAAAACCAGGTATTAAATATGTTATGGAATCGAAGAAGATTCATTATTGAATTAGAAAAAAGCAGAATTAAATTCATTTATTTATTTTGAAACCATGAAATGAAACCGTTACCATAAAATGATTGAGTAAATTATAAATACAATATAAGTCTCGACTCCCGACTATCAAGAAAGCAAGTGAAGTAGCTAAAAACAAAAAAAAAAAAAAATGCTTTCGGAATCGTAAAATCGCTAGACTTGTCTTGGATTATGGCGCTTATCACAAATCCCCCTATGCGCAATTTGAACAGCGTTTTGTCTTCCTCGGAAGAAGAGCATCGGCAATCCGTGGGTCTGTTCGGACGGTATTCCTGGAAGAGGATATTATGTATGATACAAGAACCAAGAAAACTACTAAAGAACTAGGAGAGTTGGACATCCTCACCCTTAGACCAGGAATGGATTTCTACTAAACAGAGTATTGATCTATCGAAAGAAGAAGAAAAGTAACATTCAATGAATTAATTCACCTTATATTATTAGGAAATTTATCAAAATGTAATCTATCAAAATGAGAACGGAAAATGTTTATAAGAAAAGACCGAAGGAAATGTTGTTTTAAAAATACGTATGACATTCAGCGTAAGTTTTAACGCCAAGTCTTTTGTCGGAAATAAGAAGTTTTCTCGAAGAAACACGGAGGCGAGAGGAGAAAATTTGTATAGTGAAACGGAGTATTTAAAATTCTCCACATTAATCGCGTCTTTCTTGTATAACAAATTGCAAATTTCTTGGCGAAACATTTTTCAAGCAAGAATTAAACAATCCAAATGGGCGCTCTTTCTCTCTCTCTCCCCTTTACCATTTTTTTTCTTCACTTTGTTTTTGACTCATTTGTATGCAAAGCATATTTGCATTTTACTGTTTTCAGGATATCCCAACTTTGGCGCAATGAATTTTTTTCATATTTTCAAGAATAATTATCATACTTACCACCAAACATTGAATAAAACAGAATTATTAAAGAACTTCTCAATTATGTACAGTTGATATTCCCCACAAAGGCGAATCGTGATGAACCAATATGACGTTTGGTAACAATAATTAAGAGTAAATTCGAAACATATTTTTTGAAACATAATATTAAAGATTTGAGACACCTGCTAAGAATGATTCTTTTTTTCACTCTGTTTTGTTTTCCACTGTACCTATTCTTTAATCATCGTAAGAGCCGGGTAATCGAATGTACAATAAACAAAATAAAATCACACATAGTTTAGCAATGAGGTTCACCCACCCATTCTGAATGTAGTGTCTTTTAGGTGACCGGTGTGTCGGTGGACACGCATGTGTTGTGCTCAATTTTATTAGGTTATGCAAACCCGCAAACCTGTCGCTGGTCACCCCGCATTGTGTGATATGCCGTGGTAGTATGAATGATGAATGCAGTGCCTTTGAAGGAGAAACAAGACTGGTGGTTAATATACACGCATGTGCAGCGCTTCATTTTGTAATGTAACACTCACCCGCACACCTGTCGCTGGTTAGCCCACATTGTGGGATATGCCGTAATTTATTTAGCGTTTGTTAAAATATAAAATAGCGTTTAGTGTTAAAATACAAAATTGCCGTGATGATATGAATGTATGAATATTATACTATCCCTTATTTTGGTGGGGATGGCAGTGAGATTCAAACGTTAAACATTCCGATCCTTGCAGACAACTATCGCCTCTGATACCTACATAAATTTACTAAGTATATATACATTTCTGTTTTCTCCAAAAAACAATCTTCACCATGTGGACCTTCCATCTTTTTCTTGGAAATCAGCCGCAGATTCCTGAACTTACATAAGTCGTCTTATTATGTGATCCAACAATGCCAGTTTTTTTTTAAATGTCTACGTAAGGGACACCAGCTATTTGGATTTGGGTCCATTTTACTCTTCCGAAGAAGCGCACTACGTAGCGTTGGTTGGGAGGGGTTTGCAATCTAGAAAAGAGTTTACTAATTCAGATTTTAAGAAGACCCGGGTTGTACCAAGGTGGAATCACAGAATTCGGAAGATCGTTCCACAGTCGGGCTGCTGTATTAATAAAGGAGTTCGAGAAGCTACTTCGTATATGTTGAAGGTCCACTGTGAATGGGTGCTGCGATTGAGTAAAGCGAGTGACTCTGTTCCGAGTGGGTGGAGGAGGGACCGAAGATGCAAGATCTTCTTAGCAATTCCCGTGGTAGTATCTATAAAATAAACTTAAAATACCGACTTTGCGTCTGAGTTCTAGTGATTGCAATCCAGTTTAAGTTCAAGTATCGCTCACAGCAGTTGCAGAGTATATGTTGGTATCTATAGGTGTCCACGAAATGCACAAAATTATTATTATTAGTGTCATGAAAATTATCATAAATCAAATTACATATAAAAAAAAGTTTTCAAATATAAAAATTATGAGTAAAGACAAAATTGGAATTTTGTTAAGAATGAAACATAGTACTTATATGTAGTAGTTCGTCTCCGCTACCAACGGATGACGGGTTTATAAAGGAATCTGGGTGCGTGTCAAACATTATGTAACTAAATATTTCTTGTAGACATTTTAAGTGGCTAACGCAATTTACCAAATGTGTCTCTCGTCAAAGGAATATATATTATATAATATATGTATTTAGGTAAACCCATTTGTGATGTGTAGTTTGCACAAGTTATTTTAAGGTTGGAGCGGAATGCATCGCGCACAAAGGTACGGGGTCGGGGCGAAGAATTCCCCCATATTGGATAAAGGCTAATTTATAGGGTGAACACACTGAACACGCTGAGCACGCTGAACACACACGTCACAAATGAACATGACGGAGGGAAAGACGGCAGAATATCTAGGTAGATGATGTTGTCGCAGAAATAAGGTGACAGGCATTTCGCTAATTAGTGGGAAATGATTTAACTGAGATGTTTGCGTAAATAGAAAACCAGCCCCTTTGTCTTTGCCAGTGTATATATTTATAATTACGTGAGTAACCTAAAATAATATAGATTCCATAGTCACTCACTGATACACAGATAAATTCTATGACGCAATGGGACAAATTCTATAACTGCGGTTTGAAAATGAAGCAGTGAGAATTTCGTGACAACATTGTAAAATCACTGTTACTCCGTCCACAAATTTGACAACATAGTAGGTAAATATGTATTTGAAATAGTATTGTATTAGTCTTGTGAAATTAAGTTTCATTTAGTCCTTGATAGTGCCGAGAAAACTCGGCGAAAACGTTCGATCCTAATAAATCGAGCTGTAGAAAAATACTGTGGAACAAACAGCACAACATCCTCTGCTTTCTACCACTCACGACTCAAAAAAACTATCAGACGATATATCGAAATCTCTAGTAAACGGATTCTTTATTTCCTGCCTGGACTACTGTAATGGTATCAACGCAAACCTCCTTTCATTTTCAACACAGCTGTTAGGCTAATCAGCCAAGCAACGAAATTCCCTTACATATCTCACTATCTTTACTGGCTGAAGGTGCCAGAGAGAGAGTCGAGTACAAACTATGTTTGCTGACTTTCAAAGCGATCCATGGCATGGTTCCCACCTATCTCGCAGACTTCAGTATCCCTTTCAGCGTAAACGAGCGACAACAAACACTTCGGTCAGCCACTACATCCATGATTGGCAATTTAACCAAAATAAATTAAGTTAACTCAACATACTTTGGTGATCGTGCTTTTGTTGTGGCTGGACCAGCCTCATGGAATAAACTGCCTCTTGAACTGATGCGGATCGACAGCTAAACCCTACTAAGGAAACACCTGGAAACTCACTTGTTCCGCGAATCTGTAATTTATTCAGAGCACCCTTGATTTGAGGTTATCACCAATACAGTGCTATACAAGTTTATAATGATTCTGTTTCATTTGTAAATTTTAAAGCCAAATTAATATGAATTTTAAATGCCAAAGTTGCCATTCATAACGCAATCTTAGTGCCAACCCTGACGTATGCGTGGACCTGGACATGGCAGAAGTCGCTAGAAAGCAGAATAAATGCAGTTGAAATGAGATCGCTTAAAAGAATTTGTAACAGAACGATGTATGACAGAGATTGAAATGAAGAATACAATGAAAAAATGTAAGATGAAGAAAGATGTAATTAGCAGAATGAAAGTTAACACATTGAGATGGTTTGACCACTTGAGGAGAATGAATGAAGAACGCCTGACGAAGAAAATATACAAAGCTGACAAGAACGGAATAAGAGGTCGGGGGCGCCCAAGGAAAGGATGGCACAACCATGTAAACAATATTCTGCAAGATGGAAATGTAAGAAGCGTGTTGTTGAGGCGATGAATGTGTGTCAAGATAGAAAAATGTGGCGTTCGGTTCATTCTGCCTACCTCGTGAGGGACATTGCGAGATGGTATTTATGTATGTATGAAGATACATATTAATATTTTCGACAATAAACATCATGCATATACCGCATGTGTCAAGATAACGACATTGCTTTTGCTATAATGTTATGCAAGGAGAATTTTCTGAAATTAATGTACTGTCTTCTAGGACGGAATATCGACCAGAAGCGACTGCCTTATTGTCACCATATTTATGGGGCACAACACTGCCTGTATCTAATAAACTTTGTCGCCATATGTCATGTTATTTACTGCTTCCACCTTGTCGCATGGTTCTCCTTCCATGATATCGACACCTCATAAATTTACAGCGAGACAATTTTTATGTATTTTGCATATGCTTATTAACCCCGCACGATGAGAGACATATGATTTTTTATTGGGAGCGGTTCTCACGTTATTGGAGATAAAGACCCTTAAGACCCACTTCAAGACTTCAACGAAATATTCGGGTTGCCGTGATTTTATCATTCAACCCACTAAACAGGGAGCGACTCTTGCATTAAATTCAATACCTCGCTCCAATTTCCTCTCCTCATCATTTTATTGCTATGATTTTTTATAGAATACATTTAGATGGTATGGTCACTTGGGAGGAATAAATGAAGTATAGAAAGCAAACAGGAGTGGAACAGGTCAGATCGACCAAGAAACAGATGATGCTTGAACAACAGAGAAAAATGTATAAAACGATACATGAATATTTATTTATTTATTTCTTCTTGTACACTATTTCTTCCAACAAACCAGAATTGATTATAATAATATACTATACAATGCGTACTATGACAATCAGAATACGTATATAATAATAAAGATAACAGAAGAAAATCAAAAAAAAATTAAGAAAAAAAAATCGATTATTTTTTTAATTGTATATACGCAAACATTGGATTTTTTCCCTGTCGGGAGTCAAATGATATTTTTATTGACAAACTTTTTAAAATCTCAATAGAGACGAAGTTCCAGATACAACTTCGTCTCTATTGAGATGTTAAAAATTTTGTCAATAAAAATGACATAAAAAATATTGAATATTATAACAGTTCATAAGAATGATTGGAAAACAAAAGGATAAGGAGAGGAATCAGAAATTAGGTATTATCAGGTAGATATTTACATATTTTTGCTTTAGCCTTTTTTGAATATATTCAATGAGATAGCCGACGTAATATCGGGACATCTACACATCATACTATTATTTCCCTGTCGTATTTTATTGCATCCCAAATAATTTTCGGTTAGGTTCAGTTTCGGTAGATAAAAGCGATTCGCGTGAGCGTGTTACATTACAAATTTAATGGAAATTAATTGCAGGAAAAATGTTAACAGTTTTGTTATTAGAGGTTAGATTTAAGTTTTTTTTATATTCGCAATTGATCACATTTAAAAAAATATATATTTCTCAGCATATTATAATATATTATTGTGTACATAGATTTTTAAAACTATCTATTACTTTTTATGATGAAAATTTTCGTGCATAGTGTCAACTTTGACAGCTCATCGTAATATGTGGTGTTTAATGTTGCCGATGATGTGTATGAAGCCAATTCCATGGCCTTGATAATATTGATAAGGCGGAATAAAAAATGTGGCGTTCGTTTATCTCTGCCTACCCCACGAGGAACATGGCGTATTGGTATGTAATTTTTTATATTTTTTTTTATCCTCTTGGATTTATTATAAGAGCACACAATATGTGTGTAGGTACTTAATGTGAGATACCTGCCTTTCATAAAACTTAAGGTAAATAATGCTCAATTCATATATTCTTGGAAAGGTCTCATTCAAAGTGCCTACTGCTTACATTTATTTTGTTTACAAAACTAATAATCACTAAACGGCTTATATTCGTTTAAAAATTAACTGTTTGTATTCAATCTTCTCGTTGTTAAATGTACAATACCTACATACATTTCGCTTAGAACTCTCATAACATTGTTCAAAATAATAACTCGAGGGAAATATAAGCAGATTATGAGATTAATATTAAATGTTTTGTCTTTTGTTGTGAAATAGAATGAGCGTTTCCAAAATGTACCTACATTGAGTACATAGATAGGCAAATATCTAAGAAAGGTTTATTATGAATTTAAATTTAAAAATAAATAAGTAGACCTTTTGTGTAGGTACCTACATAAATCTTAAAACTTAATTTTAAAAGTAGATTATGCTTTAGTCCGTGAAAGGTCTTTGCATACCTGTGCTAGAACTTGACCACTTTTAATTATTCTTTAAGGACCTAGAATGGTATTTCTAAATATAAAGGTATGCTAAATAATGATATTTATATCGGAAACTACAACACTTACTAGAGGAAAAGAATATCAATAGGTACCTACCTACCTGCAGTTAATATATGCATTTTGCAACTGCGGCATGATTACAGGATACGAAGTAACGATAATTGATGCTAAGTTAGAAATGAACGTGAGACATATGTACATACATCAAACGTGGAAATTGCATATGAAGCCTTTTTGTTAATAACTATGTATAACATAGTAGAATCGATATATGAACTGTCCTACTATTTAAAATTACCATTTTATATACATACATAAATTGTTATGGTTAACTTTTCACATTGTTAAATGTTAAAATAAATCCTAGAATAACGAAACCCGAGAGAATTACCAATGAATTTGTTTAAATATTTTTTAGGGAAAAGTGTATGCCTATTTTTGTATGAAATATCCATAAGAAAATAAATATTTGTTATATTTAGGTAAGTACAATTGAAATTTATCACTGATTTTTATCCATTAAATTTGATGGAAAATAAAAATTTTAACATTTAATTTATGAAATACTTATTAATTTAACATTTGTTTGCGAAATAAACTTATTTTTTTATCCATAGATTTTAAAACCGTGTTTGTAACAATATGTAGGCATATAAATTATTTTGTATGTATATACTTACCTATTTCAATCTCGAAAATGGCTCATTGTAAAAATATATTATCAAGATCTATTTTAACAATTATTTCTTTCAGCAGAGCTTTCTTTTTAATAAATGTGTAGTTAGTGAATATTAAAAAAAACGTTTGTAATACAATAGGACACTTTGGCGTTCCCCAAGGCTCATTGTTGGGCCCCGCAAATATTTATAGAACTCATCCAATTTTCAAATGACAGAGACACGCCCCCGATGATCGCATATTTATGCCTTTCCTTTGTTCAAACTTATCCCAGTTTCAGGGAAGACATCTTTATACCAACATCAGAGCTGTTTGTCATCGTCTATTATTTGCCGAACGAGAAATAAATTCGATAATATTGGATATTTACTGCTTTTTATTTGTGTCTTTGTCAAAGTACCTTGTGTCATCCGTCTCCTATGGAGAATCATTATCAAATTTGAATTTAATGCTATTTGTTATTCGGTCGACCGAATTTCAACAAACGCCTTTTTGTGTCTACTGAGGTGAAAGGGATTTTTAACTACGACCCAATGCCGGTCTGTTTCTTGTTATCCTTTTTTAATTCCTTACAAGGGATCATTATTTGCGCTAGACAAAAATAATGTATTTATCCATATTATACTGGTTGACAACGAAGCAAAACCCATCGAGGCGTCTAGTCCTTTTTTTTATTCGCAAGTCCATTATTCCTCACTACCAGTTTTCGAAAGGTTCCCGTTTAAAGTGGCAGAAACTTTAGAAAGAATATCTTGGCGTATTTGTCAACGCTCCGTTTTTAAGCGCATTCGTTGGTGGGAGCTATGGAATTAATATACTACGTCGCAATAAAAAAGGGTATGTTTTTTTTTTTTCTCCTCCGTACCTATGCAACCCCAGAATTCTTACCCCAGTTTAACCTATTTCGTTATGGCCACGTGTGTACACGTCCGCTGTAATGACTCTACATTCCTGTTTTTGTTTTTAAAGTTTTCAAATAACTTCACGCCGCGGTCTTTTTTATAGTTTCTGTGAACGTTGCGTCACGTCTGTTTATGATGCACTTTTGTGATCTTCTTAAATTCTTGCATATCAAAATCAGAGGATGTGAAACCTTAGCGTGCAACATGATTCCATGGACTTGGATGTTTTTAAATTCGAACATAAGATAAATTGAGTGGCTTATGCATCTACCTAGCATTTTTTTATTTTACAACTTTTTAGCACATGTGATTCGTTATATTATTTTTAATTGACAGTTGGTTGACATTTGATAAATGGCAAACAATTACGGTTCGAGTAGTGGTATGCACGTATAATTTAACACCGTGTCCCTTATGGGTAAACAAGAAGAGTTGAGTGCTACCAATACTAAATATAAATGAGTAGATAACCTAGATGCCAAAAGGACTCTATAACGTCAAGAAATTCGTTGTAATGGAGAGGGGTTTGGTAGAGTATTCGAAGGATGCTCAGTGACCAGATTCGATGGAGTGACTGCGTTAAGTCCACTACAGGATAATCAACTACAGAAGCTCTTCAAAGACTGTCTACATGCAGGAAGACTATTTGTCATGTGATTTTGTGTAGCCTCTATCGTATGAATGAATTTTATGTTATCGAGGAGAAAGAAGAGTTTTACGAAGTTTTTAAAATTGACTATTTAGGTGGGTGTAGGTGCTTGAATATAATTCAAGGTCTTCACGAAAAATGTTAGGTTTACTAATTGTTCCATACGTACAATTGTTAGACTGCAGCATCCCATTAATCAAGGATAATGTAAATCTATTCAGATTGATGTCTCTTTAAATTATCCCTGGAAATTGTTTCATTTGTGTTCCGCGAAGAAGACAGTGGAAACATAAACTAATTTCTCTCGAATATATGTTAACATCACGAATATAAATGTTAACATAACATTTCAATTTTTCAAAATGACAAGGTCAAAGACACTCGAACGCTTTGTTCTATCTATACAAACATTTTTCACCTATTTCCATTTATATCTCATCTCTAATCATCACTTAAAATTTTAACTTTGATTAATATTTTTCACACGGTATTCTTCTTCGTGGAAATAGGCCTCCCCCTGGGACCTCCACAGCTCTCTATCCTGTGCAGACTACATCCATCCGTCTCCAGCCACTCGTCTAATATCGTCAGATCACGTTGTTTGAGGCCTTCCAACACTTTTAAAGCGCTTTGCTAGGTCGTTCTAGGTCGCCATTCCACCACTCTTAGTCCATCTGGAGTCTGTGGTTCAGGCGACATGCCAAGGTCCAACCGATGTTTCAAACGGTAAGTTTATATAATTTTTTTGACAATCATAATTAGTTCATTAGGTATGCATTTTATAATCAATTCACATATGTACCTTAAACTGAAAAGCTTAAAATATTATCCTTAGTAATGTTACGTATCTGGATTCTGCAACTAAATAATTACCTGTTGCAAAGTTTCTGGAGATTCTAGATGGAACAAAATCATACTCTATATGTAGGTTTGAATTCCAAAGTAAATGTAAAAAAAATAATGTTCCTAAATTAAATTTAAAAAATAACACAACTTTTTTAATCTTATTCCAAAGTTAACTGTACGTTATACGATAATCTGATACTAAAGTTGATAAAAATAATTCAAATTAGGGTACGTACATATGTAGATCATAAAATTAAAATTACACATTACAATGTAAGTGCATACTTATGTAGAACCAAAAATAAAGTAGAAAAAAATCCAATATTTGCTATGTTGTTGACAAAAATAATAAAACGAACTTGGGTCTAAAACTATATTCAACAAATGTATGGGCATTGGTGCACCAGGACCTACGAGGGCCATTAATTTAGTGTTGACCATTCTGACATTTTTAAACGTTAATCTTACCCGCATTCGTAATGGGAACGATAATAAAAACAGGAGAGATATCTGTCTTTCTGATGGGATATTATTTGTGCCAGAACTAATCGATATTATGGCGACCCTCATTCTAGTAACATACTTTATCTTTTCGCCTCCATTCCGTATTAAACCATTCATAAAATATATTATATCATTTTTAATTAATTATTATTTTCAAATGCGCGTGAGGAACGAATGCGTTTTTTATAATTAAAAATTATTATAAAAACATTTTGACAAGTGACCCAACATTTATTTTATGGAGAAAACATGGTTGGAATCTCAATAACATTTATGTATGATTTTTAATTATCTCAATAGAGACGAAGTTGGAATATTTACTGTAGGAGAACCGGGAAATCAAGGCACCTACAGGGCTTACGCCTGTCATCGGCTGGTTTACGTGATCACTTTATGCGCTTGCGCAACGTTCACCAATTATGCCTTTTTAAGGAGATACCTATCAATTCAATTTTGAAAGTTCTATACCTATATTGTAATACTGAAATTCTTTTCGCTTGAAAATAAGGAATTTTTACTACAGCCATCTATGTGTGAAATTATGAACAACATTCTTATTATTTTTATTTATTTTTGTTGTAACGCCATCTATTGAGAGAATTGGTTTTTTGTAAACAGTAAATATTCCAACTTCGTCTCTATTGAGATAATTAAAAATCTGTTAAAAAATACCAATGTTTGCGCATATGCAATAATAAAAAAAATATTCGATTTATGTAAGATTTACGTTTTTTAATTTGATCTAATGAATAGTTAGTTTCCTCATTACATAAAACTGGATAAGCGTTAGTTTATAGTCGACTTAGACTGTTTATGTATGTACCTATAACGAAACCATACTTTCACAGTGAAATGTATGTACATAGTATGTAAAAAAATAGTCTTTAAATCCTGCTTCCTATCTGTAATTACATATACATAGTTTGGAAACCATGACTCTGACTGTCGCCACCATACATATGTACACTGAAATGACAAATGCTGGGGATAAGTCTAAGGGACAAAATTAGTAATGTTGAAATTAGACGCCCTGCCAAGCTTCTTGGCATTGACGACCATAATATTGTCAGTCTCAAATAGCAGAAGGCAGGTCACGTGGCAAGACAGGAAGTTGACAGATGGTCACCACGAATTCTTCAATGGAGACCTTGAGAAGACAATATAAGAATAGGTCTACCCCAGAAAAGATGGGCTGGCGATATAATAGCAGTCGCAGGGATAGGTAGTACAGGGACGCCCAGGACAGAGGAGGTTGGAAAATTTGAAGGAGACTAGATCCAGCAGTGGAGAGATAGCTGAAAAAAGAAGATGAATAAGATGTATGTACATGAATTTAATGATTATAATAGAACATAATAATAATCAATTTTTAAAGCTCTGTTTTATGGTAAAAGACTATTCCAAGGGCGCTTTTGCTTGTTTGTTGGCTCTGCGAAACAGAGAAGTATTAAGAAATTTACTGAAGACCCCAAAAATCTGCTCTCCACGCACTTCAGAAGGCAATTTATTTCATTTGATAGGTCCGTTTACACTGAAACCAAAGTACCTAAGTGATTCTCTGTGATTCTGACGAACTCAATGTTAAGCGTTCCTCTGATATAGTGCGGAGCATAAGTCATGCAGAGCCTTGAAAAGCATCAATCACACGTTATAATATATTTAGTCTGGACACCTCGTTTAGGAGAGTCTTTCTTCTTCTTCTCAGCCTACTCCCGTCCACTCCTGGACTAAGGCCTCTTCCATCTCCTTCCACGCCACTCTATCTTGTGCTCTGAACAACCAATTGACACCAGTATAACGGCTGATGTCATCTCTCCATCTCATTGGCGGTCTTCCAACACCTCTGATTGTCATTCTCGGTCTTCCTTCGGGGTATCTAGCCACGTGGCCCGCCCATCTCCACTTTAGGGTAACAATACGGTGGACGACATCAACCATTTTTGTTCTTTCCCTTGTGGTGTCGTTTCGCACCTTGTCTCTCAGACTTAATCCTAACATGACTCTTTCCATGGCTCTTAGTTTTTTAGCACTTTTCTGAGTCATTGCCGTAGTCTCCAAGCCATAAGTAGCTACTGGCAGTACACAGGTCTAATATACCTTCCGTTATGTGGCATCTTTTATCCATACATACTATGACGTCGAATCTCTCACAGGGTAGGTATAGAGCATCGATCGTCACACATTTATGTCTAGATATACATTTTTTACTTCACTAGCATTCGAGTAATTATTTTCATAGGTATGAAGGCGAACTCGTTCGCGGATAAATTAGCAAAACAAGCCTCCAGTTCTGATGCCTCTTATTTTAACAATTCCCTTTCCATCCAAGACACAATTCGTTCTCATTGTAACATTGCCAAAAATAAATGGCAAGACCTGTGGAAAATAACTTCTGAAACCAAAGGAACATACTACTATAATATCCAATTAAACATTCCATCTTTTCCATGGTTTCATAAAAAAAAAATGTCCAAAAGAGAGATCTCTAATATCTCGAGAATGAGATTGGGTCATTGCTCAATTGCCTCTCACCTTTATAAAATAAATATAAAAGAAAACCCTTCTTGTGCATGCGGGGCAGAATTGGAATCACTCGATCACGTGTTCTTTGAATGCCCGATGCACTACGAATATGACATCTATCCCAACTTAAAAGTCCCTCTACCAGTCAACATGTCGCATCTCTTATCACTAAACTCTCTTGCTATTTATTCCGCAATATCCAAATTTATCCTTATCAATTGTATTAATCTGTAAATCGTAACATTCAATAACTTATTTTTTATCTTTTCTTCCATTTGGCACAAATCACTCTTATAAGGGTGGGTTGCCTAATATTTAAAAAAAAAAAAAAAAGGCGAACTCGTAATTTTTTCCATTTTTTTTTAATTAAAATATGATATAGCGAACATACATAATATGAGGAGATATTCTTAGATATTTCCATGTTCTTTATTTTTCTTTCTTTGTATATGTTAAACGATCCAACATAATAATTTTCGAAATAAAAACAAATCGTTTTTAGTCGGTAAATATTAAAAAATTAAAATTCATTGAATATCCCAGTTGATTTATGCCGTTTTTAATTATGCTCTCCGATATTTTAGGTTCGTTTCGAACAATAATTATTCGGTGATGGTTTTAAAAATTTTGATCGGGTGTTTACTTCACCAAATAATGTTATTATAATATTAATTTTATTCGTACCTATCATAAAATAATAAACCGATATGTTTTTTTTTTCATTCCGACAGATAACAAAATAGCTGCATTGATAAGCACTGATCAAAAGATAGGTACCCACGGTATTAAAAAAGGTAATGTTATGAAAATATTTACTTAAAGAAGATCTGAATTTAATTGTTATTTTTTTACCAAATTAATTTATAATAATCTTACGATCGCTGACCAGACATTTGGTTACTTATTGAAATTTCGGTATCCAAACAGTTTATTTTTTAGTGAATATGGAAGATAAAACTGTTTCTCTATTTTTATTAGTTGACAAGAGCTTATCAGCCAAAGCTATCATCCTGTTGAATAAATATTTTGTTTATGAATCAAACATTATATTTGGGTAAGTTGTTAAGACTTCATACATCCATATATCAAATTTGGATAAGGGAATCATTTAATATTAAAAATAATTTGAAAACTTATCCATAGATATGCACGTTAATGAAATATTGAATGTTATAACAGTCTATCGCGTTGTTTTTTCATACCATATCCAAAATAAATAGGACGTAATTATATCACTAATATGGCTTTTTTCTGCATATACGAGAGTTTGTTCAAATATCTAAATAAAGATTACACAATATTAAAACTAAAGAAGTGAAATGTATTCACAAAATATAATAATGGCTACTATAAGATATATCAAACTGAAAATAGACGTCGGAGTTAGACATTAGACAAGCGTGCAGAGGTAAAACTAAATGGTCCATTTAGACTGAAGATGAAGACATAACTAAGAATGAAATAGACAAATTAAAGATAAAAAGACAAGAATGTCACATCCAACTAACCATAGCACACAAGAAATACGACTCTTTGATCTAAATCTATGGACACGGTAAAACATATTAAGTTATCATAGGTATGGAAAACGACATTATACGAATTGTTATTAAACAACTTAATCAGGTAGGTTAAAAAATAAAGAAAATTTATAAAACATGTATGTACTAGGACCAGCGATAGTTCGATGTCCTTGTCAGTTCTTAGAACCACAATGCATAATATAATATATTTCCGAACTAATAATAGTTGCACGTTACACATGAGATTCACCAGTCGATGGCGATAGTATTTAAAGTTGAATAATACATACATATGTACATACCATCACGCCATGTCCCTCACGAGGTAGGCAGAGAGACCGAACTCCACATATTTCACTCTTGACACACCCATTCATCGCCTCGTCAACATTCATACATCGTCTTATACATGTTCGTCTGTTATTCACGTTTCTAACATTTCAGTCTTTCAAAATACCGTTCACATGGTGGTGCCAAATTATTTCTTGGGCGGCCTCGACCTCTCATTCCATTCCTGTCCGCAATGTATATTTTCTTCGTCAGGTGTTCCTTATTCATTCTCCCTACGAATAATACATACCAAACTATAAAACCTAAAATCCAAATTATTGAATATTTTAAAATAATTTTAAAATTTATGTAGATCAATTAAATGTCTCATCACAATAATTAATTACACGATCAACTAGAATTATGAAAAAAATATATTTAATTTTTAGTTATATTTAAATAGAACTAGGTCCTAGTATTTAAATAAAACTAAAAATTAAATATATTTTTTTTATAAATCTAGTTGATTATGGAGTTCTATCATGAAGTGACAGTTTCAAACATTGACACAAATAAAATACTCGATGGTGTTTGAAGCACGTAACGATTTTCCAAGTGTTTCATTTTAAAACTATAACACACGATTAATAAGTCAATCCCACTGCGTCACATAATTACTCAATAAATCAATGAATTACTAGGGCGTTTATTTAATATGGATTACCAATTAATGTTATTCCTTAAACCAACATGCATACAAAGTTTCACTGGGTTAAAAAATTTTTTTCGTCCATTTTTGAATAATTCCAAACTTGGTTATTCTGGGAATTTAAACCTCATATTTTCAACCGTATTCATGGTGTTCCATTTTCAAACCAGTGTTATAGTACCAGTTTGTGTTAAGGATGTTTATAATATATTAAGTACTTATAACTAGTCCAAATTTAAATTTAATAACTATTTTATTTCTGTTAAAATTGAATTTCAAATTCCGTTTGAAAAAAATCTAGAATAAATATTATTTAAACGGAATTCTGGTTTTTGAGTCAAAACTTTTCTCTCATTGGTGTTAATTTTTTGGAATTTCTGTACCATCATCATATAACGTAACAGTGGAGAGTAAACATATTTATTATTACTTTCTCTTATTTCACTGCTCTTACGTTTTATCAAAAGATCATCTCAACAAACTAATGAATCCGAAAACGCAATTAAATAATTAATAACTAGTTCTATGGGAAATTGGAACGAATTTAAATTATTGTAGAAAGTTTGTAAATATTTTATATTTTACTTTAATCAATATCTTATTGAAGTGTGTCATCGTATAATTAATAAATTATTGCAATTTAAATATGGAAGATGACATCCAATGAACGTTTATCGAGACACTCGGGATATCGCGTCTCATCATTCGGGATGAAGTAGGCAATTACTATTCTACAATTACTATTCTACAATTACTATTCTACAATTACTATTCTACAATTACTATTCTACAATTACTATTCTACAATTACTATTCTACATAGAACATTATAATATATGGAGCGATGGTATAATAGCTGAGTGAAACTTGAAGAAATATTTTGTTAACAGAATGAAAGTAAACACATTAAGGTAGTTTGGTCACATGGAAGGAATGAATGAAGAACGACTGATAAAGAAAATTTATGTTGCCGAAAAAGAAGGATAAAGATTTTGACGGAATATAACTAGTAATGAATAGATAAAATTAAACTCGTCAAAGTGAAGCAAAAAAGAAGCTCGTCGTAACTTACTATTTATATAATGTTAATAAATAAATAAATGATTTTCTTTATCTAATTAATTAATTTATTTATTAACTAATATTTATTTATAACTTGAATTATTATTTATTTTTTTATTTATTATGTATTTAATTATTTATTATAATTTTTTTATTTATTAGGTTTTTAATTATTTATTTATTATTTTATTTATTTATTAGGTTGTATTTTTTTATTTATTTATATTTTTGTTAATTTATTTATTTATGAATTTACTATTTATTAATTAATTAATAACATTTTTATGTTTATTTATTTATTGTTTATTTATTTATACATGTTTTTTTATTTATTTATTTATTTATGAATTTATTTATTTATTTATTTATTTATTTATTTTTAATTAATTCATTAATTAATTAATTAATTAATTTATTTATTTATTTATTTGTTTATTTATTTATGAATTTATTTATTTATTTATTTATTTATGAATTTATTTATTTATTTATTTTTAATTAATTCATTAATTAATTAATTAATTAATTTATTTATTTATTTATTTGTTTATTTATTTATTTATTTATTTGTTTATTTATTTATTTATTAATTAATTAATTGATTTATTTATTTATTTATTTATTTGTTTGTTTATTTATTTATTTATTTATTTATTTATTTTTCTATATTTTTAATTATTTATTTATTTATTAGACTACATATTTTCAACTTGTTCGATGCATTTGGTCATTCATAGTCGCATAGCAGAATGTCCATTGACTTCTATACCGATGTTCTACGTTCGATTCCCAGCATAAGAGAAATTTATTTTATAGATTATAATATCTGTACGCCATCCTTTTTGTCATTTGTTCTACCGTTTAATTTCAGTTTTGTCAGTTTATTGATTCTTCGTCTTATTTTTTTTTTCGCTGACAAAATATTTGTTGAATATAAAAATAAATTGATACGAATAAGTACAGAATTATCGTTCAAAAAATATTTTTAACATCAATTGAAAATATATTGTACAAATATTGATTTGTCTATAACGACGAAGCAAGCACGTGGAAAAAAAGTTAAATACCGGCTAAACAATTAAATATGGTGGAGACGAATGAATTTGCCGCGAGGAAGAAACTCAATATTTACTTGTTAAAATTAATTCCTCGTGCGAATCTTGCTGCTCTGGGGTGGAATCCATTTGACAATAAGCTCGACATTTATTTACGGTGTCAGGAAATCTTAACTAAATAAATAAATACATAATAAAGAATCATCATCATCATAAGCTCGACAGCGACAGCCTTGGGTGGGCCTTGGCTGAATCTAGCAATTTCTTACATTTTTGTTTTTCTTAAGCTTTGGTTCTCCAGTGTCTTATTTTCAGAATGGATACATCAGCGCTGACGATGTCCATCCATCGCTGTTCTATGTATCCTTCCTGATTTCTGGACCTTCCTGGTTCCATTTATTTAGTTCTCGGTTGTTTCATTAAAATTTAATATTAGTCGATTTCGTTCTATCGATTTTATGATTATTGATTCGTTTTGTGCGAGGCACATCGTCAGGATAATCTTGATTTATTTTATTGATATATTTTTTGGATGGGTGGATGGCAGAGCGGTTAGCGCGCTGGGTTAATAATCCAGTGGTCGCGAGTTCGAATCCTGCCTCGACCGATCTCGTTCACCTATAGGACAAGCATTTATGCTTAGTTTAGGGAATGTAGGAAGATGTATAAAAAAAATATATATATATATATATTGAACCGACAGTTTATTACATAGTGTATATAAATTAAAAATTATGTTTTTAACCTTTTTAACGCTCTTTTTAGTAGGTAAAATTAATGATGTACGGTATTAAGCAATTGCTGGAGGGAGAAACAAAAATTGTTACAAAAAAAAAGTTAAGCAAAAAGTTCATTATTTCACTGAAAACAAAATTTCATGCTTAAATTAACCGAATTATAGTGACTACAAATATTTTTAATTATTGTCATAATATTTTTTTCGTTGTAAGCCATTTGTATCCGCGCGACAACTATAATAATTCTTAGGAATATTATGAGATCAATCAAGAATTTTCGGTCGTTAAATTGATTCTTCTTCTTCTTTTAATGTCGCTCTAAAATATGTGCCTAAATGCCCATCCGTTCCCAGAAGGCCACGAACTCCTTTGCGTCATCCTCTAGATGGGCTCGTTCATTAAAAAATTGGGACATGCTAGGAGATGTTCCCTGTCCCGTGTTTGTCCACAGTCGCACATCGCATCTTCAGCCATTCCCCATCTCTGGATGTTTTTCCTAAAAATTGATTTATTTTTTATATAACTATAATATCGGAAAATCTTAGAGATTTACGTAACCAGAACTTACAAAATAAAACGGTAGCCATTAATTTAATAGAATTAAATGTCGACATATCCGTTCGTCACCATTTCTTTCCTGTCACCTTTACTATCAACGATCAGATATCTGTCAGATCGCACAATCTCCATTCACAATCTTCTCTTGACTTATGGCTAGCTTTGACATAAACCAGCTGATAAAGAAGCGGGCAACCTGTTGGCAGCTGCTCTTATCAATGAGCGTTAAAAAAAAACAAATCAGCACTACGCGTCGAAAAGTATCAAATTAATATGTAATCTTATAAACATCCTTAGCGATATTCTTGGTCGCTTTTGACTCGCGTCGTTCAAATTGACAACCCAATGTTTTGATTTGTGAGACGGAGTCATTCGCAACATGATACTTCGTTTATTAGCCGTTCCAGCGTGAGAATTTATCACGTTTCAAACCTGTTGAAATGCGAGACAACACACGGCACTAGAGCAAAATAACGCAACTGAATTATGGACGAGAACTTATATGCCTTCTTTGAGTTTGGACATTTTTATAACAATTCTTCGTTTTGTGTTGTATAGTCTTGGTAGTTGCAGTCGTAACGTATGAAAAGTTGTGAGAGAAGTTGTTGTTAGCATATTGTTCCCAATAATAAGACCATCTGCGCGTTTGAGATTCATAGTTTGTCATGTTAGGTTTACCCTATTTTTTCAATTTAATCTGGCAAAAAATATGTCACTTGATTTTAAAAAAATGAATGTTTTATCCGCTAAAGGCTTGTTTTGGGAAAGAACAATCATTGACTACATAGTTTATAAAGGACGAATATAAAGACAGACCGCAACACACGCATTACACTAGATTTAAATTTAATGACGGATATGTAGTCCCAAAATATAATGATAAATACGGTAAGACAACGTTAGAATATAATGTACCTAAATTGCTTAATATGATACCGGCATCTATTAAGAAATGCAAAATCAAAAACAATCCAAAAAGACTTGTCAAGGAATGGCTATTGAGGTGTGGCTTGCTTTATATATAATAAACAGATCTCAATCGTTTTTTTTTTAATTTCATTTATATAATAATAAATAGATAAATTTTGTAACATAGGAAGGAATGTATGTTTGGGAGACCATCTTTGTGTGTGTTTTTTATTACTGTAATGTTGTTTGTTATTATTAGAGTACCTATACATAGATATTGTATTGAGAACACGCCGACAAGTCTAGAAATTAGACTTGGCGTGACTTAGAAACATTATTTTTTGTAATATTTTGTATTTTATTATTTTACAGATAATAAAAAAAATATATATTGACAAGTCTATTTTTTTAAACTAATATAATTATTACGCATTGTCATACATAATCAAATACTATGTATTTGGAGGGCATGTATAACGCAATTTATGGAATAAACGAGGCAAAACATGTATGTGAAGATAGAATATTCTGGTGTTAGTTTCTCTCTGCTCACCCCAAATAGGGATGTGCCGTGATGGTACGGATGGGTATGGGTGGAAACCCTCATCAGAATAGTTTCCATAGTATCTTCATGAGGTTCATGACAAACTAATGTTGTTCTATGGTCTATAGGTCTATTCCAGAAATAAATTCTATCCAGATTAGCTTTTTCTGGGAAGGCTGAAAAACGCTCCGGAACGATCAGTGGAATTATTTTCAAAGTCATATTGAGATTAACATGTTAAAGTTTGCTTCTAACAATTTCTTTATGACAGGGCAAATACCACAAGTTGTTTCTCTCATAAAAATGTGTATATCGTTTATTCATTACTATGTTGGCTTGAAAAAATAGTTCTTCTACTTTTTCTACTATAATCGTTTTCGCGTAGGTATCGTGTTAGACCTGTGTAATTGAAAATAGGTACAAGATGCAAAATAACATATCGCATAGTTCAGCAATGAGGTTCACACTAGAGTCTACAATCTGAATCTACCCGTTTGCATTCTGTTTCCGGTTGGCTCTCTGATTGGTTGAGATCTCGTAGTATTAAGTCAAATGAGCTGTGAAATTTTATATTAAATGCGAAAAATTAAAAGAATATTATATATTTAATTTATGATAATTTATAATTCAATTTATAAAGCAACTCGCTCACGCGAGTCGCTATTATTATTATACACAAATTTATACCTAACCTAAGAATGCAGAAAAGAAACTCAGGGGCTAGACGCTACTGAGGTTCACCATACATTCTGAATATCGCCTCTTTAGATGAGTCGAGACAGGTGTGTAGACACGCATGTATCTTGCTCCCTATCATGCACACCTTTCGCTGGTTACCTCATATTCTGGAATTTGTCACGATGGTATGAATGAATGAAATTCAGTAAAAAATTAAAAGTATAGTTTTAAACCGATGTCTGTTAAGTGTGGAATTGGCGGATTATTCAATTGAATAGGTTCATATATTAGTTGATTGTATTACGAAGGCAATACACGAGATCTTGTGTAGTATTTTGCAGGAAGATTTAACTAGACTGTGTGAATATTTCTTGTGTACCATCCGGTGAATGGTTGTAAACCGATCTATCTGGATTAATGAGAGTGGCACGCTAAGATAGATGGCATGGTAACGGAATAGCGGAAAACTTCTAAGGGAATTCAAATTCCAAATCACGAAATCGTTTATAAGAGTTCACCTTTGGATTAACCAAGAGTTATTATGTAGATCGCATAAGCCAAGCTTTAATTCGATTAATATAGGTAAAATATCAAGACGGGATTTCAGCATGAATTAATCAAACCTACTCATCCAATAGAAACTTCTTACTGATTTTCATTTATCTACACTTTATGGTTACGACGAGATTAACAACTAAAGATACACCTGTTCAAAACAAATTTTACTCAGAACTTAATTACTTTCACTTTTAATATTTGTAGCTGTTTAAAACTAATAGTTAATAATAAAATAAATAATCAAATAAAATATCATTTATAAATAATAATAAATTTGGATAATTTATATAGCGCCGTTTTTGTGAATATCTCACCTCAAGGGCGCTGAAAAAATGATTACGTTGTATCATTTCGGCTCTGGTAAGATTTGCGAAAAAGGTGCGTTTTGAGTTTTTTCCTGAACGAAGATATATTTTCGGTTTGTCTGAGGGTGTGTGGGAGCTTATTCCATGCATTTGGTCCTGCCACAGCAAATGCACGATCACCGAAATTAGTTGTGTGCACCCTGTTTATTTCAACTAATTTCCCAACCATGGATGAAGAGGCAGAACGAAGTGATGATTGTCTGTCATTTATTGAAAGCGGAATGCACAATTCGGAGAGGTAAGTAGGAGCCATACCACGAAGTCCTTTAAAGATTATGAGACAGAGCTTATATTCAATTCTTTCGGGGACTTTAAGCCAATGTAGATTGCGAAGATGGTGAGAGATGTGAGAAAATTTGGAGGCTCCAGTGATGAGTCTGGCTGCAGCATTGAAAACTGACTGAATTTTATTAATTTCTTTCTTTGGTAAATTAGCATATACACCGTTACAATAATCCAAACGGGAGACAACAAAGGCGCTTACCAAAGATTTCATGGCTTCAATTGGGATACTCCTTCGGATTGACTTTAAACGTCTTAGTTGAAAGAAAGCAGAAGAAGTAACTGTGTTAATTTGGTTTGAAAAGCTTAGATTTGAATCTATTTTGACTCCAAGAAGTTTAACACAGGATTTAGGAAGAATATCTGAATTTTCGAAAGTTAGTGGGGAAGTGTCTATTAAATGGCTTCGTTTGCGTGTTGCTGCCCAGAGTAGTTCTGTCTTTGTTATAATGTCAGTCCGTCATTACCTATTCCAAAAACATTTAAACTTAATCCTATTTTGCAAAAATCGTTTATAGGTTTTCAACACCTATCTACTTGTAGAAAAACCAACGATTTTATTGAAAATAAATTTTGTAGAACCTCTAGGATTTATATTATAATGACTCCCTCAAAAAAATCAAGTGTCATGTCTTGTATGTTGGTGCAAAAAAAAACGATGTCACATAACTCCACTACTAAACGCATTACATTGGTTGAAGTGTTCAGAGCGAGTTGTTTACAAAATTTAATTGACGGTGTTTAATGCTTTAAACAATCTAGCACCACAATATATTCAGGAGCTGTGTCAGAGCAAAGAGCTTTCTGGGAGACACCTCGCACTCAGGTCATCAGGATCACAGACTAACAACTCCCTAAATGAGTTGGACAGAGTCAACAGCGGATTACTATTACCGATGCTTTGGTGTGAGTGGTCCAATCAAGTGGAATGCACTGTCGCTAGATGTCCGCAGTGCTCGAAGCAAGATCACTTTCACTAAAGAACTGAACATGGCTTTGTTTCGTAGAGTAGCACATGTTTAAAATATCAGCGCCCTTGGAATGATCTGTAATCATTAAACGGCTCTATATGACATTTCCTATTAATGTTATTTCTTCGTATTTGATTATATACAACACAAAGAAGGATAACTATCTAGAAACACAAGCAGATACTAGAACACACAATTCTCTTTAATATATGACTGGAGTAATAATACCCATGACATATCGTTGAGTATGTATCTATCATTCCAGACAAAAACACGTTAGTACAAAAAAAAGTATGCATGTAGGCACATATCTGTCTCAAGCCGCACAGGAGAACCACTAATCAAAATGACTTTGATCTCTGAACTTGACCTTGATGTAAATATATAACTTCCTCGATAGAGTACCTACAGCTGGAGTCGAAACCCACGGACTTGTTACTGGTAATTGATATAATGGAATTCCCATCACAGAATTCACGATAAATTATCTAGAGAGAATTTCTCCAGGTATTTTTACGAGTCAACCCCAATTTCAGATTGGAACGAACCATTCTACTTTCCCTGCCTTCCTATCACCTAACGACGTAATCACAAAAATTCAATCATTTAAAATTCCACAATGATGACAATTGAGAGAGAGAATAAGATGACAAGAGACAGTAGAATTCGAAGACAGTATCAAATAAGTAGGTCTGGTGGTGTCTCAAATCGAATTCTTTGTGTGAAAATAATAAATCCAGGTATTGGGAATAAAACCGAAATCTCGGGAACTCTTTTATCGTTTATCAAATTATTTCACATTCGGTTGGTGCGTTGTTCGGCCAATTTTTTACGTCTACATTTTTTTATGTTCTTCGAAATTTTTCGATTGAGGACGTTTCACAATGGCCATTTTTTTCATAACCTAGACACCGTATTTATATACTTATTCATACGAAATAGGTATACAAAAAAAACAACAAGAATATTTCACATGGTATGAATGAAAAAAGGAGATACCTATGTACAACTGGTGAAAAAAATTATAACTAAAACTGAAATAAAGTCAATCGCCAACGCTAAGCGCCCTTGAGGTGAGGTTATCACAAAAATCGGCGCTATACAAATCTTCTTCTTCTTCCTGGCCTCTTCCCAACTTATCGTCGATTGTTTTATTGAAGACTGTTGGGGTCAGCTCTCCTCGTCCTCAGGCTGAACACTCTTCGGTTCTGGGCCGCCTCCGATGTTAATTCTTGTTTCATCAATATTGTCAACTCCTTTGCGCCATCCATGTATTTTTGGTCTTCCCCTATTCGTTGATTGGGGGATGTCAACGGTCATAGCCTGGTTCACAATGTGATCCTCGGGTCTTCTCAATATGTGACCATATCATCTCAATTGTCTTTCTTCTAATTTAATTGTTAATGCCTGTCACTCCTAAGCTTCCGCGAATGTATGAACTTTTTATTTTGTCTTTTAGAGACACCCCCGCTGACCATCTTAGCATACGCATCTCGGTGGTTTCCATTTGCCTATGGAAGGTGTTGTACATCGTCCAACATTCGGAGCCATACAGTAGCGCCGGTCTGACAACTGTCTGATATATTTTTCCTTTCAGTTTAATTGGCATTTTTGGGCGTTATACAAATCATCCTAGTTTATTATTATATGAAAGGTAAGGCTTCTGTGCCGTGGTCCCGAGTTCGATTCTCAGCAGAGGAGAATTTTATTTAAATTTATTTCTCATGCAAGTATTGTTTCTCAGGACTGAATACGCTAATTGCTTGAAAAAAATGCCATTTGGCAATAAACTCACCATTTGCACTGTGCCAAATAAATCAAATATCGAATTATGAACTGCCAAATGTGCCAAATTAAATGTATTAAGTTGAAAATATGCAAGTGGAGGGAACGATTAATTCCGAAACCAGTCGCAATTTCAATTGCAATAACGTGATCTATAAAACGTTATTATTTTTTTTATACGAGTTTTAAATTTACTAATAAAAACAAAATCTCCATTTTACAGAAAATAATTTACAGAGTAGCGAAATATCTAAAATGTTAGCAAATCCTTAAATTAAATTTATTAGATTGTTAACTATGCAAGCTTACCAACAGAAAATATGGGTTGGTAAGCCTGCCTAGATTTAGTTTGGTGGTGACAGAGTGGTTAGGGCGCTGGGTTTGTAATCTGGTAGTCGCGAGATCGAATCCAGTGCCACGGTCGATTTTGCTATTCTATAGTACGAGCATTTATGCTTAATTTAGGTTATGTATGAGGTATAAAATTACTTATGTATATATAGTATTATTTTTTTAATAACACGATTGATTCATATAAATATGAACAATATCAGTACAGAATTATCTTCAAAATTATATAATACAGTTATTCATTATTAATTTTCCTAGAAGCCTATATTTATATTGTCGTTATAAGTTGTAAGTGCAACTAATAAGTTGGTACTTTGTCAAATATTAATTTAACACGCAATAACAAGTTGCCACATATAGGAAACTTATTATAATTATCTTTCACAGATCCAAAATAAAACACAATCAATAATAAACTATTTTTTTTATATTTATTACAAATCAATACAATGTTTACAATTTAAAAAGGTATACAATAATACAATTTCCATCATATGATCCAAAATAACCCTCTTTAATTGAGATAAAATCTCGTGTTAAAAGAGGTGAGTATCTATTTTGTATTGTTATATTTACCAAAACATTGTCCATCTACTAAGAAATATGAAGCTACACAAAAACAAGAATGAAATACTTACTTACTTACTTTCCGTGTCCGGAACACCATCATATTGGTTGGTGCTCCGGTGGTGGAAGGATTGGCCGGCATTCTGCCGTTTCCAGGGACGCCCGATTGCTTTCCGAAGTTAACCGAAACTCAATCTACGTGGAGGCTCCTTCCGTGTCCCCAGAATGAAATAACAAATAAATAAATAAATAAATCAGTATAATTTTTTGATTTTATTTTTAAATTTATTATAATTTTTTCGAGTCTAAGACTCAAAGGTTGTTCATTAAACCACTTAGTACCTTTATACTTATAGAAATGTTGTGAGGCAGTTGTACGTAAAAGAGAAATGGTAATACATCCTTGTGAATTTATTCTGCTGCTTTTAGAAAATGACAATTGGTTTGAATTTGTAAAAATATCTTTATGAATTTGGAACAATGTGCTTTTTTTGTAGATATTTTCAACATTTGAAACTTTAAATTCTTGAAATACACTAATAGTTGGATAATCAAATCTCTTTTTTAATATAATTTTGATAATAATGATTCTATGAAAAACTTCTAATGGTACCAAAGTGGCACTATGGATTCGAACTCGGGACCCTTGGCTGACCTGCTAAATCATTATTATTTTCCTTTATCAGTATTATTTTTACAGGCCAGACTTTTTTCTTGAAATATAATTTATAGCATAATGGTCCTGGGAGCAGACTCCGTGCAAGACGGTTACCGATCTGTTTTTGAGAAAGGGTAAAATATCAATTGAAACTTGATAACATCATTTTTTCATAGAAAAGGCAGTCCGCTGATTTTTATCTCAAACTGAACCATTCTACAATAAAAATATTATTTCAATACATTATTGTTATAATGTTAACAATGTAGAGTTTGAATTAAGTATAAAAACCGTTGAAAATCTAAAAGTACCTAGGTATAATGCAATTCAACGAAGCCAACAGGCTTTTGTATACCTAAGTTTTGTGACCATTAGATGTCAGATCAATTTTTACTCCTCACTACCCCAAGGGAATATCGTGGGGAATTAAAACTCGAAATTTTTAAGGTTATTTTTTTATTGTAGATTATCAACTAGTATCATGCTGAGATTGTTTTCTGAAAGATTCATCACAATGTATATGTTTATGTAGGTACTCATTCGATTCGTTTCAAAATTTGCGAATTTGTATAATATGTAATACATGCTTTGACTCCATTTGATTTTGAAGGATATCTGATGAGTGCTTCTCGATTTTTGAGCTCAGGAAATTTGCTTCCACTTATAGGTATATCAGCTAGTAGGTATGATCTCTGGCATTATTTTAAAAAAAAAATGGTAATCTGACGATGGACCAAACATGCCCAGGTGTAGACCACAAGCAAGATAGTTTTATGATCTAAAAAGAACAAAGAGTGATCTTTTGATATCATAAAACCAAAATTGAAGAAGGGTAGAGAGCCATGGAAGTCGAGAATGGAGCCCTATTTTCAACACTGAACGATTGACGGCTGATATTGATGATGATGTTATCGAATAGCTTAATTATTTGAACAGCGAGATTCGTCAAGATAGCAAAATTTTCATGAACAATATTGAACCATACATGTACGTATGCCTAGGTAGGTACTTACTACAAAATATAAATAAATTTTGACACATAAACCTACCTATATATATAGTGATAAATGTAGTGAAACATATTATATTTAAACCGCCTGTTACACTACGAAGTAACTTATTAGTAAGGGTAGCTATCGCGTGTGTTAAACATGGATTATAGGTACGTGATTTAAATTCTCGGATAGGTACACAAAATTTGTTGAATTATTGCATTTTGAGACTTGAAATGAAAAAAATATCACAAACATTCACTTTGATTTTATGCACTCTTTAAACGCATAAAATATTTTTTTCTCCACGACACATAGTTATGGAGTCATTTTTAAAAAAAGGATATTTTTAATATTCTTTTAGGAGAATTTATGCTGAATTTTAAAATTGTCTGACAAATATTCACTATTTTATACAGAATTTCTCAGCTCTTCGTTCGAAGTACAATCAGCAAGATTATGGAATAGCCTTAGTCCGGATATTGCGTCGTCTAACTCACTTAGTATTTTCAAGAAAAAACTAAAGAAGGAATATTTATCCTTGAACACCTGATCCCGATTTCTTCTCCTGTCCTTACCATAACCTTTTTCTTGCTATGAATTATATTTTTTTTTGTTTCAATAGTATTTAAGTGTTATACGTATTTTCTTTGATTTCTTTTACTCTTTTTTATTTGCTGTTGTACATACACAATGTTGTCATACTTTGTAATCTGGTTGGTTGGAAGAAATTGCCTAGTGGCAATAAGCCCGCCAGTGTACAGTTATATTTGTTTATACTATGTACAAGAAGATGTATAAATAAATAAATAAATAGAATGTTGAAATACTTATGCTTTTTTAAACATACTGTTTAACATATTTGAGAATTTTCATTTCAAATTGGGGTATTTAGTTTTATATGTCCCCTTAACGTATAGCCATTATAATTTATATTCCAAAAAAATGAAAAAGTGCAGGAAGTGAAAGTATGAACCAAAATAGATGCATAATATTCAAGAGTGCTTTGAATCACGAGTGCTATATCACCACAGGGGAGTTTTCTCTTGCTACATTCTTCGCTAGTTCCACGACACTTTCTTCACCGTGAACAACGTCAGAAACATATTTTACAAGTGTCCCATGTCCATAAACTTCACCCTAGACTATCGTGGTGTAGGAAGTCATACCCGCGGAACAACGGGAAACATTATGCACATAAATTTTTTCCTGTACTTTTCTGGCAATATTTCGTAAATTATTACTTACATGCCCCTTTTTATAAGTAGCGGTAAGGGTGTAAAAACCTACCAACTTCGAAAGAAAGAATACAATGGACTCATAATGGACTTAATATTATGTAGGTACCTAGGTACATAATAATATATGTATATGTGTTGACTTTTTGTCGCAATATTTTATTGATATACCTATACGATTATAAAAATAAATATTAAATTTTAAATTGATTATACCTACCTACGCATTATTAGATGATGGAGTTTCATTGAGGAAAAATTTAAAGTTAAAATACGAATTATATTTCATATCGTTTAATTTTATACATCATAAATGGGAAAAACAGAAAAAATCTAAATTAGCATTTTTTTATCTTTTTATTTTAAAATTTTAATAATAGGTTATGTTAAATAGATGGGTCAATGGCAGAGCGGTTAGCGCGCTGGGTTAGTAATCCAGTGGTCGCGAGTTCGAATCCTGCCTCGACCGATTTCGTTCACCTATAGCACAAGCATTTATGCTTATTTTAGGGAACGTATGAAGATGTATATGTACTTTTTTAACAAGGACATATTCATTTGTTTAAAAAAAAATAGCTATATTTAATGCTCATCATATTCATATTTATTATCATATAATAGTGTATGAACAAAATATTAAATTTATAAAAAATTTTCAGTAATATTCATTCCAATGTAAAGCAGCCCATACACGGGCGTACCATTCGGCCCCGCACCATTCACGGGCGCGCCAGCGCGTCATTTAGATTTTAGTAGGTATAGGTACGTTTTGCAGCTTGACGCGAAAGCATGGCGCGTTATACCGCCGGTTTTAACAGTTATTAGCTTGCCGTACTTAGTGGACGATGGTGTTTCGGCCGTTTGATTCCATTTTGGCGTGCCAGTGCGATTGGACTGCATGGGTATCGAAATTCACGAGCGCATTTCTAACGAGTGATAGCGAGCCATTTGAACACGATGGCACGCCCGTGAATGGATTGCTTAAAACAACGAATTAGGTTATGTATACTTTTCAAATGCATTGATTTTTTTTATTTTCACGTATCATTAAAAATGTTCTCTGGGTACCTATGTAGAATAAATTGTATATATTTTGTATTATAGTTGAAGTAATAAACGATGACGGCTTTACCTACGGCAAATTTCTCTCAACCAACACTTTATTGCTGAATTGTACGAATAAAACTTGTTATTTTTTCATCAATAATGATAATACCACATGTTCATAAATCCGTTAGCAGGTCTGAGCACCTAACGGAAATAAACAAGTTAGGTACATCATGTCACATAGATAGGTGATTTTTTCCGTCAGATGAAGAAGACATGCTTATTTTATTTTATTTTATATTACTTATCGACCAACTAATTACTAAAAGGTACTATGTCAAATAATAATTGCCTCGGAATAGGCTTTTGCCTAGTGAGGCAATATATCCATGTACCTAATATTGATATATATATATATATATTTTATTTCTATTGTATTTTGTAAAAATATTGTTATGTAATTATGGCTTATGTAATTATTTTTTTATTTGGAAATAAAAAAAACTCGTATCCAATAAATAGTTGTCACATTCTGGAGACTTTACTCACAGATCCAGATTGAAAACAAAAGTAAAAACTGAGTCTCCGCCGGGAATCGAACTCGGGATATTTGGTCAGCAGTCAGACACCAAACTAACCGAGTCACGAAGGCTACATAAATTGACCAAATTATGAATTTTCAGACTTCATAAACACCATTACGGTGTATCTCTCAATTTGAGTCAGTCGGCGTCAAGTGTGCGGGTGAGTATAGCCTTACAAAAGGCAGCACGACACATGCGTGTATACCCATACACCTAATCTAAAAAAGCATCATTCAGAATTGGTGCCAATTGCTGAACTACATATGTGAGATGTTATTTTTATTTCATGGCATTCATGGCTCCGCAATATACGAGAGTGGGCAGGGGATAATGAAGGTTAAGGAGGTGTTTCTAGCCACTAATGTTAGGAAGACTCAATTAAGTGAGGGACCTATACTGGAAGAAGAAGAAGAATGGTAAAATACTTAACACATAGTCCTTAGTAAGAACGGGTATTTAATCTATTGATAATAATACAGTTGGTACAGTGGCCAGTGGCTAGATCGCATGACCACATGTGAACTGTAACTAGTTCGAGTTTTTTTCATCTTTTATTACATAAATTGGTCTCAATATACGAATTACTATACATACTCTTATATCTGAGGGACCGCTAAATTTTGTGATTCATAAAATCATTAATATGTATCTCGCTGATGATAATCTTGTATTTAGATGAGACGTTAACTGCGGTTTCATCGCTGAACTAGATATCTGATGGAACCGGGTTCAAATCCAAACCCAACCCTATTTATTTGACAATTTCTTCCATACAACCAGATAGGTATTTAGCAAGAAAACAGAGTACATACCTACCACACTGTGATTGTAAACCTGAAGTATGCGCAAATATTATAGTTGAATATATGGGAGTAATACAATCATTATCAGAAAGTAAGAGGAGGTTGCTTCTGAAATCTTGGACTGCGTCGAGGAGCAGCAATGACCGGTGATTGTTTTGGTACCCCAAGAGTTTGGTAAAATCTTTAAATTCCCATATCTCACATACTGTCGGCCTTCGTAGCTGTTTGGGTATCTGACTGCTGATCTAAAGGTGTTATCAGTCTGGATCTGAGAGATGATTAATATCGTAAGTCTCCAGAATGTGGCAACTTGTTATTGGGTGCGTGTTAAATTAATATTTGACATAGTACCTACCTGTTAGTTGCCCGAGAAGTAATAAATAAATAAATAAATAAATAAAAAAAACTTCAGTTTTACACTCAGGGTGCGATATATAAAACAGCTTACTGTTTTCCCGCTACCACCACCCGTTATATTAACGAGGAACACTAGAGTCCGGGGAACACTTAAATTTTCACTTAAGATACAAAGAGAGCTGATTATAGGGAAAAAGTGCACCGTAGGTATTAATGACAATAAGTCGTAAAAGATCTGAAGTTGCTCTTCGAGTCTACAATGTCAATGGGCCCCAAGGAATTCCCTCTAACATCGTCTTTATCGTCTATGGCTCTACAACCCAGGTCGGGTCTTAACCTCCTGCAGAGCCCGTCTCCATGACTGTCGGTCTTGTGATGCATTACGCCAGTTATGGATGTCAATGTTGTTTGCATCCTTCGCTACTCCGTCCAGCGATTGAACCTTCGGCCTTCCAATTCTTCTTCGTCGCCCCGAGATAGAGTCTTGGGATTTTCTCTTCATTCATTATCTGTATGTGTCCAGCCCATCTGTTTTTAAAATTCTCGTTGATATATTGACACGGAAAAAGTTTGTGGATTCGAACAGAATATGCTCAGATGGAAGTCTGATCAGAGTTATTAAAAACCCCAACGTATACAGTCCTAAGAAGCAATTTTTTTTACGAAAAACAAATATAAGGTATATAATATATCTTCTGCTAGAAATCGAACCCCGAACGCCGGCACAGATGTCAAACAGCTTACCACTTTGTCACAGCATTCGGAAAAATGTAATTATTTTAAAATGAATTCTTGGGAAATAAATGTGTGAAACATAGGATTGGCTGACATGTTGAATATAACCTATAAAAGACAATAGAAAGTGTATTTTTTTGTACCTATTTCATGTTTTTTTGAACCAGCAACTTGGAACGATTAATCATGTTTTGTTTTTTCGTCGCGCGTTTAACAGAACAAAAAAAAAACATTAAAACAAACATCGCCTCGAAAAACAAATCGTCATTTTTGCGTCGATCGAAAGTGGGCCGTATTGCCATTTGACTTTAGAGCGTATATTGCTCGGCATGTAATAATAATGCAGGCCATTTTGACGCGAAATGGTGTATCGTTGTTAATGTAAAGGTATATGGAGTAGAGTGGAGTGTTTCCACTTGAAATTTCAAAGAATCCACACGAAATGGCCGACGTGTTGTTTAAGTGATGAAGACGGGAAATGATCAATTATCTTTGACACCCTCAGGCCAGGAATTATAAACCTGGGAGTCGCAAAATTTATACCAATATTACGGTCCCATACGCGCAAATGGAATGGTGATGAGAAATGCTTTCGTATGAGTAAACAAAATTAAATTATTCTATTATAAATTTAAAATTTGAGAAAGAGTTTTCGAGTATCTACCTAGCTATATCTGTACTTTCACAAAGACTCTCATTACAGGGTGGGTTACCTATATGAGGTGGCCTAAAATAGAAAAAATCTGTACCATTGAAGTAAAATGGCCCATTTCAAATGCAACAAAATAGAAAGGAACCCCTTGCAAGTTATCTAGTTTGTTATGATATTGATGGTGAAACCAACATGATTCGAACCATCAAACCATCTTCAGAACGGCATGAAATACGAGTACATCCACAAAAGTATGCATTTTCTTAACAGGTCATCCCACCTCACGTCAGTAATAATAATAATAATAATTAAAGACTATTATTGAGTTAAACAAAGTGGCGGACTTATTGCCCGCAGGCAATTTCTACCAGTCAACCACTATGGTAAATACAATCAGTTACAGGAATATAAGAATACAAATATAAAAAGAAAAAAAAAATCATAAATTAAAAATACAAAATATATATAAAAACAAAGAAAATATTTATATATAATAACAAAATTAAGAATAAAAAAAATACATCAGATAGATACACTATGTTTATTGGATGGAGGATAGGAGAGGAGAAAGGAAGAGGGATAAAGGGAAAAAGACGTGAATTTGTGTTTATGTGGATAGAAAGTGTGACTTCAGACGCTTTTTGAATGCTATCAAGCTAGCTCTGATACTCTCCGGCTGCTGGATATATTCCACATCCGAGCTGTATCTACTTATACTCACTGTCGAGTGAACGAGTGAGTATAAGTAAAGGTGTGGTGTATTGGTATTACATATAAGTGTGATATTATGTTGGTGCCGTAAGTTAAGGCCTAAGCAATGTGAGGATAAGTGGGCGAATTTCTCTTTGAATATATTCATCTTTCTTTACTACTCATGCTGCCCTGTTATTTAGCGTTGGACATTAGAACTGTTCAATCGCTTTCAACCTTCAAATCTCGCCTTAAACGCTCACTCTTCCTCTCTATTCCCTAACCAACGTACAAACCAACCATCCCACACAAAATCCCTTTTGATCGCTTCTCATTCTCTCTTTTTCATGTGTTGTTTTTGATTTAATGTAGTTATATTTCTACAAGTGTTCTTATATTATGTAAACTTATATTTTGTCGTAAGTGCGTATATTTTGTCGCAACTTATTTGTTCTTGAAACTTTTTTCTCAGATGGATGACTTGAAGAAAATTGCCTCCAGGCAATAAATCTGCAATTCAGACAATGCAACATTAATATTGTATGTCCTTAATTAAAACATGAATTATTCATGGTTATTATTATTGTATCTATTTTTATCTTCCAAAGAAGCGTACTGCGTATTGTTGGGGAGGGTTTGCAATCTGCTCAAGAAAACAATTAAATCGGATCATTAAAAGACCCACTTGAAACATGATTCGGATGATTGTTTTACAGTCGGGCTGATGTGTCAATAAAAGAATTCGAGAATCGGCTGGTTCTCGAAAAAAAAAGTTGAGAAGGTCTGCGTTAGTCCCGAGTGCCAAACCGGTGAACCTAAATTAATATTAACAAGGCTGTTGGGAATTTAAAAAAAGGTTTAAAAAACCCTGCAAATATGTGAACCTATATGTATTTTTGTATGATATAGTTTACAAATACTATTTACTTCGTCGTCGGCAAAACCGGGAGAAATTAAAATTAACTTGTTTCAACATCATGGTGCCTCGTTCGTGTCTTTGCAGACTGCAATCTCTTGTTAAACATCGAACCTACATCAGCCCAATAACACAAGCAAAATATTTTTTTTATTGATTCAATTGTTCGATTAAAATTAATTTTGTTTGAAATTCATCCACCGATGTAAATCACAAAAAAATGCCTCTAAATAAAATGACAAAGTTCTCTTTTATCTGACAAATTTGCAAACGTTAATTTCGCAAACTAATTTGCTCGCATGCAATTAAATTAACGATTCTAGCTAATGACAGTGTATGTGAATTGTATGTCGATTTATATTCATTTTAACTAATGGAACAGACGATAAATTATTTAGTTACAAACAATCAAAACCACTTTATTAATAATGTACAATTAGCTATATTACATATATTATTTAACGAATAAACGGAGTACTCAGACCAGTAATGTCCTATCCAAGCATCTCAAAGGAAGCCAAAATTGCCGTACACAATGCAGTTGTAGTGCCTACTTTGATGTATGCCAGTGAAACATGGACGTGGCAAAAGACGCATGAAAGTAGAATAAATGCTGTGGAAATAAGATCACTAAGAAGAGTATGTAATAGAATGATATATGATAGAATGAAAAATGAGGACATAAGGAGAGAATGCAAGAAAAAGAAGAATATTATAAGTAAAATGAAAGTGAATTCCTTGAGGTGGTTTGGACATATTGAAAGAATGAATGATGAACGACTGACCAAAAAAATATACATGGGTGTAAAAGATGGAAGGAATAGCAGGGTCCGCTAGAAGAGTGAATAGAACGGGCCGCCCCAGAAAAGGCATGACCATTTGAATGATATTTTGAAATAAGGAAATATAAGAAGCTTGAAAAATCGACGAGCATGTATGAGACGATGCATGAATGTAAAGGAATCTAGGAATGTGTGCAAAAATAGAGGAGTATGGCGCTCAGTTCTCTCTGCTTACCCTGTAAGGGATATGGCGTGATGCTATGTGTGTAGGTATATTTATTAACTTATGAGTAGGTACCTACTTGATGCACTAATATCGAATAAAATGCTTCTCTTCCATGCAAAATAAAAGACTTAAGCAGACGAAGAAGATCCAGATGATAAATTAGAGAGATCGTTTATCCCGAATGAAGAGTGAACTGCTCGCTTATAAAGCAGTCAATGAAGTCCCATTTGAACGCTGTCTGTCAGGAAGACCGATGAAGAGATGTGGAGACATGAACCTCATCATCTCTGCAATAGTTTCTTTCACATAGGCATTAAGTTTTTCAAGAGCCAATAAAGAAGATGGTTCATTTTGACCAGTCTGGAATGGTTATTTTGAAAATATTGCCACGAACTTATTAAAACGTTAATAAACAAATTGTATTAATTAGATGATTGAATTATGGTTATAGGAGAAGGTGAAATTATTTTTTTATTAACATTAATTTGCAAATAAATTTCTTTAGCAATACAAATCTCAACATCCATCTAGGGATAGCAATACAATAAACCAAGCCGCCTTTATACTTTATGTACATTCATACTTATATACCAATTTGTTAAAACGTTTTAGTCCAAGAGATCAGTGGCGGGCTAAGTTCTGAACAATTCATGTATCTCGCAGAACGAGAGCCAAAGCCAATTCTTTTCAATATTTATTTTTTAATCTCGATCTGTTTGACATTTTATTAGAGTTAATTCTCGTTAAGAGACTGATGTGTGGGGATACATAGATGTTTTCTACTTCCTTTACTAAGGTCGTGCACACCCGCACGCCTATCGCTGGTTACCCCACATTGTGGGATATGCCGCAATGTTGTGTATGTATGTATGTATTATACGAAATTTACACACTGTGTGACCAAAAACGGTATAGTGAGATAAGAAAGATTTGTAATATTCAAGATGTTGTTTGATGGATACAAAGAAGATGACATTGAATAGACCATGTGGAAAAAATGTACTGCCGAAGTGAAATGAAAAAATAAACAGAGTGAAGGATGCCAGGAAGACCGCCCAAATGATGGAAAGGGAGTCGACGTCGTAAAAGCAGAAAACTCTGCACTAACAGGCCTCCGTGAATTTCAACAAGTATAAGAACAGAAATAAGAAGCTTTACATACAGAAATATAAAAAGTAGTGGATAGTTGAAAACATTTAAATATCTTTGAATCTGTAACAAATAACTAGATGAAGTTTGACATTAAATATGCTTAATTAAAAATAGATAACTGTTGCCCTTCTAGGTACACCTGTTCTAGGGCTAACAGTGTACATATTATTATAATATTTCACAAGAGACATATACGTTGTACCTATTTGCATTTTTAAAAAGTATCTTAACAATATAAACTTAACTATTGTACACAGATTAAAAAAGTGAATTGGAGTCATCATGATATGCATATACATTTGGGAGTACAAGTTTTTATCTATTTACATATTTAATCAGAAGGGATTATATTGCATATGTGCGTGTTCAAATGGATTCTCCGGTGGTGGAAGGATTGGCCGACATGGTGTCGTTTCCAGGGACGCCCGATAGCTTTCCAGGGACCAATCAGCGAGATCTACCCAATCGTGGGTATCGCCCCTCCCACAATCAGAAGACAGGTCGCAGCTGAGACGGAGCGAATGAAGCAACTTCTCGACCAAAGACATCCCATGTGCGGCCGTGAGGCCCGACAATCCCGGCTGAAGTCAAGAAGAGGCTTTGTGAAAACAACAGCCGCGCTGCCTGGCCCGCCAGAGGCGCGCCGGATTGAGCTGTGGCAAGAAAGTTTCGCTGACCACGCGCATGTCAAACCGAAGAAAGAGATGGCCGCTGGACACAACCTGCCATACCCCACTTGGAGAGCACCTAAATAGATTGAGAAATGGGGTGTCGCGCTGCGATAGTAACCTCAAAAAATGGGGCTACAAGGAGGACGATACCTGCGAGTGCGGGGACATACAGGACCACCAACACCTTATGATATGTTCGAAAGTCGGAGAGACATGCGCGCGGGAGGACCTAATTGCCGCAAATGACAGGGCCGTACATGTGGCCAACTACTGGAAGTTCTTTATTTGATGAATCCGGACACGGATAGTAAGTAAGTAATGGATTCTATTTTATTTTAAACATATATGTACCTGCAAGTATGATATTGTTTACGTCAGTTAATTAAATAATTGATAATAGGTACATAATTTATTGTAATGAAGGATTTCAATCAAAGAACAATGTACTTACATGATTCGAAACAAATGAAATTACAATATAAATAATAACTTAATTAATTTGTGATGTCATGGGTCAGAACTAATAGATAAAGATTTAAGGCGAGTCTAGTCTATTGAGCGATCAACACATGAATAAAGATCTGTCGATCAGCTCGTATCAACGACGGTGGCCTATGGTTCGTTGATCCTCGTCAATCTTCGGGAGTCGAGAATCCTGAGGTCATACGTGTTGCAGCCGACCAGGCGCTGCTACATACATATTGTGTATGTAGGTATCTTGTTATTTTTTAATTGCACAATTAATCTGAAATAGTTTCTCTTTGTAATACTGAACTGACAGAGCATAGATGTGATCCGCCAGTCATATCTTAATTTTGGATGGTTAAAAATAATACCTATTATTGTCTGATGTGGATAGTAAAAGATTATGTCCAATGAAAATTTCAGTGTTCATTTTAAAAAGTTAAAACGGCTCTGTGTTTGGGGCAATATTAATACTTTCAATTCCAGTTGTTGGGTAGCATCCTCCGGCGGCAGTAACCAGCAATATAATGTATAGTGTGGAGGTCTCTTGATTGATAGGCTAATCGGTCACGGTGCTTAACTCCTAAATTAGGTGACAGCGAACAGTCACATTTTTTTCCACAAATACAACTTTTATTTCCTCGTCTGATGTTGAAACCGCGCTGCAGTGTGGGAAACCTAGCATACAGAAAAAACAACTCCCGCCTTTTCCTCGGAACCTATTATGTTGCTGTAATAGGCAATTCTAGTTTTTTTTATTATGTTGGTAGCTGTCACTTATTTTCATTTTCTCTTTATTTTATCAGATTCCAAAGTCGCTACTGCACGGAAGAATGAGAGATCATTAATTTCGTGTGTGTAGGAAGATACCTATTATCTTTTCACTGCCAATAAATATCTCTATGACGCATTTTAAATTTGTGAGTCAATAAGATAGTCATGGATTCATAATAATTTTCAATGCACAATATTTATTTCTATTTATTTACTTAAGGGTGACTGCTGCCAACGTACCTATTTTTTCAATTTGATATTGCATCATTACTACAAAACAAATCATTTTGAAAAAAATAACTTAGTTGGGGTATAAAAAAATAAAAATATACCTTATTTTTTTAATTATGTTCTGTGTATATTATTGTAGAAAAATGATAAGCATACCCCAATTTTTGACATTTATCTTATATAAGTTATGTATAAAAAACTATAAAAACTATCTATAAGCAATATATATTTTTTTAAATTAAAGAATAACAAAATATCTGGAAAAATATGTTGTGACGATCAGGTTAAGTAAATAATCGAAAAAAGCTTTTATTTCAATTTGATATACCATCATTATTTCTAATCAAATCGTTTTGAAAAAAATAATTTAGATAGGTTGGATATTAATAAACAAAAATATACCTTAACTTTTTGATAATGTTCTGTATAAATTCTTATAGAAAAATAATGGCAAACCCCGATTTTCAACGTTTATCATATATTTTTAACTAGCTTTTATGTCCCGCCGTTGGCCAAGAATGTAAAATTGTGAAGAAATAAGCAATCGTTTTTTATAATATTGTCACCCAATTATTTTGCAATATCGGACTATGAAAAGTGGTTTGAAATTTGATTGAGTTTAAGCATTGTAAAATGTTCAAGTGATGGCCACAACCCATTCTTTTTTATATATTGCTATAAAGTGTGAATGAAGTATAATATACAATTTCTGCACGCAAGGACTATGCGAAATGGTTTTAAATATATGACTATTTATCAACGTTGTAAAGAGATTGGTTTGGCCACAACCCCCATTTTTAAATATTATCATCGAAAACAAATCTATTGAAAATTTAGTAATTTTGGATGTTGGAATGTGGTTAAAATTTGATTAAATCATGTACCGAAAAGATCTAGCGTTGGTCACATCCCATTCGTTTTTATATTTTTTCATCAAGTGTGCATTATATTTTTGCACAATTAGAGCGATAGACTTAAAATTGACACAAAAGTCTACATTAACGAAGAAGAAGAAGACTTAAACTATAGTAAATAGTTTTTAATTTGAATATAAACGTTGTGAAGAGTTCAGTAATGGCCACAACCCCCATTCTTTAAATATCGTCAACGAAATCAAATATGAAGGTGTTGAAAATTATTCAAAATAGGATGATATAAATGGCTTAAATTTGATTAAACAAAAGTATTGAAAAGATTCTAGTGCAGGTTACATCGTCACATCCCACATCCCATTCGTTTTTACATATGTATTTTCATCAAGTGTGCATATCTCATATAGATATGCACACTTGATATCATATATAGATATATTTTTCCATTCTTATAATCAATTCCGGGAGAGGGTTAGGTGCGAGTGCGGACGTATATCATAATGACGAAAGGTGTTGTGACATACCATAGTTTCTCTACCTCTCACATTCCTCCACTTTTCTTTTTCTATTCCTACAGTTCCTCCCCCATCTCCGTCATTATCCTTGTTGCTTTTGTTATGTATATATTTTTTTTTAGTTTTTTTTTATATTTTTTTTTAGTTTTTAATAGGTATAAAATATTAATATTTTTTCAGAATCAACTGTAAATATGTACTTTGTGGACAGTTTTTTGGCCTTGATTTATTATTCATTGTTTTATATTCATATTAGTTAATGATGCTGTTATTGTCCCAAATAAACCAAATAAATAAATAAATAAATATCGTTAATAATATTTCTGCACAATAGACTATTAGACTTAAAACTAACCCAAAAGTCTAAATAAAAAAGAGAAGAATAAGTATAAGACTATAAGAAATAGTTTGTATAAAAAACTATCCCAATGGTCTACATAAAATAAGAAAACATACACAAAATAGAAGAATTAGACTATTAGAAATAGATTGTATAAAAACTGACTAAAAGGTCTTCATAAAAAAAAGAAGATTAATCTATAGGAAATAGTTTTGTATAAAATTCAACAAAGAAAACGAAGAAAAAGACTAAAGGAAATAGTTTGAGTAAAAACTGTAAAGTCTTCATAAAATTAAGAAGAAAAAGAATTAGACTCCATGAACCGTCGCTTCAGACCCTTCAGTACCTCCCGTCCCTTCAATCCATCATTACGTCTCTTTCAATCAGGCCCTTCAGTAACTCCCGTACCTTCAGGCCCTTTTATACTTCCCATCCCTTCAGGCCCTTTAGTGCATCCCATACCTTCATTGCATCCCGTCCCTTCAGTCGCTTAAGAAATGTTTAAATCCAGAAACCATCCTGGAAGAACCGCGAAGAGATGAAAGGACCTTCTTTTCCCAGGATACTCCACCTTCAAAGGTAAAATGACTAAATACACGAAGAAGAAGAAGAAAAAAGTTTAAATCCAGATACCTGCGAAGATATGGAAGGAAAATTGGACCTTCTTCTCCCAGGATAGTCCTCCTTCATAGGTAAAATGACCAAATGCATGATTAAGAAGAAGAAGAAGAAAAAAGTTTAAATCCAGAAATCTGCGAAGAGATGGAAGGACAGTCGGACCTTCTTTTCCCAGGATATTCCCCCTTCATAGGTAAAATGACAAAATACACGAAGAAGAAGAAGAATAAGAAAAAAGTTTAAATCCAGAAACCATCCCGGGCATACGCTCGACAATTCACCAAAGTTTCATTTTAATCGGACAAACGGTTTAGGAGTACATCGCATACATGCATAAATAAACAAATAAAATAATTTTCCGATAGAAAATCAGTATATTGTTGATTTGTAAGTAAATAGTAATAGGTAGGTACCTACCTACAACAATGTTCTAAATAAATTTGATTCATAACTTATTTTATTTGAATATCAGAATCTTTCCGTTACCATAGTAACCATTCCAATACGTTAAAAATATCAAATGGTTTGAGACTTTTTTTGAATATGTAGGTACCTACATTGGTTTGTTCGATGCCATAAAAATGAAAATTGTCAGAAAAATCAAATATTATTTACAAATTATGCAATTTTATTATGCCTATATCTTTACTAATAATAAACACATTTTTACAATATATGTCTTAAAACTTGCTGTAATGTCTTGTGTTTCATTTTATTATTTCATAATTACATTTATTTCAAAGGTTTATTATTTTCAATAACATATTCATTCGGTAGGAAAATGAAATATTGTATGAAAAGATATTAAAATGGCGGCATTTATGTACAAAACGCTTACTTTAAAAATAAGTTAAACATTATAATTATACAAAATATTCACCATGTTTTTCACTTAAACGCTAAGTTATACTTGAAAGTAAATTTTTTTCGTGTAAATACGTACTTCTAACTTTTAAACTAACAGATATTTGCGTGCAAAATGTACACTTTTTTGACAGATACGACTTGGAAAATTTTGTATGAAAAAAATAATTATTGAAATATTTTTAAAATTCAGCATTTTTATCGCATTATTTTTAGCGTGACACTGCATCAGGTATACAGGTACACGTTCGCACATAAATTAGATTTTTAGATGCTCTTGGTTTTTCAGAAGGCGTGAGACAAACACACACACACACACATACACACACACAAACACTAACATTTTGATTGCTTTATTACTTTAGATAAACTATAAGGCGTAGAGTAATATTTTTTTTTTAAATTAAAGAAGATAAAAATATCTAGAAAAATATGATGTGACGTTGCATTAATGCTTCAGGTTTAGTAAATAAACCCAAAAAATGTTTATTTTCCATTCAGCGCCATTGCGTAATAAAAGTTTTTTTGGTTTATTTACTTAACCTGATGCGTTAATGCAACGTCATTACATATTTTTCCAGGTATTTTGTTCTTCTTTAATTTACAAAAAAAATATTGCTCTATACCTTATATTTTTTTAGAAATTTATGATAAATGTCAAAAATCGGGGTATGCTTATTATTTTCCTACAAGAATATATACAGAACATAATCAAATAGTTAAGGTTTATTTCTCTTTAATAATATCCAAACTAACTAGGTTATTTTTTTCAAAATGATTCGTTTAGTAATAATGATGGCATATCAAATTGAAAAAATAGGTACGTTGGCAGCAGTCACCCTCTTAAGTATTCCACTGTTATTGACAATAACAAAATATTGGTAAATAACCGTGGAATAATTAAAATAATAATAATTAACACTTCCTTGCACCCTGCGCAAGTGGCGAGTTTATTGGCGTATGGCAATTTCTTCCAACTAAATTTCTCCTCTGCTGGGAATCGAAGCCAGGACGCCCGCACAGAAACTGAACGGCTTACAAACTGTGTCACGGCGGTCGGCAAAAAAAAACCAGCCATTAAAAAATGAATTGATTTTGACGTTGCTATCTCTTAGACTAGTACCTAATAAGTAAGTAAGTAAGTAAATTTTATTAATAAGAAAGTATAAAAAGGATACATTTTGACATATTATAAAAAAAATATATACATCACAAATAAATTTGAAATTCTCCCCGAAAAGAAGGAAACCTTGTGCTTCGGGGAGGAGTTCACAAAACTTAAATTTAACAAGATACATAAAATACATAGAAAGAGTTCATAAAAAAAATATATATTATTTTAATTTACAAACGTGGAAAAATAAATAAAAAAAAAGCTAACAATTAATAAAGATATACTCACACACACAATACAATACACCAAAATTAATACATTCATATGGTACAATGAGGAGGAAAATTATTTTAACTAATAATGTTTATAAAATTGTAAATTTTATTTAATTAGGTTTTTTCTCACTCGAATGAGAAGGTACCTACTTTAAAAAAATAATAAAAGATCAAACAAACAAAATCAAATAAAAGCCATCGAAAAGATGAAAAATATAGAAATAATAACAGTCAAGAACAAAAAAAAATATTGTGAAAATCATAAACTTATTCATGTTACAACAAAAAGAGAAGATAATAAAGTGGATAGAGAGCAAGAAAGGAGAAAGAAAAAAAATACAGGAAGGATATTTTAGTAGGTAGGTATTTATGTATAAGATTATGTTCAAGTTTTGAAAAATATATCTTATCATAAAATACCTGTTACCAATAATATTGTAACGTTTTTGTCGATTTTATTTATTCAAACCTATTGTAATACAATATTTATGTAGTACAAATATAAATACGATAAATACTTACAAAATTGATGTCTATAAAATGATTATAACGTCCTCGGTCGCCTTTTTTGTCGTTGTTTTAAAACAGCAGTCATAAAAACGGCCAAGTGTATAATAATAAGACTATAAGTGATGAAGTCGCTCTTGTTGGCACCACCAGCCGCCACTCATTTACGGCTTTTTAATTCGTCTCAAAAGTTACCGGCGAAAGAGTGAGTGAGAGAGAAATGAGATGTTTCTCGCCTCGGAGGCTGTTATTCATACGCCGATCAAAAATGTATGCGCAGCTCTCGGGCGCTCATGCAAGGGGCAATAAATAATATCTCAACTTCCAAGTAGCCGAGCAAACAAATCAAGAATTTATTTTGTAAACTGTTGGGGATTAAAGACGATGCTGATATGATATACATACCTACAAACCACCTACAATATTGGCCAATGAAAGATTGAAATTTAAATCAAGGCTGTCGTAAGTATTATGAGCCCGCATATTATACAATGTCTGGTTCTGGATGTAAATTGCATGACTCGCGTGGTAATATGTTTTAACAATTATGAGTTTGTGCGATAGCCTTTACACAAAACAGGTGAGGTGCTTATAAAACGATTCACACAATCTTTTGTAAGAGTTAAAAAGTATTTTGAGTAAGTACTTATTTAAATGTAATGCACATTTTCATAGCGCAATGAGAAAAAAAAAACAATGAAATGTAATGAGAAAGCAAAATGATCATGTGGTGCTGCTCTGCTCTAGCACTCCCAGAAAACAGGAAAGGAAAAGGACAACCACTATCCACGTGGTGGGGTAGTATGAGTAAGCTCACGAATGGAGCCCAAATACCAACCACGACAATACAGAAGAGATCATCATGGCTACGAAGAATTAGAAGAGCCGACCCTACCTAAAGTAGGACATGGCTAAGAAAAAGAAGTACATTTTTAAAGCGCCTAGCACTGTCTTTGCATACATTCGTCGCCTTCTTCTTCTTTTATTTCAATCCTGAAGATTGGTTAGCAGCATTAAATTGATGCATCTCCTCCTCCGCTCCGCTCGGTCTTCAGCGACTCTTTTCATCTCCGTGTAAGAGGTAGGTACACCTGTATGTACTGCATGTCGCGGCACACCTGTTCTAAAAACTCCCGACGGGGACGCCAGTTGTATCCTCAACCATTCCCTCCAAGATGATATGTAGGAGATCCTCGTGTCGCAACACATGGCCTATCCAATTTGCACGCATTTTCGATATGGTGTTTGACAGGTGCCTGGTTTCCTCAATTCTGCTGAGAACCTCATCATTTGTTATACGGTCCGTCCAAGATATGCCAAGCATTCGTCGCCTTACTCATATTTATTATTATGCTCGTTAGTATGAAACGTTTTTGTATGTGAGCTATCAAGAATTTGAATGAATGACATATAGGTACATTTGGCTTCTTAATCAAATCGTAGATATATCTTAAGAAATAAATTATTTTCTTGTCAAATCACGGTCTGCCTCTTCTATCTGCTGATATTAAATACCATACTTGCTATATCCATTCATTCTATTGAATTTCTCAGTTCATCTTTTGGAATACAATCAACAAGACTATGGAATATTTTAAGTGATATATTACGACGTCTCAATCGATTCGACTTTTTATAAAAATACTAAAGCTGTTTATACCCTGTCTAATCATCATCATCACCTTTGGCCCTACAGCCCGTTGTTGGCCTTGGCCTCCTTCAGAATCCGTCGCCATTACTCCCTGCACTCTGCGGCTCTCTTCCAGTTGGTAAGGCCCAGCGCTCGTATATCAGCCGCCACATCGTCCAGCTATCTCATTTTTGATCATCCTCTGCTTCTTCTTCCGTCTAGTGTGGTGTTCAAAACCTTGTTGGAAGTACGATCATCACTCATTCTGTGGACATGGCCCAACCATTGCAGTTTTCTTATTTTAATGAACTGTACAATGTTAGGTTCGCCATACAGTGCCTCTAATTCGTGATTGAATCGTCTCCTCCACACTCCATTTTCGTTTAAAGGACCAAATATCTTTCTGAGGATTTTCCTTTCAAATATCAGAAGAATGTTTTCATCATTTTTGGTCATTACCCAGCATTCGAAAGCGCGTTTTATAAAAGGATGTTTTGGTTTTTCTACCGAGCAATTTGGACCTCAGATGCTTATATAACCCATAATAGCATCTGTTTGCTGCTGATAGCCGTGCTCTTATTTCGGTGCTGTAGTTATTATCGTGGGTGATTTCAGTACTCAAGTATTTGAAGGAGTTGACGCTTTCTATGTGATGTGACCCTATGTCTAATGGTGGATGTGTGTGGTTTTTCTGTGACTTGCTTGCCAGCATGTATTTGGTTTTGGATGCGTTTATCCTGAGTCCCATGTCATTTGCAGCAGTCTCTAGTTTCAGAAGATCTTGTTTCAATTGAGGAAGAGATCTAAACACAAAATCCAGGTCATTCGCATAGGCAAGTATCTGGGCAGATCTTCTTAAGATACTTCCTGTTGTTTCTACTCCTGAATCTCTAATGGATTTTTCTAGGGCAATGTTTAATACCTTACTCTTAATTGATACTCCTTCTCCATCTTCTCTCTCCTCCCACGATCTCTACCTCTTTTCTATCTTTGTTTGTACATTGCCTCACGTTGCTTTGGTTGGTTGGGAGAAATCGTCTAACGGCAATAAACCCGTCATTGTGTACACATTGTTGTACACGAATTGAATAAATTAATAAATATTGCAATTTCTGCTTTTTCAATGTATATATAAAAATGTCCTCACCACCAGGTCTGTAGATATCTTGCAATCTCTTCCTATTACTGATCAATTAATGATTAAAATGATTCTCTACAACGACAGAACCGCATATGTTTTCGTTAAATTCCAATTAATGTATATGTATTTAATTTTAGAAAACTATTGATAAAATGAAAATTATGACCATACCTCTTTGATTCAATATATCTATGACCGGTTTCATGCAATGAACATTTTCAAGTAGTAGCCACATCTGTGGTTTTATTTTTGCTCAAAATTATTTTCCATTTCATTTCAAGTAATTTCCTATTAAAACTGTTGACGGTGACATGTTTGCTTCACGACTTGGGTGTTTTGAAAATTTCTGAATTCGTAACAGAACTCCGTTTATAGAGTCGAGGAGGAGTAGGAATTTTCCTCGGCCGATTCGTGTCGGTGGTATTTTAATTGCGGACCAGTCCTCGGATAAAGTTTTTGGATTTCATAACGGCTGGAATGGCCCCAGCCAGACGCAATCCACGTATCATTGTGGTTGAATTCGAAATGAGCCGCGTTTGAAAGTTGGCCCGGGAAACATAGGTAGGTATATAGGTAGCTACCCTTATTGCTGACACTGTGTGCTTCCTGCCGGGCACACTTTCGAGAAGTTTGAGAAATTCCAAAATACGTCTGTCTGGCTGTGATGTGCTGATACATATCTACAAACGACCAAGAATAAAATGGTTCTGCTCGCTGCAATTGACCGTATGACTCTAGAAATGCCTTTACCAAATCAACGTATGACAGCAATATGGTGTAGAGGTACGTTAGGAAAATGTCGACACATATAAATTGGATCTTAAAGGATAAGAAAGTAAAAGTCAGAACAATACAAGAGCATATTGGTTAGCTGTTTCACTTGTGCTGGAGTTATAGTTTGAGCTATTAAGGCCAACAATAAAGGCCAAATTATATAATAAATTCTTAAATTATTATAGATAATATATAATTACCTATGTAATGGTTTATTTAATATCAAAATACATACATACAATCACGGCAACCACATGTGACAGGTGCGCTAGTGTGAATCACCTTATAAAAGGAACGAAAGACTACACATATATGTATGTCTCATATCACCTAAAAATGTTGCGAGACCAAATTACGTCGGGGTCACCAGTTAGGGGATAGATGTTTTATAGTTTTTATTGATTTAATTATTCTATTGATCAGATGGTAATAATATGGAGTGTCCTAAAATATATAGTTAAACACCTTACTTCAAAAGTGTCTTATTAAAAGATAGAAACGGGCAACTGATAATTCATAAATGAGAGTATACTCAATCAAAATGTAGTTTTTTGCTAATTGATTTTACGACATCGAGATGCGGAAGATTGCAACGCTATACGTCCTTTGTCACAGAGCTGAAGATCATGAATAAAGTTGGTAGCATTATCCAACTTTCGATTTGTTCAGGAGAACTTTGTTCTCTTAACATATCGACAATGTATCAAGCCAGAATACGCGAGAATTGTATGGAGAGGTCTACTTTTTTCACGGCTTTTCCAACTTTGAAGTCAAAAAACACCAACTTAGAGGCTTCGCAGCATATATGTTCCATACACGGATTTACTCAGAATTCGGAGTAGAACATTTCGTGTGTCTGTGTGTGTGTGTGTCTGTGTGTCTGTGTGTGTGTCCGTCCCCCCCTTATAACTTTTGATCCGCTCAATTTACAGAGCCTAAAATTTCAGAATATATAAACAGTTACAGGCCTACAAAACTTTTATACTCGGAATTTTGAATTTTTGTTTCAGTCAGGGGTTATCAACTTTTGAATTTTTATTTTATTTTTCCCTATATCTCAGAAACCATAAAAGCTAGAACGCTGAAAATTGGTATAAACATAGACAAATACAAAATCTCAAATTAGTTTTTTCAAAAAAATTCCAGGGTTCCTCAAACATTTTTTATTAAGAAAAGTATTTTTTTTATGATAAATTTATGAGTTTAACTGCCTATATTTCCATTTATTTTTAAAATATCGAAAAAAGCCGAAACACCCCAACTAGATAATTTAATTTTATATAAAAAATATTAACATTGTAGCAGTACATCTTAAATTTTTTTTAACAATTTTTATAAAAATTGAATTTAGTGACGACATCGCTTCATACAATTTGTATGGTAGTCACCTATACACAATATCAAAGAAGACTTAATAGTTTGATACTTCATCTCTAAACATACAATATACATATACCATCATGCTGTTTTCATATTCCGGGTAGGAAAAAAAGACTGACCTCCATACTATCCTATCTTGACTACCTAGGTACATGTGTTGTATAGAAAACTAAATATCATAAAATAATAAATAATTTGTATTTATGGGTTTGGTACTTATTCTTCAACTATACATACTATCGCTGTCGACAGTTGGATCTCATGTGTTACATGCAACTAGTATTAGATCAAGGTGTTGTTATGTTGTCTCGCGTGAATAGTTAGGGAAGAACAAGTTTCGTAGTCATGTGCGGATCTGCATTCAGAATGGGTGGTGAACCTCATTGCTGAACTATGTGAGATGTTTTTGTTGAGTAAAAAATAAGATGTGTATTATAAATTTGCTAAACCAAACAAAATTGATTTGGTTTTCGGCTTACAGAAGCGTCCATCATAATATTAAAAATTCATTCTAAGATCTTGACCGTATTTTCACACCACTATAATACTGACAATTTATTCAACAAAATCTGGTAGATAACTATACTAACAAATGAGAGCGCCATCTAACTCACCACTCTTGCGGCTTTGTTGAATTCAAAACTTGATTCTTTAGTAATATTCCTAACATGTCTCAAGGTGACATAGGTATATACCTACTTTCTAAAGTAGGTACACTTTCTTAGTTCCTTGTTTGATCATATCACGGTTTTAATCCTCTTAACACGTTCATTCTTAGGAATCTCTCAATGTCCCCTAACGTCCACAAATTTATTCAAAAATATATTTAGACCTTCATTGAGTCCTTCATTCTAAGTTTCACTATTCATTTAGATGGGTGGTGGCAGAGCGGTTAGCGCGCTGGGTTAGTAATCCAGTGAACGCGAATTTGAATCCTGTGCCACGACCGTTATCGTTCACATATAGTTCAAGAATTAATGCTTAGTTTGGGTAATGTATGAGGATTTATATGTACCTACATGTTTCAAAGACAAATTAATTATTTAAAAAAATACATGGACCATGGAGAGTTATGACTTCGTAATTTCTTTTTCTTTCTCCTTGGCCTCATGTCTGAGGATGGCGAGTTCAATCAATTGCCCGCCGAATGGTCCTCCTCTCTGTAGGATAGTCATGGGCAGAAAAAAGGACATCATCAACAGAAGATCCTGTAGCTGACTTGACGAGGCCGCTCCAACGAGTCGGTGCTTCTCGAGGTTATCTCTGGACCTTCTGGCTGTGTGTTTAAATTCTTACTGAAGGATTCGCTATATAGGCAGACAGTGGAGAGGTGATTCTTCATCTGCAGTTAATAATGAGGTGACAATGGTTTCCAACATAAGTCACCCGTGAATAAAAAAAAATAAAAGGAATTTCTCAGCTCTTCGTTCGAAGTACAATCAGCAAGATTATGGAATAGCCTTAGTCAGGATATTGCGTCGTCTAACTCACTTAGTATTTTCAAGAAAAAACTAAAGAAGGAATATTTATCCTTGAACACCTGATCCCGATTTCCTCTCCTGTCCTTACCATATCCTTTTTATTGCTATGAATTATAATTTTGTTTTGTTTAATAGTATTTAAGTGGTATACGTATTTTATTTGATTTCTTTTAGGTACTCTTTTTTATTTGCTGTTGTACATACACAATGTTGTCATACTTTGTAATCTGGTTGGTTGGAAGAAATTGCCTAATGGCAATAAGCCCGCCAGTGTACAATTATATTTGTTTATATTATGTACAAGAAGATGTATAAATAAATAAAATAAAAGGGTATTTCTTCCATCACATTCTCAACAATTCATAAGGATAGAACATACTCTCGTGATGTTTGGAGAGGAAACTCATGATATTTTGGCGTAGGTATGTAATTACGATATTTTTGGGTAATAAGTTCGATCGACTATAGCGATTTCTTCCTTATTTGGCAACTTACTAGTTATCAGCCCAAAAAAAGAATCTCGTGAGTCATATTACTACATAAATTCGCTGCTAGTGATTGAACTTATGACGCTGGCACATGAGTAAAACGACTTTATAATGTGTCAATATTATATACGATACACCATGATTATCAAGTCCAAACAGTAAAGTTCTGCATATCAAGCAATAGTTCAAATATCGTGTCGCGATTTCAGTAAAATATTTTGATTATGTACGATTAGTTGGCATGAAAGAATGAATAGTTTTAGACCAGATATATGACACTGATATTCAGATTTATTTTATTTTATTTTTATTTTATTTTTTATTTTTCATTTGTTTGGAAACTTAACAGCTATACATTTATAATACTTTATTTCAAATGAGAATACAAAATAAATAGCCAATTATAAAGTTTCACATATTTAAATTATTATACATTATTAATGTTGGGTAGTCATTGTAAGATGGTGAGTGTATGTGGGGGAAAGGGAAGGATAATGGATATAGGAAAGCGTTGATAAGGAAGGGATGAATGTTTAAGGAAAGTAGGTTTGATTTTTAACCAGTAATATTACCAATAACTGCGCGTAATTGGCGTTTCATCGATGTCTGTGTGGAGTTAAATATATCAGGTTGGGGGTCAAGACTATTGTAATAATTTAAGCATCTGTTGACATAATTATTCTGTGCGTAATTTGTTCTGCAGTATGGTGTATAGAAAAGGTGATTTTGGCGTGTTGTTTTCATGGGGCAGTTGAAAGAAATTTTTTGGAGTAGGTAAGAGCTGTCTACAAGGTTATTAAGTATTTTATAAAGCAGATAGACATCGGATATCTTTCTTCTTTTTTCAAGTGATATAAACCCATGTAATTTTAAAGATTGGTCATAATCATGGCGATAAATTATTTTTCTAAAATTAAGCGTTTTAACAAACCTTCTCTGAATCCTCTCAATTCTATCGATGTGAATATTGTAACTAGGGCTCCATACGGTTGATGCAAACTAAAAAAAAAAATATTCTATTTTCTACGATTTTTTTTCAAATTTTTTTTTCAAAATACATATATAAAATCCAAAATTTCAACTTTCCTACACCCTCGGGGTATTTTTTATAGAAATCAAGGATTGTGACTCATTTTAAGGATGCTAATGTTGCCATACGTAACGCTATTGTAGTGCCAACCTAGACGTATGCTAGTGAAACCTAGAAATGGCAGAAGTCGCACGAAAGCAGAATAAATGCAGTCAAAATGAGATTCCTAAAAAGAATATGTCTTAAAACGATGTATGACAGTGTCATAAATGAGGACATAACGAAAGAATGTAAGATGAAGAAATATGTTATTTAGAATGAAAGTGAACACATTTAGATAGGTAGTTTGGCCACATGGGGAGAATGAATGAGGAACCCTTGACGAAGAAAATATACATTGCAGACAGGAATGGAATGGCACGTCCATGTGAACGGTATTTTGAAAGATAAACAGAAGAACATGTATAAGAAGATGTTTGAATGTTGACGAATGTGTGTCAAGATAGTAAAATGTGGCCTTCGGTTCTGTCTGCTTACCCCGTGAAGGACATGGTGTGATAGTATGTATGATTCATTTTAAAGTTGTGTAAGGTTTCAATAGATGGCGGTGAGAACAAATCTATTGACATCTGTATTAGGCATCTAGAGATCCTGTACGAAAATAGTAAAATACATAAAATGATGTCTATTAAAAATCGGTCTTCGTAGAAGGCGGTCTGTGGCAGAACAACTCCTGACTAGTAACATAAATATACCTTATCTTTGACTGCAGTACAAAATGTACTTTGTATTAACAATGTAAGTACAAGTTAAAGTATAAATAAATAACAGATAATACATACGTCCTTCCCAATAAGATGTTTTAATAGAGATACAAGATGAACAAGTAGAACTACCTACTTACCAATGTAATAGCAATTTCAATGCTAAACTTGCTCACATCCACTTAAACCCAGAATGAGCTATTTAAAATATATATAACTGTGACTCCATTGTCCAACTTAACAGTTAGCAAGAAACTCGATCTGTGTATTGTATGAACACAGCGGCTCTCAAGCTATCGACATTTCAGAATTACATAGGTACCAAGTTGAATGCTGTTTCTTTTTTTTTATTGACAAACATTTTTTTAACATCTCAATAGAGACGAAGTTGGGATATTGTAGAAGAACTAGGAACTCGAGGCACCTACAGGGCTTACGACCTGTCATCGGCTGGTTTACGTGATCACTTTATGCGCCTGCGCAACGTTCACCAATTATGCCTTCTTATTGAGTTCCCTTATCGATGTAATTTTTGAAAGTTCTATATATTTGAATAGTGTGTAACATTTTACCTGACAATAATGCATTATGACTATTGCCATTTATGGAGTAACGGAGAAACCTTTTTGTATCGCCATCTATTGAGAAATTGAGAAATTAATTTTTTATTTGTAAACAATGAAAGCAACAGTCCTTATAAATGAGATGACGGTGTCACACACAGATGTCACACCTGAACTGCGCCAGAAATATTATTTCATTATTTGCGTATATGCAATTAAAAAAGAATATTCGAATGCTGTTTCATTCACAGGTTGGATACTTTTAGAAATATAATAATAATAAAAACAAAAATATTTCCTTATCCATGTAATTACATTATAATAAGATCCTTTCGAGAGTAAGAGAGATTTCGACGGTTAAACCATCATCTTTTGAAGAGACAATTATACAACCGTTTTAATTCAGGGCGGGAGAACATGTCATATTTTTTATGATATCTAATTTCAGACGCTTTATTTGTCAAATGAAGCATAGCGTTATGGCTGCTGTAATGGTATCTACAGTATGAAAATATTCACGGGGCTTAATGTATTAATATTAATCAATATGAAATATTGTAAAATAAAAACGCGTTTACGCGGGGTACGTTTACTTGAAAACTTTGAGATCTACTCTGTTACAGTACACCTGAGGTATTAATTCACTATTTCTATTGTGGCCATAACATAAAATATGCGTTTAATGACGCTATTTTTTTTTTACAATAAATACTCATCGTTTGTATGCATACGTGCGTTAAATTTATTGATTATTTGAATAAAAGGTAGTTATGAGATACGCCCACCTTTTTTTTATTCAAACATTTGTCCTCATTTCATTATCTCTAATGTTGGACTATATTTTAATGATTATATTTATATATCATATCATTTTCTATAACTGTTAATAGATTTGAAGTTTTGTCTTGAAATAGTCAATTCGATACCCCTCACCTACTTTTATTTCGGAGAAATGAAACTTAATTTACAAAAGTGTTAGTTATCCATTGTTCTCATTATTCTACATTCCTATATTATAAGTTCTCATTTTTAAACAGTTATGGTTGATCGTTTCAATGTTTTACATATTGTAATTTAAAATTATAAAATTAACGCTATTATAAAACGTCTTTCCGTCTAGTCATAGCATATGGTGCCGAATGCTAGGTAGTGACTAAATAGATGAAAACATAGTTCTGATATTTGAAAGGAAAGTCCCCAGAAAGATATTTGGTCCTGTCAATGAAAATATAGTGTGGAGGAGACGATTCAACCACGAATTAGAGGCACTGTATGGCGAACCAAACATTGTACAGTTTATTAAAATAAGAAGACTGCAATATTTGGGCCATGTCCACGGGATGAGTGATGATCGTACTCCCAACAAGGTTTTAAACATCACATCAGACAGAAGAAGAAACAGAGGAAGACCAAAAATGTATCCAAAACCAAATACATGCTGGCAAGCAAGTCACATGCAAATCACACACATCCACCATTAGACATAGGGTCACACCACATAGAAAGCGTCAACTCCTTCAAATACTTGGGTACTGAAATCACCCACGATAATAACTACAGTACCGAAATGAGAGCACGGCTATCAGCAGCAAACAGATGCTTTTATGGGTTATATAAGCATCTGAGGTCCAATTTGCTCGGTATAAAAACCAAAACAACCTTTTATAAAACGCTCCTCGAAATGTTGGGTAATGACCAAAAGAGATGAAAACACACTTCTGATATTTGAAAGGAAAGTCCTCAGAAAGATATTTGGTCCTGTCAACGAAAATGGAGTGTGGAGGAGAGTATTCAATCACGAATTAGAGATACTGTATGGCGAACCTAACATTGTACAGTTCATTAAAATAAGACTGCAATGGTTGGGCCATATCCACAGAATGAGTGATGATCGTACTCCCAACAAGGTTTTGAACACCACACTAGACGGAAAAAGAAGCAGAGTCAGACCAAAAATGAGATGGCTGGACGATGTGGCGGCTGATATACGAGCGCTGGGCCTTACCAACTGGAAGAGAGCCGCAGAGTGCAGGGAGGAATGGCGACGGATTCTGAAGGAGGCCAAGGCCCACAATTGACTGTAGGACCAATGATGATGAATTTAAAATTATTAACAATAGTCATCAAAATATAGAACAAATTATAAAAATGTAATGTTGACTTGCTCACAGATCTCCCCACTTATATCTATCTAGCTGTGGCTCTACAACCCGTCTCCATGACTGTCGGTCTTATGATGCACTACGCCAGTTTTGGATGCCAATGTTGTCTGCATCCTTCACTACTCTGTCCAGCCACCAGCCATCGAACCTTTGACCTTTCAATTCGTCTTGGGTCATCTTCTTCGTTCATTCTCTGAATGTGTCCGACCTATGTGAGTCTTCCGATTTTCATTTCACTCAAGATGGTTGGCTCCTTATACAGATCATTATGCCGGATAATCGAAAATACAACAGACAATAGTAACATCTCGCATACATAGTTCAGCAGTGAGATCCACCACTCATTCTGAATGTAGTGCCTTTTAAGGTGAGACGAGAATGGTGTGTGTGTATACACGTATGTGTTGAGCGCCCTTTTTATAAAAAAAATAAATTGGGATAATTTTTATAGCGCCGTTTTTGTGATAACCTCACCTCAAGGGCGCTTATAATGTGATGCCCATCCACACACCTGTCGCTAGTTACCCCAATTTTTGGGAAATGCCGCGATGGTATGAATGAATGAATCTATATATTAATTATATATTAACTTGTCAAAAATTATTCTTGATGTTCTTCTGTCAGTTTTCAGTCCTCAGTCTTCAATCCACGGCCGGGTAACCTGTTCTGAGGATATCCCGCGGTGCGGGAGACAACCTTAATCGTCCGACTAAAATGTTATTCCTTAATTTATAAGCATGATATGTAGTGTAGGTACCTACACACCAACAATCAATCAATATTCGTCATGACCATCACCCACCCACACTGTCTACATGGACCAACCAGTTTGATTCAATGACGGGGGTAATGGAATGATTAAGGAAGGAGTTATCGACATCATGTCGGTCTGATGTTTTGATGTAATATCCAATCAATTTTATAGTTGTAAAAATGAAATAGATACTTACATACCCATTACCACCATAGTTATCCTTTAAATCTTTTTTGTATCTAGGTACTTTGATGATGATGATGATGAACACTTCCTTGCACCCTGCGCAAGTGGTTGTGCAAGTTGTCTAAGTTTTATATATTTCCTATCAAATCACTATATTTTTATCAGAGAATCTTGGTTCATTATTCCAATATGGCCAAACAATGTGATATACATGGACCACTCGTAACTGAACTTTGTTCATGATTCTGGTATGTTTCAATTATCAAATACAATTTTAAATAGTAGGTAGGTATATCTCCTCATCATTATCATCATTGGCACTACAGTCCGCTACGGACCCTGGCCTCCTCCAGAAATTGTCTCCATCCCTCGCTGTCGACCGCCACTCTTCTCCAATTTATCAGGTCCATTTCTCTTATATCACACAGCACGTCGTCCAGCCATCTCAACCTAGGTCTGCCTCTACTTCTTCTGCCTTCGGGACAGGTGGTCTAATACCTTTTTAGGAATACGGTCATCATCCATCAGGCAAACATGTCCAAGCCAACGTAGGCGCTGAATTTTTATAAATAGGACTACATTCGTTTCTTTGTACATTGCCTCCAGCTCATGATTATACCATATTTCCTTTCGAACACCAATAACATTTTTTCGTCCTTTTTAGTCAGTCCCCAACATTCTGCTCCGTATGTCAGGACTTGTCGGAGAAGAGTTTTGTACATATATAAGGACCTTAGTGTTTCTTGACTTGAAATTTTTTGAGTAGCTCGTAATAACATCTATTAGCCACTGCAAGCCTCGCATTTAATTTCCATGCTAATGTTATTGTCCGAGGTTACCAATGATGCCAGGTAGGTGAAGAATTCAACCGATTCTACCCAATGTTCACCTACCAATATCTTCTCATTTCCACTCGTTGGAGTATTATTTTGAAGAGCTTTCTTCGCTGACATATATTTAGTCTTAGAAGGTATCTCTCCACAGATCCGATTATTGACGACTGATCATTTTATCAAACTACTTTTGGTAACTATAAATTTTAGGTACCGGGTTCGTAAAATAATATAGCATAGATAAATAAAATATTACTCACGAAATTAAGTAATTTATTTTAGTTACAAATTGATATAAATTCACTAAATAATAAACATACGAAATCAACACAAAAGAGGAGAGATTGCCACTGAAGTGTGTCGGTTGTAGATTCAGTTAAATAACCCCTAGTGCTAAATTCCAGAAAGATCGATACTCGCTGATTGGACGCTAGGAGGCGTATCCATATATTTGACAAGGCGATCGTTAGGCGCTGTACCGCCACAAGGGCAATATATTTTTCTTATTGTGAATCTTGTTTTGTATCATGTGATTATTTTTATTTTTTATTTTAATTGGAAACATTGCCAGAAAAGACTCAGACAAACTCGATAAGCTCGACTTGATGGGGAGCACGGAGGTTAGAAGATCCAGAGGTCACTCACTGACAGAGTTGAGTTGGTCACAGGAACTTCGATCACCGAAACAGACCATTTGTTGAGTGAATGAGTGCTGCCACCATCCTCAGTCATTGAATCAAGCAGAAAGAATAAAAGGAAATAAATTATACACACTCTCTATTTCTCCTAAGAATGACCAGGTATTTGCGCATGTCTCCGCCCATTAGGCGTACTCATCCCCGCTTTACAACCATTTCTATTCAATCTTCAAGCAACGGCATAAATAAATGGGCTAAAAAAAACCAAGTCAATTTTGTGAAGTGTTTTTATTTTTAAACAGTAAAGACAATTACTTTATTTCATTCTAATTTATATTAGGTGTATAAAAACGAATAATTACATAAATAAGGAAAATAATTTTATTTACTTTAATGTCATAAAATAATTATGAGAAAGAAAATAATGACAACAAATAAACAAAAGAACTTGATTCATTTTTAATGCTTTAAAAATATTATCTAAATACAAAAAAATACATAAATAAATATAAAAATTTGAATAAGTTGCCTGTCCATTTTTATTTCTCTTAACTGGCGAAAGTGACGAACTTGGGGTAATATTTTCCATGTTGCTATTACACTGTTGATAACTACACTAGGGATGTCGAATGACTTAACTAATACCTGTGTTTAGTCGACTGTTTATCGCGGTGGGCGGTACCTGCGCAAGGAGGGTCTAAAATCGGTTCTTAGTTGGTCATTCTTAGCAGGAATTCAGAATAGTTTGAACTTCTAATAAAGACTCCACATTTCTATACTGGGGTATTTCCATAGATTTTTATTATAATATACTAGATGTAGTACTCAGTGCAAAAAGTGAGTCATGGAATATCGCGCATTTGACGTTTTGGTTGGCAACATATTTCAGTTTTCGTTACATTTCAACACATCCTAGATAATTGTTCTCTAAACCTTAACAATTAAAATGTTTTTTTAGACAAATAAATCCGAAAACAAGTAACATTAGTCGTTAGTCTCTATAGAAAAACGTTGTAGTCTGGAACCAATACGTCAAAAATCTCCCGGAAAAATGACTCACTTTGATTCCATACATAATTTGCTTACTACAACATAGTATATTATATGAAAACCTATGGGTATTTCTAAAGTACCAACCTACCCACACCTAACTGTATGAGTGAATGAATGTTCAATGTACCAAGGAGTATGTATGTAAGTATATTCCTTTACGTAGCGTAGGTAGGAACTTAATGTTTCAATACATTTATCAACAAACACGATATTCTCTCGCTAAAGATAATGTGGAATCTGTATTCAATGATATGGTATTAATTAAGTGTGGCGTTGAAAACACAACAATAATTTAAATTGTGAGATAAATCGTTTTGTTGAGACATGGATATTAATAATCTATATTATAATGTTTAGGTATTGTGCATTAAACACAACAGCTAAAGGAATATGCATTGTCCTTGGATATTATGACAAAACAGGGTTGCCGCACATATTCACATTTACAAAAGCAATGCGAATATTACGTACGTACATATTCACATTATTTTGTGATTTAAAGAACATTTAAATAAACACATCGTTTAAAAGGCATGTCGTTATTTTTTAAGATTTTTTGTGTTGAGTTTTTTGAATATCTATTTAATTTTAATTAAATAAAATAACCAAGATCAAATACATATAGGTACAATATATAAAAAATATGCAAATGAATGTGTAAAATGGAACCTACTTTTTAAAGTATATCTTAGTATCTGGACCTAATCAGCCGAAACAATTTTTACAAAATATTTATGTCTAAATTTGCTAGTGCAAAGATGCAAAAAAATGTAAGTAGGTGGCTACAAGAATTTGCTAATTAATTTATTTTTTTGATTATAAAACCAAGATTAATTTACAATAACATATATATAAATACAAGGAAACTAATAACTGGTTTTCACAAGAAGTTATACATAATAAGCATATAAACATAAATTATTTATAATAAAAAAGGTAGAAAGAAATGTGGTGGGAGAGGAACTAGGGGTTTGATGAAAGGTTGAAGTGGAGAGATGGTTTTATAGTATTATATGACGATTTTTGTAACTCGGGTATAAAAATAAATATTTCATTTGATATGCATTTTTTTCATTGAGTATTTTTTTTTATTCATTCATTTATATCATCATGGCAGATCCCACAATGTGGGGTAACCATCCGCAGGTGTACGGGTGTGCATTGCCTTATAAAAAGAAGTATGACGTGTGTGTACACCGACCAGAGCATGTTATATAAAATAAGCCCTGATTCAAGCACATATCTGCCAACGACGAATGAAAGCAAAGCTCTGCAAATATCTATTTGTGGCATCCCTGAACGACAGAAATAATTTTGTATCATTTCTCATTACGACAATTTGTTACTATTACATTACAATTGTTGCTCCAGACACAAATATTACAATCGTCAATCAAATATGAGCTTGTAAATATTTCATCTGCAGAACACAAATTGTAAACATTTGCAAAATAACACTGTCTGTTCTTGATTGCTAATATAAATGTATGTATGTAGGTATGCATTAGTATTCCTGTATGTTCTTTAGCCAATATATGTGTGCTATTTAAAAGATCTTCTAATAACTCAGTTGAATAAAATTAATTACTATCAAATCATCTCACCCAGACTTGGTGCTTCCAGGTTTTTTATAATATTTGTCCCCTGCTGGGAAACGAACCCAGGACACCAGCGCAGTAGTCGAAGGAATTACTAGTATGTCAAAATGTTTTTTTGAATATTTTTATTTATTTTAATTTGTACTGCTTGTAAGGAAACTAACGTGTAGTTTTTTTTCTTATTAGTTAGGCAATTCACACAATATTGTATGATTTGTGCCATATATTGTATTCATAGAACACTCAAACTTAAATATAAACAAGACATACACTATGAACAGTATCAAATAAAAGAAAGTCACTTAACATTAAACATGAAAAATACAATAAATTTTATTAGCTTACGATACATATTATTTTTTTTGAGAGCCAGGAGGTGAGCAACAATAAAAGGTCTAGAGATTTCACTAAATTCGTTTTAAAGATTACCAGAAGACTTGATTGGGCAAGAAAAGAACAGATGATATTAGCTATGTCAAATATTAATTTAAAGGGGCATATAAACCTAAAAAAAATTGATACATCTGTTTCTTTGTTTTAAACTTTTTATACTATGTCTAATTTTTTGTCTATTTTTTTTTACAAAAAATGAATATGTCCTTGTTAAACAAGAACATATATATCTTCCTACGTTTTCTACAATAAGCATAAATGCTTGTGGTATAGGTGAACGAAATCGGTCGAGGCAGGATTCGAACTCGCGACCACTGGATTACTAACCCAACGCGCTAACTGCTCTGCCGTTTATTACTTCTCGGGCAACTAACAGGTACAATGTCAAATATTAACTTAACACGCACCCAATAACAAGTTGCCAAATTCTGAAGACTTACGATATTGATCGTCTCATAGATACAGACTGAAAACACAATTAAAAACGGGAATCGAACCTGGGGCCTTTAGACCAGCAGTCAGTTACCCAACAACAGAATGTTTATAAAAAAATATCATAAGTAAAATCTTAAAGATATTATACAACTCCATAAGATAATTATATCCATGGTATGGGAAAACATTTATGGTTTTGGTTCCATCGTTTGACAGGACTTACCCGCCTGATTTTTGATGAGCTTACTGCCATGAATATGTGTTTAGTTCTTTCCTGTCATTAATATCATCATCATGTCAGCTCTCTCTCATCCATTAATGGACATTGGTCTGAGATCTCCACAGTTCTCCATCCTGAGCAGACACCATCCAGCAACTCGTCTTGTGTCATTGGACCACTTCTTCTGCCCGTTCTAAGTCGCCATTCCAGCATATTTTTCGTCCATTTGGAGCCTGTGGATCGCAAGACAGGCCCTCCCCAACTCCTCATCTGGTTGACAACCCTTAGGATAATAAATATTATTTATATTAAATCAAGAATAACTATGTACATATAACGGTAAGTATGTATATAATATTAATAATGAACCGTGTATGTTTGTGGGATCAGTCAATATGTCATATTTAAATCAAGAATAACTACATATAACGATAAGTAAGTATATAATATTAATAATGAACCGTGTATATTTGTGGGATCAGTCAATATGTCATATTTAAATCAAGAATAACTACATATAACGGTAAGTAAGTATATAATATTAATAATGAACCGTGTATGTTTGTGGGATCAGTCAATATGTCATATTTTATTACTACAATATTGGGTCAGATCCATTAAATGATATAATTAATACGAAATATTATTAGGTACTTCCTTTGGCTCATAATAATATAGAGTCTGTATCGAGCAGCAAATAATGTCTGTAGTCTTTTACGATATCGAATAAACAATATTTATCCTCCACAACCCCAAGGGTAGGTATTTAGTGGGGAGTTATGAATTCGCAATCTTTAAAGTATTTTTTTAATTACAGATCATCAAATAGAATCATGCTAAGTTTCTATTCTGAAAGTTTCATCACAATGTATATATGTGTATACTTGCTGTGTACTATGTGCTATGTACGACGTGTTTATTCTACTTCATCGATTATAGACTAAAGTACTCATTCGAATCTTTTCAAATTTCGCAAATTTGTATATCTAATACTCGCTTAGACACCATTAGATTTTGAAGGATATCTGATCAGTGCTCCTCGTTTTTTTTAACTTGATAAATTTATTTTCAAATTGCTAAAAAGGCACATCACTTTCATAAAATTGCATTAAAGAGTTATCAAGTTTTCGTAATAAAATATTTAAATAAAAAAATAATTAAACAAACTCACTTCATAAAATTTGCTGAAAATTTTCCATACAAATTTTGAGTACCTACGGAACAACTTTAGCTATACTTACTGAAGGTAATAAATTAACATTATTATTGTGAAATTGGTTTGTTTGTGTTAATTTATTATTTTATTCTATTATTATTACATCGTTTTCCATATCTTATATGAATATTAGGAAAATGTTTATTTTATCAGTTTTCAGGAACGGGACGACATGAGAGTTAATTTTCTAGGAATATATAAGTTACTTTAATTTTTCCATACACATTAATTTCTATGAATATACTAATTTTCTAGGAATATATTAGTTACTTTAATTTGAATACTTTGTGGAGTGACTTAATAGTGAGGAGTATAGCGTTGGCCACAACCCACTCGTTTTCTATATCAAATAAACACAAATCTCTGATGAGGCAATATATCTTTGATTGGGACATAATATAGATATACTGTTATTGGTTATTGGTTTATGGTACCTACCCCAATAGTTTTCTCATACTAAGTCTAATTTCGCGACAAAAAAGGACCAGTGAAAACCAGGGGCGGGCCTAGAACCTTCGGGCTAGGCGAACCCTGAAAGAAATTGGGAAATGTCGAAAATTTAATGTTTTTCTAGCATCGATGTTCATTTGAGTGGCCAAGAAAATACATATTTTAAAATCCCATGCCAAAATAATATTTACATTTGTGGCCCTGTCAAGCATCGTATCTACATACATGCGGTTCAATTTTTAATCTTGTAGTATGAAAACATGACAAAAAAATATTACGTATTGAATTTCTTAACATAATACCTATTCATAGGCAAGCCAATATTTTCGGCTTCTGTAAGCAATTGCGAATAAAACATAGCCCTTTTATTTTTCACACGAACATTTAATTCATCTATTTAAAAAAATCATTCAGTCAATATTGAAATATTTAATTCGTAGCACTACATATAATATTTGATAATATTCTTTATATAAATTGAGAGATCTATAAACAAGTCAACATATTATGCTGCTATCGAAACTACATTACAAATAATATGCAGCAGCTCTGTTCAAAAGAGAGTACCTACTGACACACATTTGAGTTACACGTATTCCAACTGTCGATTTGTTCAGGAGAACTTTGTTCTCTTAACATATCGACAATGTATCAAGCCAGAATACGCGAGAATTGTATGGAGAGGTCTACTTTTTTCACGGCTTTTCCAACTTTGAAGTCAAAAAACACCAACTTAGAGGCTTCGCAGCATATATGTTCTATACACGGATTTACTCAGAATTCGGAGTAGAACATTTCGTGTGTCTGTGTGTGTGTCTGTGTGTGTGTGTGTGTGTGTGTGTGTGTGTGTGTGTGTGTGTGTGTGTGTGTGTGTGTGTGTGTGTGTGTATGTCTGTGTGTGTGTGTGTGTGTGTGTGTGTGTCCCTTATAACTTTTGATTCGCTCAATTTACAGAGCCTAAAATTTCAGAATATATAAACAGTTACAGGCCTACAAAACTTTTATACTCGGAATTTTGAATTTTTGTTTCAGTCAGGGGTTATCAACTTTTGAATTTTTATTTTATTTTTCCCTATATCTCAGAAACCATAAAAGCTAGAATGCTGAAAATTGGTATAAACATAGACAAATACAAAATCTCAAATTAGTTTTTTCAAAAAAATTCCAGGGTTTCTCAAACATTTTTTATTAAGAAAAGTATTTTTTTTATGATAAATTTATGAGTTTAACTGCCTATATTTCCATTTTTTTTTAAATATCGAAAAAAGCCGAAACACCCCAACTAGATAATTTAATTTTATATAAAAAATATTAACATTGTAGCAGTACATCTCAAATTTTTTTTAACAATTTTTATAAAAATTGAATTTAGTGACGACATCGCTTCATACAATTTGTATGGTAGTCACCTATACACAATATCAAAGAAGACTTAATAGTTTGATACTTCATCTCTAAACATACAATATACATAAACCATCATGCTGTTTTCATATTCCGGGTAGGAAAAAAAGACTGACCTTCATACTATCCTATCTTGACTACCTAGGTACATGTGTTGTATAGAAAACTAAATATCATAAAATAATAAATAATTTGTATTTATGGGTTTGGTACTTATTCTTCAACTATACATACTATCGCTGTCGACAGTTGGATCTCATGTGTTACATGCAACTAGTTAAATTAAACAGTTCCCTTTTTCTAGTTATTTTAAGCTAAACAATAAAACTAAGCTTCTTTATTTTTGTTGGGTCATTAAACTCACTATTTGCAATTTTTCGCAACATGACTGATTCGACACCTGCAGTCTTTGCATTCCAAAGAAGCTGAGTCTATCGTTAATTCGTTTTGGCCGCCTATGCCAAATGCAAGAGTTTTTAGCATTTTTTCTTTATATCATAATTATCATAAGAAAAATTCTTAGATTTATTCTTGCTGTAAACTGTTTTTATCATGGTAACTTTTTCAATTAGTATTTTGAAGTGATTTTAATCGAGTCGTTACAATATTTTTGCAGAATTAATTATATCAGACTATTGACTGAACAAATACAAAAGATAACTCTGTGTATGTTTGATATTATTAATAGTCTGTAGATATCAAAACAGATAAAATCCAATCGATTATCTGAATGGTTTCCCACAAGAAGAAGGCGGAGATTAATACTTAATATTTATTAAAAACGTGATGAAACTATGAAACATCTCAATTAACTAATGCTAATATCTGCGTAGAAGTTTATCTTCACACGTATGGACTAACAACAAATCATATCAAAAGAATTTTATGTATCTAATGTGTATACCTACATGAAAATGTCAATGATAGAATTAGCAATCAGAATATTATACAAGATACAATGCATGATCTATTGATAGATGGGTGATGGCAGAGCGGTTAGCTCTAGGCACGATCCAATCACGGTCGATTTCGTTCACCTTAAGCACAAGCATTTGGTAAATTTAGGGAATTTATGAAGATGTACCTATATGTACTAGTCACAAAGATATATATTAATTCTTAAAAAAAAATAGTAGGTACTCGTGTGATGAAATTGAGATTTTGCAATAATAAACTAAGAATTAGCTTCCATTTTTAACACAAAATCATCACGGCATCTACAAAAATGCTGGGTAACCAGCAACAGATGTGCGGGTGTGAATTACCTTATAAATAGTATCAGGACATATGCGCGTATGTCCACATAATAATCTGGTCTTTATCTTCTTACTCTAAATAAAAAAGGGCATGCTTATATACCCTATTATTATTATTATTATTCATATGAACTATGATCCGGTATTTGAGCGTATTTTTGTTTTTATTTTGATTTTGAAATTAATCGTTTTTACCGCCTAGACTACTTACCTACTATTTTATTTTACTTAACTTTAAAAATGCTAAGAGGAATATCTTGATTTTTTTAACAGATTTTTAATTATCTCAATAGAGACGAAGTTGGAATATTTATTGTAGGAGAACCGGGAAATCAAGGCACCTACAGGGCTTACGACCTGTCATCGGCTGGTTTACGTGATCACTTTATGCGCTTGAACAACGTTCACCAATTATGCCTTTTTAATGAGATCCCTATCAATTCAATTTTGAAAGTTCTATATATTGTAATACTGAAATTCTGAAGGAATCCAATGTTTGCGCATATGCAATAATAAAAATATTCGAATATCTTGATCTTTAACATTTTTTATTTCGTTTATACGAAGTCAAATGAATAAATTACTACCTATATTATATATATTATATAATTTTTTGTGAAACAATAATGAAATAACATTTTGCAAAATATTCAACAGACGTTATGTACTAGGACCTCAATAAATTTAGATCCGACGAAAGATAAGTGTCCCTTAATATATAGGTAAAGTCTTATACATTATTTATAGACTGGCTAAGTATTTAACAAAGAGTTGATAACATCTCAAAATGTCACCATTTTTATACTTAATCAATAAACAATGTCACATTAGCAAAAAGATCTTTATAAATCAACCTTTATATGACATTTTAAGAAATTATTCATGTTTTCTTGGTTCACACATTTGTTTAAAAGAATATCCCAAAATCAATTTTGTCAATAATTATTATAATTAAGTACGCTTGAAAAGAGATCATCATAATCCCTGGCACTAGAGTCCGCTACGGACCCTGGTCTCCTCCAGAAATTGTCTCCATCCCTCCCTATCGACCGCCAGTCTTCTCCAATTTATCAGGTCCATTTCTGTTATATCGCACAGCACGTCATCCAGACATCTTAACCTAGGTCTTCTTCTCCCTTCGGGACAGGTGTCTAATACCTTTTTGAGAATACGCTCATAATCCATCCGGCAAACATGTCCAAGCCAACGCAACGTAGGCGCTGAATTTTAATAAATTGGACTACATTTATACTAGGTACATAACTCTGCATACTAGAAGCCAAAAACGCGTTTCACTAGGCAAGCAAATGAACTGAACTTCTCTGTGCCTATAATGAAAACCTCGTTTGGACAGAGACGTTTTGGAATCAATGCTCCTGGAACATTCAATAAGCTCGAAAGAAAAATTAAGCAAATGGAAAATAGTGCTTTTAAAACTAAAATAAAGGAATGGCTCTTAGTATCAGGCAGACTCTATGCAGAGGAGGTATTTCACCCATAGCTTTCGACCCCATACTTTATTTTGCTCCAAATATATACTAGCGCAATTTTTTTATATTACGTGTTTTTTGTATTTTTTTTTTATTTCAATTGTTGTTGTGATATTATCACTTTTTATATACGATTGATGTTGGCATCAAGTAATACAGTGTCACTGTCTCGAGATGCATTGTTGTTTGTGATATTATCACTTTATATATACAATTGATGTTGGCATCAAGTAATAGTGTCACTGTCTCGAGATGCATTGTTGTTTGTGATATTATCACTTTATATATACAATTGATGTTGGCATCAAGTAATACAGTGTCACTGTCTCGAGATGCATTGTTGTTTGTGATATTATCACTTTATATATACAATTGATGTTGGCATCAAGTAATACAGTGTCACTGTCTCGAGATGCATTGTTGTTTGTGATATTATCACTTTATATATACAATTGATGTTGGCATCAAGTAATACAGTGTCACTGTCTCGAGATGCATTGTTGTTTGTGATATTATCACTTTATATATACAATTGATGTTGGCATCAAGTAATACAGTGTCACTGTCTCGAGATGCATTGTTGTTTGTGATATTATCACTTTATATATACAATTGATGTTGGCATCAAGTAATACAGTGTCACTGTCTCGAGATGCATTGTTGTTTGTGATATTATCACTTTATATATACAATTGATGTTTGCATCAAGTAATACAGTGTCACTGTCTCGAGATGCATTGTTGTTTGTGATATTATCACTTTATATATACAATTGATGTTGGCATCAAGTAATACAGTGTCACTGTCTCGAGATGCATTGTTGTTTGTGATATTATCACTTTATATATACAACTGATGTTGGCATCAAGTAATACAGTGTCACTGTCTCGAGATGCATTGTTGTTTGTGATATTATCACTTTATATATACAATTGATGTTGGCATCAAGTAATACAGTGTCACTGTCTCGAGATGCATTGTTGTTTGTGATATTATCACTTTATATATACGATTGATGTTGGCATCAAGTAATACAGTGTCACTGTCTCGAGATGCATTGTTGTTGTGATATTATCACTTTATATATACAATTGATGTTGGCATCAAGTAATACAGTGTCACTGTCTCGAGATGCATTGGCCCCTATATGTATGTGTGTGTGTATGTATGTATGTGTATGTATGTGTATGCGTGTGTAAGTTTGTATGTGTATGTATGTATGTGTATGTATATGTATGTATGTGTGTATATGTATGTATGAGTGTATGTGTGTGTATATGTATATATGTGTATGTATATATATATATATGTATATGTACGTGTATGTATGTGTATATGTGTACATATGTTTGTGTGTATGTATGTGTATATGTGTATGTGTGTGTATAAGTATGCGTATATTATATGTGTGTATGTTGTATAAATGTATGTGTGTGTATATATGTGTATGTGTATGCGTATATGTGTATTTGTATACGTGAATTTTTTTTTCTCCTTTTTAGATAAATTTTGGTTTGTAAAAAAAAAACTTTAATCATCTGTATGTATTAGCTGTCAGTTGAACTTGATTTACAATTTATTAAATGATTCTTTTCCAACTGTCGATTTGTTCAGGAGAACTTTGTTCTCTTAACATATCGACAATGTATCAAGCCAGAATACGCGAGAATTGTATGGAGAGGTCTACTTTTTTCACGGCTTTTCCAACTTTGAAGTAAAAAAAAACCAACTTAGAGGCTTCGCAGCATATATGTTCCATACACGGATTTACTCAGAATTCGGAGTAGAACATTTCGTGTGTCTGTGTGTGTGTGTGTGTGTGTGTGTGTCTGTGTGTCTGTGTGTCTGTGTGTCTGTGTGTCCGTCCCCCCCTTATAACTTTTGATCCGCTCAATTTGCAGAGCCTAAAATTTTAGAATATATAAACAGTTACAGGCCTACAAAACTTTTATACTCGGAATTTTGAATTTTTGTTTCAGTCAGGGGTTATCAACTTTTGAATTTTTATTTTATTTTTCCATATATCTCAGAAACCATAATCGCTAGAACGCTGAAAATTGGTACAAACATAGACAAATACAAAACCTCAAACTAATTTTTTCAAAAAAATTCCAGGGTTTCTCAAACATTTTTTATTAAGAAAAATATTTTTTTTATTATAAATTTATGAGTTTAACTGCCTATATTTCCAAAACTTTTACAATTATCGAAAAAAGCCGAAAGACCCCAACTAGATAATTTAATTTTCTATAAAAAATATTAACATTGTAGTAGAAGATCTCAATTTTTTTTTAACAATTTTTTTAAAAATTGAATTTAGTGACGACATCGCTTCATACATTTTGTATGGCAGTCGCCTATACACAATATGTAAGAAGACTTAATAGTTTGATACTTCATCTCCAAATATACATACATACCATCATGCTATTTGCATATTCTGGGAAGGAAAAAGGATCTTCCTCCATACTATCCTATCTTGACATACATACCTACATATGTTGTATAGAAAACAAAATATCTGAAAATATTCAATAATTTGTATCTATGGGTTTATAGTTTGGTACATATTCTTCAACTACATATACATACTATCGCTATCGACAGTTGGATCTCATGTGTTACATGCAACTAGTATCCAACTGTCGATTTGTTCAGGAGAACTTTGTTCTCTTAACATATCGACAATGTATCAAGCCAGAATACGCGAGAATTGTATGGAGAGGTCTACTTTTTTCACGGCTTTTCCAACTTTGAAGTAAAAAAAAACCAACTTAGAGGCTTCGCAGCATATATGTTCCATACACGGATTTACTCAGAATTCGGAGTAGAACATTTCGTGTGTCTGTGTGTGTGTGTGTGTGTGTGTGTGTGTGTGTGTCTGTGTGTCTGTGTGTCTGTGTGTCTGTGTGTCCGTCCCCCCCTTATAACTTTTGATCCGCTCAATTTGCTGAGCCTAAAATTTTAGAATATATAAACAGTTACAGGCCTACAAAACTTTTATACTCGGAATTTTGAATTTTTGTTTCAGTCAGGGGTTATCAACTTTTGAATTTTTATTTTATTTTTCCATATATCTCAGAAACCATAAACGTTAGAACACTGAAAATTGGTACAAACATAGACAAATACAAAATCTCAAATTAGTTTTTTCAAAAAAATTCCAGGGTTTCTCAAACATTTTTTATTAAGAAAAATATTTTTTTTATGATAAATTTATGAGTTTAACTGCCTATATTTCCAAAACTTTTACAATTATCGAAAAAAGCCGAAACACCCCAACTAGATAATTTAATTTTCTATAAAAAATATTAACATTGTAGTAGAAGATCTCAATTTTTTTTAACAATTTTTTTAAAAATTGAATTTAGTGACGACATCGCTTCATACATTTTGTATGGCAGTCGCCTATACACAATATGTAAGAAGACTTCATCTTCTTTGATACTTCATCTCCAAACATACGTACATACATACCATCATGCTTTTTGCATATTCTGGGTAGAAAAAAGGATCTTCCTCCATACTATCCTATCTTGACATACATACCTACATATGTTGTATAGAAAACAAAATATCTGAAAATATTCAATAATTTGTATCTATGGGTTTATAGTTTGGTACATATTCTTCAACTATACATACCTACTATCGCTATCGACAGTTGGATCTCATGTGTTACATGCAACTAGTTATAAGTAAAATATAGGTATGTAATATGTAAAATGTAGATATGTTATTTGCTCCTGTCCCAAGCACAAGTTTCTAACTTTATTGGGACAGTGCCTATTGAAAAAAATAACTGTATTAATTTAAATTTTTGTAAGTACCTACTATGTGTTTATATTATGTACATATACTGTGTTTGGAAAGAGAGAAAGAAAGATGCATACGCTTGAATGCGTAGCGTATGTATGTACATTTACTTATATTATATGTAAACGTATCTATAAATAAACAACGCAATAGACAACAATATAAAACTAGCTCACCTTAGCACAGGCTATGCCTAGTGAGGGGGCTAGTAACAAAGATACAAACAAAAAGATAGCTTTAACTATGAAAGCAATGGTGAAATAATGAAATTATATTTATTGCAATGAAATAACTTATATTTACTTTGTATGTCTACTATGTATGAATAAGCTTATATTACCTTTAAATTATTTTGTATCTTATATCTACTCTATGTTTTTGGATAGAAATAAATAAAAATAAATAATTGAATACTCAATAAAAAAAAATGTATGGGACGTTGTATGAATGTTGATTAGGCAATCTATGCGAGCCAGGATAGAAAAATATGGAATCATTCGGTTCTCTCTGTTTACCCCGTTAGAGCATGGGAGTTTATTGAATTAATCAAGTTCATTTCTAAAAAAAATAAGTCATTAAAAATATAATAAAGTATGAAACGCTATTTTGAGGTTGCCAGAGTGAACCAAATTCAAAATTACCGTCTTCTGAAATTGATATGAAGCTTCATTCATGTGTCATACATGTTCTTTTCCTCATCTGATTTCTTACTTCCCCATCTTTTAAGATTAAATCTTAAATATGGTTGTGCTAACTATTTCCAGTCCAACGTCTACATCTTTTTACTTCCTTTTCACATTTGTATACTTGCTTGGAAGACGTTCACCACTTATTATTATCCAATAAATATATTCTTTGTAGAACATAACGAATGAGGAGGTTCAGCAAAGAATCGAAGGAGGAAGGCACCTGCTCGGGACATTGTCCGAAAGGCGTGTAAGATGGATAGGTCATGTAATACGACAAGAGGGCCTCTTGCACGTCATAATGGAAAGTATGATCGAGGGAACAATCTCTAGGGGATGCCCACGCCAAGAGTATCTGGAGAACCTGCTGATAGATGTGCGCTGCTCATCATATTATGTTAATTTCAAAAGTGCCGCACAAGATGAATGGAAAAATAGAATTGAAGAAATATCTGCAAACCAATCCCAGGATTGAAGCCAGAGAAGAAAATACATAAAATAGTTCAGTGCAGATGGGTCGATGGCAGAGCGGTTAGCGGTCGCGACTCCAGTGGTCGCGACTTCGAATCCTGCCTCGACCGATTCCGTTTACCTATAGCACAAGCATTTATTTGCTTATTTTAGGGAACGTAGGAAGATGTATATGTACTTGTTTAACAAGGACATATTCATTTTTTTATTTAAAAAAAAAAGTTCATCGGACGTATAAAAAAATATTTCATTTCATAAATGAGGTCGTATAAAAAATATAATAAATAAAATATATCAAATATAATTATATCTTATTGAAACATTCAAAATATTATCAGGCCATTATGACTGTGAAAACATGAAAAATCTCTTTCAATATAGTCAAAACACTAATTTGCGTGGCCATAGCTTAAAACTAGTGAAAAGTAGGTTCTCGACAAATCCTCGAAGGCATTTTCTTTCAAATAGAGTTGTGAATACTTGGAATAAACTGCCCCAACATGTTTTGGATGCTGAAAGTGTGAATGTTTTCAAGAATAGACTGGACTTTTTTTTGGACAAAGCAAAATAGTTACAACCAAATAAGAAAATTCGCCAGTGAATATAGGCACATCAGCCTTAGCTGCCTTCCTATAAATAAATAATAATAATAATAAATAACCATATCAAAACCATCTAAAGGTATCGTTCAACAATGTCTATAAAAAATAATTGTTCATTTTTCTATTAATATATAAAAATTACGAAAGGTATTAATTAGATTATATTGAATTTTGACACGGTTATTAAGAAATATATGGCTCTTGATTTTCTGTACTTTTCTTTTGAAATTTACAAAACAATCAATCATATGCATATTTTTAAAAAAAGAAGGTAGGGTTATCTACCTAAATTTTATTTACCAATCGATTGCTTTCTTAGTATTGACGAGACAAAAAAATAATAATAGATTTACTCAATCCGAGAGGCAATATATTATTAAAGTTCTTTTTGATCATACAACTAACAATCTAGTAAGTATTGACAAATAATAAAATATAAATTTGAACGACAATAAATCAAGACATGTTTTTTTATAGTGACTATATTGAAATGTGGCATCACGTGTATTATTAAAATTTAGCGAAATAAATCGCGAAGAAACAATGCAAACTAACTTGTATCAAAACATACCGCTAATACTATTATTATTTATAGTATATGACTCAGTAGGACACAACTTATAGACAAAACATACATGAATCTTTACAATAATAATATATTGACGTGTTCAGTGTTCAATATTATGATCCCAACGTATAAATGAAAATTGTGTCCAGTACATTACTCCGAATTTAGGAGACAAATACATTTATTTACTTTATTAATATATTTTAAATTAATTTAATTAAAATAAAACTATTTTTTTGCTGACAATTTTTTAACATTTATTTATTTATTTTATTTATTTATTTATTCATGTCTGACAAACATTGATACACTTATATTTCATATCATTATTAACATGTACATATATTATACAGTGATACAGAAAGCAGTGTCATTAAGGTGTTTTAATCACCATCAAACTAGGCAAAGCCTATGTTATAGGCTATTTCTTTCGCATAAAATTATGAATACAATATAAACATACACATATTAACACGATACAATTATATTAAAATATTTAAAAAAAAATCATGACTAAAATACTATAAAATATAACATCTCAATAAGGAATGTTATAGTTTGAGTTCTCTCAATAGAGAACTCAATGCACCTACAGGGCTTACGCCCTGTCATCGGCTGGTCTATGCGTAACGTTCACCAATTATTTCATTTTATTGAGTCCTCTTATGAATGCAATTTCGAAAGCTCTACATATATTTATTTTAATAATGACAAACAGATCATTTGAAAATAAGCTGTTTTTAGCATCGTCATCTATGAAGTATCGAAGAAACCTTTTTCTAACGCCATCTATGAAAATGAAAGAAGAGAAAATGTTCTTTTTGTAAACAATGAAAGCAACGTCGGCCTTCGTGGCTCAGTTGGTTGGGTATCTGACTGCTGATCCAAGGGTCCCGGGTTCGATTCCCGGTCGAGACACAGTTTTTAATTGTGTTTTCAGTCTGGATCTGTGAAACGATTAATATCGTAAGTCTCCAGAATGTGGCAACTTGTTATAGGGTGCATGTTAAATAATTATTTAACATAGTACCTACCTGTTAGTTGTCCGAGAAGCTACATAAATATAAAATAAAACCATAACATTCCTTATATATGAGGTGACTGTGTTCTCACACAGATGTAACCCCTGAACTGCGCCAGAATTATTATTTAATTTTTGGCTTGTTTACCTACTTGTACCAATGTGTAGGTATGTAAGTCGAATATTTTTAAAGTTGCATATACGTAAACAATGGATTTTTGAGCATGTTTTTTTATTCTACAGAATAATTAAATTTAGTTTCGCCGATAGTCATTTCATCTTCTTTAGATATCATCAAAAATATGATAGTTAAAGTTTCTGTTACAATACTAATCTCGAACTAATTATTATTATTATGATAAAGACTCATAAATGTTTTTTTTTTTTTTTAAGACTCATAATGTTTTTTTTTTTCTTTTTTGTGATCTCTTATAATTTATTGCTTTGTATTCTACCCCATAGCATCACGCAATTTCCCTATTTGGTGAAGGCAGAGAAAACCTTACGCCAGACTCTTCTACTTTTCTTACTTCTAACGTGTCCACACTTCATAATTCCATTTTTATAATTGTCCCAACTTTTTCATGACTGACCTCTACTTTTCGTTCCACTTTTATCAGTCTTGTATACTTTTTTTGTTAGACTTGTCACTCATTCTTTCTATGTGGCCAAACCACATCAGGGCATTTATTTTCATCTTACTTACGGAATCTCTTTCAATCATACATTCTCGTCTTATACATATCTATATTGTATACCCACTAAAACACTGAAATATTTATTTTTTTATAGAAGGGTTTTTATTTATTTTTTTGTTTTGTATCTTGTTATAAAATATCTTATGTATTTTAATTATTTGATAGTAAGTATAAGTATTTTTTTCTTGTTTTTTGTATGTTTGTACCATGTAATAATATTGTTTTATTTTATGTTTTTTTGTAATATTATTTTTGTAATTATATAGGTATATATAAAAACAAAGAAAACCAGGTACCCACTAATTATTTTTAATTTACATACTTATTATAATATCTGCTTAGTTAAAATAAATTGTAGAATTACGAGTAAATAAAAATATATTTAATAATTCCGTGAAATTTCTTTTAGATGATATTTTTGTCTATCAGTGCAACAACGCAAATATAATAATGTATTTATTTGTACCTACAATAATACACGAGTTTCCATTGAACTTGTCGATAGGTACTGAATAAATTCATTAAATCGGTATAATGTAGGCAAGTATAATAATATATGCCAATTATCAGAAAAATCTCCTGTACCCAAAAGACCGATCGCCAACTCACCTGACATTGGGTGAAGTATTTTTTTATCGGCACCTACAAAAAATACACTAGAGACCATTATAGGTTGACAGCGGGATGCCATCTATCGAAGGTAAAATTAATTTTCTAGAGCATTAATCATTTGAATTTATTACAACCAACAAAGCAACATCCTTCGCGGGTCATTAAAATAGAAAAAAAAGGTCATCGGAATTAAAAAAAAGACAAAAATAATACATAGTCAAAACTGATCTGTGAATAATTAGAATGCCTCGGTTCAATTACAAGGTTAGATTTGTTGTTTTGGTATCTACTTGTTAATTATGAGGGCGGTGAGTTAAAAATTAAAAAATTCGGTAACTCTTGCTATGTTTTAATAATAATAATAATAAATACTTCCTTGCACCCTGCGCAAGTAGCGGTTTTATTGCTATATGACAATTTCTTCCAACTAAACAGTGTTTTCAGCCTGGAAAAGCAAGAATTTGACGAGAAATGAATTTAAATAAATTTCTCCTCCGCTCGGGATCAAACCCATATAGAAGCCTAACGGCTTACTGTGCCACGGCGGTCGGTCAAATTTGATATATTTTTTATTTATACAAGTTAGGTTAGGCGCAATATTTATTTTACTGCTAAAGGTATGAGTACCTACCACATTATTAAGATTTTTTATGAAGTAAAATATAATTAACTTCTGTGGGAGGTAGTTAATATTGTATCTTTTTACCCTTTTCTTTTAACTTCACTTGTCTGTCTGTACTGGAATTATAAAATCGTTTTTCAACTAACTTCTAGACCAGTTAGAGGCTCTAAAACCTTCAGAATTTGTGTATTTTCAATGACAATGCATTTTAAAACTGATTCCAAATTGATTGATTTGATATTTTGATAAAATTGAAAAAAAAAATGTCGGCCTTCGTGGCTCAGTTGATTATATATCTTACTGCTGATCCAAAGGTCCCGGGTTCGATTCCCGGTGGAGACACAGTTTTTAATTGTGTTTTCAGTCTGGATCTGTGAGACGATTAATATCGTAAATCTCCATAATGTGGCAACTTGTTATTGGGTGCGTGTTAAATTAATATTTGACATAGTACCTGTTAGTTGCCCGAGAAGCAATATTAAATAAATAAGCAAAGCTATGTGTTTCCAGCTGAGCGATTATTATTACATTATTTTCTCTATATGTACCAGATATTATACTTTAATGTTTTCACATGTTTTTTAATATAAATACAGCTAAAACCTACAAAACTGTTAAAAGTGAGTTTAAAAAAACAGAAATATTTTGAATAATTTTCATTCTAATGGAGATCTAGGATTTAAAAGAATATTTGGTAATTATTTGTATATCTAATTATCGCATGAAAGGTTGACAAGAATTCGTAGCTTTTGCTTCATAGATATAAGATATTTCTTATGAAAGTAAATACAGAAGTGATATCCGTCTGCATACAATGGACCGTTTATCGAAAGAATTTTTCTCAGTTTATCTCGCAGATGAATAGTAAAATGTTCCTTGGATATTATCCTCTTTTATTTGTATAATCCCTTTCCATTATCCTCTTCCTCTCTGCTCTTTCAAATGGCGAGGAGAAAAATATGATATAAAAGAAAGATGGAGCCATGGGCTCGGCTCAAACGCTTAATAAAATAAACAATCAATAATCCAGAAAGATGGATCAGCGGGGAAATTATTATGATATCAGTACAAAGCAATATAAAATGATGATACATCTGTTTTGGATGGATAAACATTGAATATTTATGTATCTGCAGATTACAATTTTTGTTTTAAGCAGTAATTTTTCTTCTTCTTCCGTTCTGCGACACCTTGCAAAACTCTTTACGAACACATGAAGAACAGAAAAATAGTCCGCAGAACTCAAAAACCTTTGTACCCATAAACATAAAATATTATTTAGTAACATAATGGCTTGACTCCGTAGGTTCTCTTTATTGAGAATAATATTAAGAATTGCTAATTTGGACTGAAAACACTGATCAGTTGTAAGAAATTATAGTCTTTGCTAAGAATCTCGCCACATATAAGGCTGTACGGCTTTATAGAGTACTAGGAAATAAATCAATCAAATTAATCGTTTTTGATAATATTGAAGTATTGATCAATAAATTGTCAGTATACCTATGTATGGTCTAAACTCTTCTTCACCATTGTTTACATACATTTTACTGTAGATGTAAGATTTATTTATTATTATTTTATTATTTATTTAACATCCTTTTTTTGTTTAACAACACCTACTACAAGTAAATTTATACAATGCATTATGATAATTTACTATAGTAAAATTGTTGCATCACCTCATTAAAAAGATTAAAACCTTGCGCTTGATGAAGGAATCATTAGATACTAGGGGCTATGCCCCTATCCGCTACCGTGGCCCAACCCCCAACGGCAGTTGCGAAATAACCTTATAAAACTAAATATCGTCAAATATACCATTTAGGACAATTTACTGTGATATATTTAAAAACTAAATATATTTAAGTGAAAACGTAAAAAAGTAATTTAACAGTATTTTAAAAAAATATTTTCGATAATGTTTTTAAAGAAATGCGTTTGATATATGAAATGCGTACGTTTGATATTACAAACATTGATAATTTGAATGTACATTCGAAATATCATTTAGAACAGTACACAACAGTTAAGACCGCACATGCACTGGGGATTTTTAGCGAGTTGTACCCAGTTGTACCCCACTTCCCCGCGCATGCCGCTGTAACAGTGCCCGTTTCTAACTGTGTTCCTAACCGACTCCCGCGCTCGCCACTACGTAGGTACATATCGTGGCGTGAGTACGTTCACCAAAGTACCTACCTAGGTACCTATATCTGGTACACACCAACCTGTTGCATTATTTCTATTTTGCTATTGACAATAACACGATATTTTTCCTCTGTTTTGTATTGATATTGTTTTATAATTATTTATTCACAGGTTCTTTTTTTCGAGATATTATATACTTACTAATATCTTATAAAAAGGTGATATTTCTGGTCATTCACTCCCAAAGTAATTAATCATTGTATATAGTTATAAATCTTAGAGCGGCAAACTCTTGCTGTAAAAGGGACAAATTAATATTTTATAAATATTTTTGAAGTATAGTATTTCGTCTATATGTGAATTTTGGGAGCCGCTGGATGCCGATAAATATTTAAATATTATTATAACATCACATAAAATTATAATCATCGTGAAATGAAATTAATAAACGTTTCAATAAATAGATCAACACAAACACCTTACAAAATTACGTAGGTTTTGATTATAAAATTCATGACATCACATAACATTATAATCACCGTGAAATGGAATTAATAAACGTTTCAATAAATAGATCAACACAAACACCTTACAAAATTACGTAGGTTCCTGATTATAAAATTCATGACAACACATAAAATTATAATCATCGTGTCAACTGTGTCTCCACCGGGATTCGAACCCGGGACCTTTGGTTCAGATACCTAACACAATTAAAAACTGTGTTCCACCGGAATTCGAACCCGGGACCTTTGGTTCAGATACCTAACACAATTAAAAACTGTGTTTCCACCGGGATTTGAACCCGGACCTTTGGTTCAGATACCTAACACAATTAAAAACTGTGTTTCCACCGGGATTCGAACCCGGGACCTTTGTATCAGATACCTAACACAATTAAAAACAGTGTCTCCACCAGGAATTGAACCCGGGACCTTTGATTCAGATACCTAACACAAATAAAAACTGTATCTACACCGGGAATTGAACCCGGGACCTTTGGTTCAGATACCTTACACAAATAAAAACTGTTATTCCACCGGGAATCAAACCCGGGATCTTTGGTTCAGATACCTAACACAAATATGTGCCGACCGCTGTGGCACAGTTGGTAAGCCGTTCGGTTTCTGTGCGGGCGTCCTGTGAATCCGAGACGTCTAAATGTGAATCCGAGGATCTTGCAAGCCGATGGATGCCGACCCATAGTATAAATAATATTATAATCATCGAGAAATTAATAAACATGTCGTATGTAGATCAATACAAACACCTTAGAAAATTACGTAGTTACCTAACAATAAACTCAATTCAATATTATAACATCACATAATAATCGTAAATGAAATTTATAAACATTTCAATAAATTAGATCAATACAAACACCTTTGAAAATTACAATCTTCGTGAAATGAAATTGATAAACATGTAGATAGGTATGTATGTACAGTATGTATGTAGATCAATACAAACACCTTAGAAAATTACGTAGTTACCTAACAATAAACTCAATTCAATATTATAACATCACATAATAATCGTAAATGAAATTTATAAACATTTCAATAAATTAGATCAATACAAACACCTTTAAAAATTACAATCTTCGTGAAATGAAATTGATAAACATGTAGATAGGTATGTATGTACAATATGTATATAGATCAATACAAACACCTTAGAAAATTACGTAGTTACCTAATAATAAACTCAATTCAATATTATAACATCACATAAAATAATAATAATCGTAAATGAAATTTATAAACATTTCAATAAATTAGATCAATACAAACACCTTTGAAAATTACAATCTTCGTGAAATGAAATTGATAAACATGTAGATAGGTATGTATGTACAATATGTATATAGATCAATACAAACACCTTAGAAAATTACGTAGTTATCTAATAATAAAACTTTATTCAATATTATAACATCACATAAAATAATAATAATCGTAAATGAAATTTATAAACATTTCAATAAATTAGATCAATACAAACACCTTTGAAAATTACAATCTTCGTGAAATGAAATTGATAAACATGTAGATAGGTATGTATGTACAATATGTATATAGATCAATACAAACACCTTAGAAAATTACGTAGTTATCTAATAATAAAACTTTATTCAATATTATAACATCACATAAAATAAAATAATCGTAAATGAAATTTATAAAAATTTCAATAAATTAGACCTAATAATAAAATTAAATACAATAATAAACGTCACATGAATGAATGAAGAATGTTGACAGTCTGTTCTGGGTCAGCACTAGTTTAAAAATTCCCATGGTTATTCTACGATCATAAAATAGATATTTCTATATTTATTTATTCACAAATTACACAGGACAAACGAGTCTTGTCAAACGGTGGATTCAAAACCCTCATGATTACCCATATCATGGATGTACTTGTCTTATTGATATATAATTATTCATAAGATAATTATATCCATGATATGGGTGATCATGAGGGTTTTTTTCCACCGTTTGACCAGACTTGCCCCCCTGGATGCAATACAATTATACAAAATAAAATACACATGATTTATTCTAATTCCCTAATGGGCATATTTCTAGTATGTCTGGGGTCACAAATTTCCGGTAACAAACACTTCATATAAAAATTAATTATTTTTTTTCCATTTTGTTTTTCCAATATGCGTCATCTTTTTCAATTAATTCCACTTTTAAATCTTTGCCGACCCCAGACCAAACGGCAAATATACATATTTTTCTTCCAGTAACGTGTAGTTGACCTTGTGCAATATACCATGGATGATTTTTGTTGACTGCGAGACCAGATCGTGTGTTCATCCAAAAATTTACTTTTTTACTTTTTATTGCCTCTTCCAATGATGTTTTGTAAGCGGAAATAGGACACTTGATCTCCACTATTTTATCTTCTCCAATCAGGCCATCGGGTGTTGCTCCGAGGAAAGGATTTTCCCCGTCAATAAAAAGGCCACAAGGTTCTATTTTGCAACATAGTTGCTGTTCCAACTGCTCTATTGCAATTCTTTCATTTTGTATTCCGTGTCTTATTGACGGTACATGGCTGATATCTTTCTTATAAAGAATATTTTTTACCAAGTTTTTTACGCTAGTTGCTGCTCTTCTTTTTACTATTTTGGAAAAATTAGAAGCTGTAATAAAGCCTTCTTCTCAACTCCAACCATTGACTGGAATCTCTCTGCAAAATTATATTTTATATAATTTTGCAGAGAGATTCCATAATTATAATATTATTTAATTTATTATATAATATGGATTTTATTAAATAAATATATATTATCTATATAAGTTGTGCATATAAATAAATAACCAAAAAAGGGCATGGAAAAAATAAATAATTAAGTGCAAAATGTAAATAAAATAAAACAAACTTGTGATATTTATGAATTTCAACAATAATGTTTTATTTTTCTTTAATATTATTTATCGGGCAACTAACTATGGAGACTTACGGCATTAATCGTCTCAGAGATCCAGATTGAAACCACAATTAAAAACTGTATCTCCACCGGGAATCGAACTCGGGACCTTTTGTTCAGACACCAAACCAACTGAGCCACGAAGGTCGACGAATCATTATTGGTAGAAATAATAAATTATGAATAACAAAATGTATATAAAAGTTACTGACCTTACGGTACACGACATAATATCACAATCCTATTGAGAATCAACTAATGATCGACGTCGTCTTCTGCAACAAGAATGTTTTTTTTTTAATATTTATATACTCATAATAATAAATACCAATAATACATAATACCTAGAATCTGCATATAAATAAATAAGATATCGTACTAGAATAAAAAATAATACTCAATAAATACTTCTCTTGGAACAGTTGGTTGACCATTTGGTGCAAGCGTACTGGGTTCGATCCCCAGCAGAGGAGAAATGTATTTAAATTAATTTCTCACGCTAATATTGCTTCTCCTGGCTGGAAACACTGGTTAGTTGAAAGAAATTGCCATATGGCAATAAACTCGCTACATACGCAGGGTGCAAGGAAGTGTTTATTATTATTATTTCCTATAAAAATAAAAAAATAATAATGAACACTTCCTTGCATCCTGCGCAAGTGGTGAGTTTATTACCGTATGGCAATTTCTTCCAACTAACCAGTGTTTCCAGTCCAGAGAAGCAATATTTGCATGAGAAATAAATTTCTCCTCTGCTGGGAATCGAACCCAGGATGCCCACACAGAAACCGAACGGCTAACCAACTGTGCCACGGCGGTCGGCCTATAATATTATACAATAATACTAAATATCAATTTATACTATAATACTAAACACCTATGATTGGTTGGAAGAAATTGCATAATGGCAATAAGCCCGCTAGTGTGCAATTTATTTTTTTATAATATGTACAAAAAGAAAAATAAGTAAATAAAAATATAATATTATATTTCAATATTAAATACCTATAATACTCACTAATAATAATAAATAATTACTACTTTCAATAATTGTTATACTCTTTATCTAGGTATGACAATTGCAAAAAAGTAGGTACATACCTCGCGATGTCATTCATATGTTTAGCGGATTTCTTCCGACTCGTGGTAAGCTTAGGTATCTTCTTATTTTTATTTATTGCCATGTTTTGCGCGAGAGTAGTAATAATTGACGCGTAAATGAGTAACACACTCTTCCCGTTCAAATGTTACACTCATACTGAAGTAGAAGCAGCGGGGTTCGTCCCGCCATACATTTTGTACGACTTGACTAGCGCGAACTGGAACGACGTAAGTCGCAATATGAATAATACCTATTTTTCAAAAATCAGGACATAAATTAAAAAATATAAAACTGTTAATGTGTTGACATCATACTTAACAATATTTTAGCTGAATTATAGTTTTACATCTAATAAATCAAACGGATAACGTAGGAATCCTGCAAATTTCGGGGGAAATTTCGGATTTTTTTTTTATCGAGAGAATTTTCAAATATTATGATTTTGGAACTGTTAAATTGTAAACACAACTATGAGTTATACTTGTCTTTAGTTTCAAAACGATAGTGTTGGTATTGGCTGAGTAGATTAGGAATCGCTAATGCAACTATTCACTCGGGAGTACCAGTCTCCCCTTAAGACTGAATATCTTTTTATAATAATTCAATAATAATGATAAATCATACATCATATAACTAAATAACGCCATTAGATGAAAATATTATCTTATCTTTTAACGACATTTTGACATATTATTATGACATGTCGAAAGCAATGTTGTCAGTATTCAAAATGGATATTCCGCAGATTATTACTCTTGAAATTTATTCTGAATGTTTGAAATTCCTTTTTTAACAAAAATATTGTCAATTTATGCAGAAAATACATTTTAAACGATAATTTTGTACTTTTTCGCATAAATTTAAAGTAAAATTTTATAATATTTTTTATTTTAAAGAAAAATTTCGAACGCGAAAATTGATTAAGGAAAAATTATTTCACTGGCAATCCGTTGAACGACGAAAAAACATGGCGTACAGTAATTATATTATAGATTAGATAGTTCAATAAAATACAGTTATACAATGATGAGAAAAAGCTATGCACAAACAAAAAACAAATATACATATATAAAAATTAACAATAGAAAACGGGAAATTCGTTACAATTTTGGGCATATCAATACATACATACATCATTACATACACCACTTTTATTTTATTCCCATATAAATGTAATTGTTTTACATTTGTCCTACATTTATGAATTTTAAAATCGCGAGGAGATAAAAAAGAGCTAAATGACTCGGTAATTTTTTCGCATTGTCCCAATTTTATGGTTCATTTCTTCGTGGCAGCTTGCGTTTTGGGATGTTGGGGACGATCCGTGCGTGCATTGAAGGTGTACCACCATAATTCATTCATCATTCGCCTTGTCACCGAACATAAAACCAAACGTAACATTCGCATTGTGAAATGTATAACATAATCTATTGACCCACTTCTTGAGATTTCTGTTGGTATGTATTGAGAATAGACAAGGCTAATTTATCATCCTATTGAATGTATGAACAAGTTTCCGGATATATCTACATTATGTTCAACAATGGAAGAACCCGCCATAGACCTCTGGACCATAAGAATATTCAACACGCTGACACTCAACAAGACACTACAAAATGCATAAATACCATCGCACGTTTAAACTTCGCAGGCAGATAGATAATTTATTTATAGAAAGTATTTTTTAAATGTTTTGTTGGTACATATTTATTGGGGTTTATGAGCATATAATAATTCTTATTCTTCTTATTTTAGATCGTAGATCTGTTTTTCGAGAGAGCTATTCCGGGGAGGCGATTCCCTGGTGGGATGGATGGGATTCGAGATGCGTCCACCCTGTTGACATCTTCTTCTTCTTCTTCTTCTTCTGAGCCTAATCCCGTCCACTCCTGGACGAAGGCCTCCTCCATCTCCTGTTGACATGGTCCCTCCAAAATCTTCTCCTAGCTCTCTCCATCGTATGATGTCCTCGGTCTCACAGGTCCGCCTAATGTCGTCATTGCGAATTCTGTCCCTATATAAGCGTATTCTTTTTTTTTTTTTTTTAAAATGAATATGTCCTTGTTAAACATATACATCTTCCTACATTCCCTAAAATAAGGAAATAAATGCTTGTGATATAGGTGAACGAAATCGGTCGAGGCAGGATTCGAACTAATCGCTCTGCCACCGACCCATCTAAATTATATCATTCCCTGTGACAGTCCTTAAAACCTTAATTTCCGATGTTCGTATATAATAATTAATAAGTAGATAATCTCAGAATATCTACTCGCTAGGCAGCCATCTTCATAATATTGGAAATTAATATTCTCAATTAGGTGACATTTTTATGATCCAATAATAAACACGAACAAACAATATATCCATTTTTTATGAGAGTGACAACTTGTGATATTTTCGGTGCAGATTTGTTTATTTCCAAATGTATATATTCATTTTTCATCTTTAATGTAACATTGCACTTATTTAATTCTACTTAAGGTTTATTCAATGTATATTAGTTTTTTTATTCTTTTCACTCCAGATACCTATGTTTTTACATATTGATTGTTTTAATATATAGGTTTTTATTTTATTACTTAGTGATTATTTTTTTAAAATTTTATTATTATATGTTTTCAATGTTTGTATTTGTATTGTGCCGTTATTTAAGCTAATAAATAATTCAATATAAATGATCTATTGGTATGTTTTGAAATTATATTTTCATTCACTTTTAAAATATATTTAATATTTGGAAATATAAAATTGTTTCTAAATCTTAATTAAAAAATTTTTATCTTATTTTATTAATTAATTTATAAAAGAATGCTTGCACTCTGATAAAGGGAAATAGGTTTTCTTTGAATAACTAATTGTTGTATTATATAAATAAAAAAAAAAAAAAAAAATAAAGGGTGAGAAGCATGGCACACCAACATTTAATATAGAACATACATATCTATAAAAAACTACGTTTTCGAAATATAAAACATTGGTTAAAAATGTTTATGACTTTTCAAGCGCAAATAGGGTTTTAATCTATTTTGGTAAATGGTTAGTTATGAGATCATCTTTTGGGAGAAATATTATTTTTTGACATGGATATACAAACCGTAGGTAGGTACCTTTCTAGCTACTGATCCAAAAATCGTGTTTGTTTAATCTTAGTGGCATGATTTATATGAAATCAAAATTGAAAATAATCTGCCAACGAAGCGAAAACACAGTTTAACAGTAATTTAAATTTTGGCCATTTTTTTGAGGGAACCACACAATATCAAATATCCGAAACTGACTTTAGAACTTTTAGGTACCTACCTAGAGCTCGCCAAGCGGAAGAATGCATGTGGCGTCAATCTATTTTAGAAGACTAGTGTACTATAATTTGATTTAACCAATAAAAATAGTTTTGACGTTCGTAGTTGTGTAGCGTATTTTTGCCCTGACCTTTGCAACCGTACGTTCGCAACAATGATTTAGAAAACTGTCGCTCGCATTCTCTCGCTTGTCGAGCTCCACCTAGTTCCCGCTGTGTTTCTACGAACAAACTTTTGGCAACATTTTATTTTATTAGCACACAAAGGGGAGGTGCGGATGGAAACGGACCTATTTGTGTTTTTTTATGTGACTTTGGCACGAAGACCTAATTTCATACAATTCACACAACAATGTAAGAGGGGACTACCGCCATTGTTCACTGACTTATTGCCAGCCAGGTTAGACACTGGCTGGAGGACTTCCATCCAGATAATTATATTGTCTACAGAATAGAGAGTTGTGACCATCACCACATTCCTATTTATGTATTCAAATCTTAAATATTTTTAGAATTTAATTTGAGAAACATTTTTCTCATTTAGTATACTTAACTTTGTCCCACAAATGAGATACTATGTATGTACCCATATTCCCTAATATTCAAAGCTACTGTTTCTTACTCAGGACGGATGTCGTCGACGGATGAAAAACAATACCTATAATAGCTACTATACCTACGATATCATCATGCCGTTTTCTTATTTGGGGTAGGCAGAGAGAACCGAACGCCAGATTATTATATTTCGACATACACGTTTTGCTTTTTTACATCCAAATACATCGCATCATTCGTGCATCTTTCTGACTTCGTATGATTCCATCTTTCAATATCTCATTTATGTATGTATGTACATGATCATGCCAACTCATTATCAACCAGCCTCAACATCTCCATCCAACGTTTACAGCCTCGTATACTTTCGTTGCCCGGCGTTCATCGTTCATTCTCTCAACATATCCGAACCATCGCAGAGCGTTTATTTTCATTTTACTCACTATATATATATTTCAATCTTAAATTAAAGAGCTGGGGCCCAGAAGACCAAGTAGACCATTGACGACTCGGATGTCCTCAAGGAGGCAAGACTTCGTTCGGAGGACAGAAGACTTGGAGGATGAGGCCCAGGAAAGCCGACTCCATGTGAATGAGACAAAGGCTAGGGCGAAGAAGAAGAAAATAGTGATACTTTAATCCTTTAACTAGATACATACGTAGAATTCAAAATTAATTAATTATTAAATTTCGGAGAAAGCTGATTTTTTATGTTTATTATGGCCCTTGTATACATAATGTATGAAACACAAAAAGTATCACCAAATTTGTGACAAACAATAATTTCGTGAAGAAAAAGTAAAATGTAGAGTTTTTTTTTAAATAGCAAGAATAGTAATTAAAATATTAAAATATTTAAAAACTCAGCCGGTAGATTTTCATATTCTCTTTCGATTGAAGTAAAAATCTACTTCATAGGCCTTGGAGTTTTTTTATTTACATATAATAAAATAATAAAAAAAACTAATTTTACAAGAAAAGTATTTAAAGTATTAAAGTATTTGGTTTTTGAAAAGAGTGAAAGCAGAACAGTGTGTCGAATGAAAGTAGAGAGTGAATGGCTTGAACAAGTCAACGAGTATGTCTATCTGGGTAGTATGTTCCAACGGAATGGATGGCCTGATAAGGATATTGAAAGAAGAGTTATGGCAGGAAACAGAGTGAATGGAGCACTTAGACCAGTTATGAATGATCGCTACGCCCCCAAGTCAAATTGAAAACGCTGTTCGTTTTCGCCAAGCGCTAATTTTTTTTGTATGGGATTTGACGTTTGTTGTTTGTTATTGTAGAAAAAATTTCTACAACAAACGTCAAATCACATACAAAAAAAAATAGCGCTTGGCGATAACGAACAGCGTTTTCAATTTGACTTGGGGGCTACATATCAAAAGATGCTAAAGTTGCCATTCATAACGCAATCGTAGTGCCAACCCTGACGTATGCAAGTGAGACCTGGACATGGCAGAAGTCGCACGAAAGCAGAATAAATGCAGTTAAAATGAGATCGCTTCGAAGAATTTGTAACAGAACGATGTATGACATTTCGAAATGAAGATACAAGGAAAGAATGTAAGATGAAGAAAGATGTAATTAAAAGAATGAAAGTTAACACATTGAGATGGTTTGGCTACTTGGGGAGAATGAATGAAGAACGCCTGACGAAGAAAATATACAAAGCTGACAGGATGGAATAAGAGGTTAGGGGCGCCCAAGAAAAGGATGGCACGGCCAAGTAAACGATATTCTGAAATATGGAAATGTAAGAAGCGTGAACAACAGACGAACGTGTATTAGACGATGTATAAATGTTGATGAGGCGATGAATGTGTGTCAAGATAGAAAAATGTGCCGTTCGGTTCTCTCTGCCTACCCCGTGAGGGACATGGCGCGATGGTATGTATGTAAGTATTAAATAAATTCAAAATACTTACTCAATAGAATGAAGATTTATAATTAAACTGTTATTTATTTCAAAGACATATATTTTGAAGGTTCTTTTTTTCAAAATTTCCTATTTAGGCTACTATAGCCTCTTCTTAGTATTCAACCTTATGAGGTCCAATGACAGTTATTTAAACACTTGTGTCTTATAAAGTTTTAATAAAATAAACTATTAATTATTATAAATTAATGTACATTTGTCATCATTATTTTAATGTTAGATATAATAATTAAAGTTTAATATAATTGATGGCATACCGGTTTGGCATTTTTTGATGGTTAAGTACTATGTATGTGTTTGGTAGTTAAAACTTGATGATTAACACCCGGTTAGTTAAATAGTTGATAGGGTACAATACCGACGCAATAAAATGTACTCACATCTTAATCGGTCCCTGCAAAACTGGTACCAAATGTACCAACCAAAACAGGTTCCTTTTGAGAAAATCTGCATATTTTTACACTTACATTATCCAGTAGTTAAGTACCTTCATCGTGTTACTTGCCAAGAACCCTTGTAACAACTTTTTTTGTAAATTATAGTACCTACCTAAAATTTTTGCGGTTGGCTGTGAAGTTCTTGATAATTCTGACAACAGGCAAATTATAATAGGACGATTATAAAAAAAATGAACGTCAGTTGAAAATTATATTTGTCGAATCGTATGGTGTAGTGTCTGGAAATACTTCTTACAATTTCTTCCCCATTGATCATACAGATTTTGTGATATCGAAGAACTATTTAAATCGTCTAGAAATTCGGTGGTATTTAAGGTTCTTTACTCGAGACTCCTGTTAAATCAACTATTTCTAGAGATTTTGGTTATTTCTCTGATTCGCTTAAAGAAAAAGATTTGGACCCTATTCTCTATGGTGCAAAAATGTTAGTATTCTGCGTGAGGTTTAAAAATAAGAATCAACGAGGTTAGACGCCTGATTAAAGTTTTTAAAATTATGGATCTTGTGGCTAAATTAAAGTGACAATGTGCTGGGAAATGGTTAGACAGGGAATCCACAATACTCCAATGTAGGCCATGGACAGACTAAGGGTGTTGGTAGACTCTATGAAAGATTTAATTTACTGTCCAGTTGGCTGGAAAAATGTATATGGGAAGAGGACTAGAAGAAAACCTTACATCCAACAGTGGAGAGAGAAAGCTAAGGAAAAAAGGATCCCACCCATTTGCAAGAGCGATTTTTTTTTATATAAATGAGTTCTCGAAATTCCGCACATCATTATCAATTTCTAAATAACTTCTACACCTCATACTTTTTTTGGCCACTCAAATATATCCAAATTCCAATCCATGTCACATGTGTTTTCTTAACAATAATCTTCTTTTCAAAACACCATTATAGATCTATGTTTTTTTATCTCAAATTACTCTTCTCTCAATAAACCTGTCAGATGTCTGCCAACACGTTACTTGAATATATCGCACGAATGTTTTTTTAAGCTATGCAGTAGACACAAGACATTTCAATGATATTATGTGATAATATATAACAACATAAACGAATGGCAATGCGTTTTAAGACAAAGATTAAGATAAAGATCAGATATAATGTAGTGGTGGTAGTGTTCTTCATTACTGAAGGATGGGTCCAACTTGATTAACCATCGCATCGGTGCCTCTCCAACAAAACTTCTCCCAGATACTTCTGTCTTTCGTAGAGTCGTAACTGTCGAGTGACCAGTTATTCTTATTGTTTACCTGTCGCTTCTCCAACTCCTCTATTAAGACAGCAGCTCGACTGGGGAACTATCTTCTGAATTCTGTGTTTCCACCTTCTTACAACCCGGGTCGTTTTATGATCCAAATAAATATTCTCCTGAGAAGATCGCAAACCCTCTCCAACGTTACGTAGTGTGCTTCTTTGGAAGAACAGTATGGACCTAAATACTAATAGCTGGTTTCCCCTACGTAGCCACGTTAAATAAAAAGAAACTTCAACGAAAAGGGGTTTATCCCCTTATGAGAGTAGGTATTATATTTATTTAGACACTCGCTTACACCCTGTGCAAGTGGCAAATTTATTAACAAATGGATATGTATTTCTCTCAACCAACTTTACTTGTGTATCAATTTAACAATCAAGTTGAATTCTGCAAACACAAGGTGAATTCTGAAAAAAATGATAGAAATAAAATAGACTTGTTAAATTTGACTGATTTATAAATTATATTAACTTCTTTTTGTATAGATAATAGTTTGTTTCTTTTGTTTTTAAATGTCTCCTTTATACACGAGTGCTTACAATCTACTAAAGGACAATCTGTTTTTTTTAATATAATATGTACTTAATATAAATTAAATAAATTAAATTATTGTTAAGTTCAGTTGATAGTCACAGATCTGATTCGAGTTGGTTACACCAAACCACCACATTGTATGTGTAGTAGTGTTATGCAAAAATTGTATGTGTAACTTTCCTATGTCTTTATGTATTTTAAATAGCACATCTTTTATAAATATTTTTGAAAGACGGCACTTGAAAATTATTAAATAGTTGCAAAGTTGGAAAGTTAGGTGTTTTTTTCATTTCAATGCGATAAAAACACATACCTACATATTGTATTGTCTGATTACTTACATATTATATTGTCTGAGCCCGTTATGTAAATTCTCAAAATAAGGATACAAAATATTAATTCCAAAAATCTAATTCATCATTAACTTATTGTACCTATAGGTAGAGTATAGTATACGTTAACGTATTCAATGTGTGCATAAATATTTCGCTTCTAATGATTTATTAAAAACCTTTTTTTTTCGATATATTTCTGATATCATGATATTAATTAAAATGGCTCAGCGTGACTTTGTTGAAGTTAATATGATGAGATATTGGCTAATAATTTCTGTCTGCAAACCCGAGCTACCGACACGATTTAAGACGTCATTCATACATGCGACTCTGTCGTGCGGCTTCACTGTGCAACTTTTCACTGAGTTCTTTCACTGAGGAGTCATTAAAAATCCATACTTACATAGGTATTTTCGGTCGAAAAATTAAATATAATTAATTACTAATTTATATTGTTGCTTTAGTGTCAACTTTTGATTTCCGATTCGTTTTTTTTCATAAATAATACATTCTAAAGTTAATTAATTATTCAAACTATATAAATTATTATTATATTTTTATTAATTTATACATATATGTTTTTGGATATAATATGTGAATTTTTCTGGGGCCCCAGAAAAGGTGGGCCGATAATATTGTCCCTGTCGCTGGAAGCAGATGGGTTCAAAAAGCCCAAAAAAGATGAGTGGAAGATTTTAGAAGAGGCCTACATCCAGCAGTGGAGAGATGGCTGAGAAAGAAGAAGAAGAAGATGTGAATTTTGTGAGATAATAATGAAATTGTGATTGAAAGATATTGAAAAACAAATTGAGTAATTTATGCGATTGTTGTAGAAAAGATGCAAGTAGTGGGTATTGAATAAAACACTAAATTTAGCCGTTTTGGCATGTTAATTTTGCCCTAAACCACTATATTTTCAGTCACTATGCGACATATTTCGGCGGTGCTGTCCTGCCGAAACATGTCGCATAGTGAGTCAAAATATAGTGGTTTAGGGCAAAATTCACATGCCAAAACGGTTAATATGAACAACCACAAAATATCTGCCGAGTATTTATACTACACTAAATTTAGTTTCACTGTTTACATATAATAGGTACTAACTACATAGTATTTGTCTGTCGATAAGGATTATCTGAGGTCAACCCCGACTAAGACGGGAATACCCAAAGAAGATAACAAAGTATATTGTGAGTGTAGAATATCACGAAGTAATCCAATAAGACATAATGTAGCGTCAAAACATGTGTGCGACTAAATCGTCGCTTTTAAATTGCCAGTGTGAATAGGGACATAAAAATCTTTAGAAAATTCGCATGCTACCGTGCAGTTTCGTAGTTTGATATAATAATAATATCATATTTGCACGAATCGAAAACGACTATAATTCAGCCATTTTGTAACTTTATACATTGGTTTATCGTTAAACGTCGGTTAAAGGGTAAGGAGTGAGGAGGGATTTCCAAAAGTGAAGCGTTAGCGTTGAAGAGTTTATCGCTCAAAGTTTCAAACTGTTTCTCGACACGCAAAGCCTTTTTCTCCGTAATAAGGCGGAATATTGAATTTGTAAATATTTCCTTATATATTTATATTGAGTGCTGAATGCCTACTCGAATATACCCATCAGCAACTCAATTGAATAAAATAAAAAGCGATTAAATAAAACAACGCTACCAACTTGTCAATTATACCGGCTTAGTTTTTATTTATTTATTTACTTAATATTGCTTCTCGGGTATCTAACAGGTACTATGTCAAATGTCAATTTAATACGCACCCAATAATAAATTGCCACATTTTGCAACAAAAATGGGTTCAAATCTAGTGGCCACGGATTCTTCTTATTTTTGAGTATTTTTTTTATAATAATACTGCATAGCAGTTTTTTTTGGCAGGGCAGATTCTCTCTTTCATATAACTACTTAACTAAAAATAAAAATAATATTTGAAACTTACTTACTTACTTCCGATGGCCATACATCTCCGGTAGAGCTTTAGCCTCCTGAACAAACCTTCCTGTCAGCTGCAGTGGACTCCCAGTCATCACGAGCATTCAGCTCGTTCAGATCTCGGGTAACATTGTCCATCAATCTCTGCCTTGGTCTTCCAAGGGGTCTCTTGCCCACAGGGTAATTTCGCAGGATATGTTTTGTGGCTCTTTCTTCCCCTGATCTGACAACATGTCCAAACCAAACTAATCTTCTGGACCTGATTTCGCTGGTGATTAAAGGTTTTCCTGTCAATGTACGAATTTCCTCATTGCTTCGTGGTATCCAGGAACCTGCCGCAATTCCTGGTCTTGGGCCAAATATTTTACAAAATAATTGAAACAAAAAATACCAGAATAAAATAAATTTAGGGTAACCAGCGACACTTAGGGTAACATGCGTGTACATGTACCCCCGTAGACCATTCTTGTCTCACTAAAAAAGGCACTACCTTTTCATGGGGCAAGTCTGGTCCATCAGTGAGATCAAAACCCTCATGATTACCCACATCATGCATATAATTATCACATGGAGTTCTATAATATATTAGTATATTTTAGATCTCCATATGATAATTATATCCATGATATGGGTAATCATGAGGGTTTTGATTTCATTGTTTGACGGGACTTACCCCCCAGAATAGATGGTGAACCTCATTATCGACATATGTGAGATGTTTTTGGTGCCTGTTGTATTTTCGATTACCCGGCTCTTACGGGATAGGTACTCGAAAACAATAATAGAAAATAATGAATGCACTGTTCTTAGCCGGTGCCTCACAGCAAAAATGTGATGACTTTTATATCAATATTTACTTGGAACTCTCTTCGTTTTCAATCACAGTCTGTTATCACATATTGAAAATGTAGATTAGAGACTGACATATTCCAGACTTAACTCATAACAAAAAGAATGTGGTTATTATAGTTTTCTTCCGACACACCCTTCAAATGATTTACCCAGTTATAATATTTTTTTTATTTTATATTGCTTCTCGGGCAACTAACAGGTACTATGTCAAATAAGTATTAATTTAACACGCACCCAATAACAAGTTCCCACATTCTAGAGACTTACAATATTAATCGTTTCACAGATCCAGACTGAAAACACTATTAAAAACTGTGTCTTTACCGGGAATCGAACCCGGGACCTTTGGATCAGCAGGCAGAGACCTTCTCGAGCTACTTACAGGTACTATGTCAAATATTAATTTACTACACACCCAATAACAAGTTCCCACATTCTGGAGACTTACTATATTAATCGTCTCACAGATCCAGACTGAAAACACTATTAAAAACTGTGTCTACACCGGGAAACGAACCCGGGACCTTTGGATCAGCAGGCAGAGACCTTCTCGAGCTACTTACAGGTACTATGTCAAATATTAATTTACTACACACCCAATAACAAGTTCCCACATTCTGGAGACTTACTTTATTAATCGTCTCACAGATCCAGACTGAAAACACTATTAAAAACTATGTCTACACCGGGAAACGAACCCGGGACCTTTGGATCAGCAGGCAGAGACCTTCTCGAGCTACTTACAGGTACCTACTATGTCAAATATTAATTTACTACACACCCAATAACAAGTTCCCACATTCTGGAGACTTACTTTATTAATCGTCTCACAGATCCAGACTGAAAACACTATTTAAAATTATGTCTACACCGGGAAACGAACCCGGGACCTTTGGATCAGCAGGCAGAGACCTTCTCGAGCTACTTACAGGTACTATGTCAAATATTAATTTACTACACACCCAATAACAAGTTCCCACATTCTGGAGACTTACTTTATTAATCGTCTCACAGATCCAGACTGAAAACACTATTAAAAACTATGTCTACACCGGGAAACGAACCCGGGACCTTTGGATCAACAGTCAGAGACCCAACCAACTGAGCCGCGAGGCCGACAGATTTTAATCGTTTGATTGCATCAAACTCTGAACCATAACACAATCCCAAAAACAACATCGATAATTCTAATTTGTAACATGTTTAGGTAGTCAAAATGAACCTACCTATAAAGGGTCATGTAGGTACCTACCCACGTATCTTGTAGTTTTATTTTACACAAAATATCTCGTTTGTCACTAGCTTCCAATCGTCCATATAATATTATTACCTACATACTAGAAATAGCTGCATTCAGATGGAATCTATTCTGGGAAACAATATCTTCGGTAATGATCTCACTGAATTCGTCGATAAATTCCACTTGAGTTTTTTGGTAGTTCAAAAGTGAAGTTTCTTCTTTTTTTTTTTACATCGCCCAAATTGTCTGGACGTCTCAGCTTTATGTATATGCGTTTCGATAAATCGATTTAATCTGGCTCATTTCATCTGGATTCGTTGTAACTGAGCAATGAGCAATAGGCAATGATGGTCCAAGTACATTTTTGACATTCTATCGTCGTACAGAAGCGAGGACAGACAGATTCCGATAGATTCAAAAAATATCAAATCTTAAATATTTTTAATTTTTATGTCTACTCGTTAAAACAAATCGTTTGATACTTAGAATATTTTTTGATAAAATATATTGATAATGATTGACATCGTTTACAAATGATTAGAGATTATAGTTCGAAATTTAAGTTAGTCTTTGTCGGTGTTCAAGGTTGAGTACGTTCTGCCTACCCGGTTATAAATGACGTGATGGTATGAATGTATGCTAAAATTATAATCATTTTTAAACCTTTATTGATGCACGATTCAATATCTGAAAAATTCTGTTTCATCTCTAATAGCCAAGTACCACAGAAAACTGTTCTATCGCATTTCTCGAAATTTACTAAAACTATTGAGTAGGAATGTACTTCTGACACAAAACAAAGTTAAAGAAATAAGAGTTTATGCAATCAAAGACATTGGTCCTTTAAAATCTGATATAGATCAGAACATTGCAGCAGTTTTCTATTTATTTTTTTTATTTACACACGGTATTTACATAATACACATTTACATAATATTAAAACGAAGAAACCGTGCACACAAAAATTCCACAAGGCAAAGCCTGTCTGTGGGTATACCAAATGAAATATAGAAAAAATTATTTTATTAATAACATTAGATAACGATATAAAATTTAAATATAGTAATGTGGAAGACATATAAGTACAACACATATCTAAAGAAATAAAGCAATCAATATGTTAGTGTGTGTGTGTGTATGTGTGTGTGTGTGTGTGTGTTTGTCTCACGCCTTTTGAAAAACCAAGAGCATCTAAAAATCTAATTTATGTGCGAACGTGTACCAGTATACCTGATGCAGTGTCACGCTAAAAATAATGCGATTAAAATGCTGAATTTTAAAGATATTTCAATAATTATTTTTTTCATACAAAATTTTCCAAGTCATATCTGTCAAAAAAGTGTACATTTTGCACGCAAATATCTGTTAGTTTAAAAGTTAGAAGTACGTATTTACACGAAAAAAATATATTTTCAAGTATAACTTAGCTTTTAAGTGAAAAACATGGTGAATATTTTGTCTAATTATAATGTTTAACTTATTTTTAAAGTAAGCGTTTTGTACAAATGTACATATAACCCCGCCATTTTAATATCTTTTCATACGATATTTAATTTTCCTACCGAATGAATATGTTCTTTAAAATAATATACCTTTGAAATAAATGTGATTATGAAATAATAAAATGAAACACAAGACATTACAGCAAGTTTTAAGACATATATTGTAAAAGTCTGTTAATTATTAGTTAAGATATAGGCGTAATAAAATTGCATAATTTGTTTAAAATATTTGATTTTTCTGACAATTTTCATTTTTATGGCATCGAACAAACCAATGTAGGTACCTACATATTCAAAAAATGTCTCCATAACATTTGATATTTTTCACATGTCGGAACATGGTTACTATGGTAACGGACATTTTCTGATATTCAAATAAAATTTGTTATAAATCGAATTCGAATTAATTTAGAACATCATTGTAGGTAGGTACCCACATACCTAATACTTACTACTTAAAAACCAAGAATATACTGATTTTCTATAGGAAAATTATTAAACTATTTTAGGTTAACTACAATACACATTCAATATACCTACAAACTATTTCCTATAGTGAAATTCTTCTTTTTTCTATGTAGACCTTTGGGTGATTTTTTCTACAAACTATTTCTTGGGGTTTAAATCTTCTTCCTCTTCTTTTGTGAAGTCATTTGGGACAGTTCATAAATAAACTATTTCCTATAGTCTAATTTTTCTTTTTCTTAATTTATGTAGACCTTGGGTGAGTTTTTATACAAACTATTTCCTATAGTCTAATTCGTCTTCTTCTTCCTTTATGTAGACCTTTTGGTTAGTTTTTAAACAAACTATTTTTAAACAAACTATCCTTTAGTCTAATTCTTCGTTTTCTTATTTTATGTAGATGTTGGGTGAATTTTATATAAAATATTTCCTATAGTTCAATTCATCTTCTTCTTCTTTTATGAAGACATTTTGGTCAGTTTTTTATATAATACATTTCCTAATGTGTAATTCTTCTATTTCATCTTCTATGTAGACCATTGGGTCAGTTTTTATTACAAACTATTTGTTATAGTTTTATACTTCTACTTATTTTTTTATTTAGTCTTTTGGATTAGTTTTATGTCTAATAGTCTATTGTAACGAAATATTATAAACAACATGCATACTTGATGAAAATACATAAAAACGAATGGGATGTGACCAACACTAGAATCTTCTCATTACTTTTGTTCAATCAAATTTACACCATTTATTATATCATCATATATTGCTTAATTTTCAATAACTACACATTTCATTTTGATGACAATATATAAAAAATCGGGGTTGTGGCCATTGCTGGATCTTCACAACGTTTATATTCATATTAAAAACTATTTAACATAGCTTAAGTCTTCTTCTTCTGTAATGTAGACTTATGTGTCAGTTTTAAGTCTATCAGTTTTATTGTGCAAAACTATAATAAACTATATGCACACTTGACGAAAAATATAAAAACGAATGGGATGGGACCAACACTAGAATATTTTCAGTACTTTTGTTTAATCAATTTTTAAACCATTTCCCATCATCCAAAATTACTAAATATTTAAAACACATTATTTGCGTTCGATGACAATATATAAAAATAGGGGTTGTGGCCAAATCCAAACTCTTTACGACGTTGTCTTTTTATAATAAGTCATATTTAAGATCATTTCCCATAGTCCATGCGTGCAGAAATTGTATGTGCTTATATATAAAAGCAAATGGATTGTGGCCATCACTTTAAGATTTTACACCGCTTAAACTCAATTAAATTTCAAACTACTTTTCATACTACGGTTAAAAAAAATTATGTGTGACAATATTATGTAGGTATATAAACGATTGCTTATTCCTTCACTAATTTACATTCTTGGCCAACGGCGGGACATAAAAGCTAGTAAAGAATATAAAGAAAATAACTTATAGTTATAAAAACATAAATACACATAAATCAATAGGTAGGTATATACAAAACAGTAGACCGACAGTGGTCCTACCAAATATTATACCCGCAGTCGACTGCAACAATACTTGGCAAGTACAAAGATACGAATGTCGCGAGATTAAAAAAATCAATTAAAAAAATTCTTGAATTTTTGCACAATTAAATAAAAATAACAATAATAAAAAAGAAAAGAAACAACAATTCCAGAAAACAAGCACAAAACCAACATATGTAATCTTTCATGTCACTGTGAGAGAATCTTAGTTTTACATAATGTCTTATGTAGGTAAGGACAAGGTTAATATAATATGTAGGTAGGTACAGCATAATAGCAGACCTTTAAGACAGATTTAAGATAGAATATAAGTACATATTATATGTACAATAAATGCTGGTATTGCAGGGTTATAAAGTAGGTATAGGGTGGAGAGAATTGCAGGGTTTACGGTTGCATTGGTTCAATTCCATCAAACCCTCATCTTATTCTCGACACAGAAATTGCCCACATCACTAAAGGGTACCAACACTGGGTCCTCCCTTTCACACTAATCCTAATAATGCCTGTGGCCATACCACTTATATATCTACCTGGTAGTAAACCTTTTCAACTATTTGAGTTCTGATTTTCTGACGATGTTGAAAAACGTATCTATTCACAATATTGTGACTACAACTAGTTGCCTGTAATAAGTACATGAGATCCAACATTCGATGGCGTTTATTGTATGTGTAGTTGAAGAATTCGTACCAAACTATGAATCCTTAAATCAAAATTATTGAATATTTTAAGATATTTTGTTTTCTATAAAAATACAATGTCAGGAGAGGATTCTGTGGAATTTAGTATTTTTTCCTATCCAGGATATGTAAACGGCTTGATGCTATGTAGGTACACATGTACCTATGTATAAAAATTAAGTATCAGAGTCCTCGCAGATATTGTGTATTCTGCCATACTAATTACATAATATATGAAACGATGTCGTCACAAAATTCAATTTTTACATAAATTGAACAGACTTGAAGATAGTCACTAAAGACTGAGTGGATTGGAGGATGAGATATATCGCTTTGCTGCCAACCATTTTCAAAATAAGAAGAATTGAAGGAAAATAGCAAGGCAACATAATATTTTTTCCTATAATTTTTATTACATTTCCAGGATTTGTTTTATGGTTTATTCTGAGATTTAAGCTTCAAAGTAATTTGAGTGGGAAATGTAAGATTGATTTCAAACTACATTTTTTAATGTGTTTTTATTTCCTCTTATATTTAAATACATGACCTGAGCCAAATAACACATAACAACAACATATGTATATCTTCGGTTGGTGGATGGAATAGAGGGCATCGCACTACGTTAGTGATCCAGTAATGGAGAGTTCGAATCACACCCTAACTGCCTCGACCGTTTGCCTATAGCACAAGAAGGATCTACGGCCCGATCATGAATGGTGCACAGGGGAGACGAAGAAAAGTTGGAAGGCCGAAGCTTCGATGGCTGGACGGAGTAGTGAAGGATGCAAACAACATCGGCATCCATAACTGGCGTAATGCGTCACAGGATCGACAGTCATGGAGGCGGGCTCTGCAGGAGGCTAAGACCCGACTTGGGTTGTAGAGCCACAGATGCATGTATGTATACCACAAGAATTTCTGCTTAATTATGTTAATGTATGAGAATGTGTATATGCCTACTTTAGACCACTTCAAGGATAAATTCATTCTTAAAAAAAATATAGATTTAGTTCTTTTGATCAGTTGGAATAGATAACTGATAAGCAGTGTGCTCGAAATTCAAATATTCATTAAAAATAAACAATATTTTGATGTCATCAAAATACATCAGATGAAAAAGGTTTCGTGCCTCTGATGTCATATAAATGGCAGTCATTCTGTCATAGATTCGTCACTTATTCCGTTAGCTATAAAAAATAAAAAGGGTTCGCTACCCTTTCATAAAAATGGAGACTTGGAGAAATATGAGTTAGTTAACTTTGTCGGCAAAGAAAAAAATGGGTACAAGTTCTGTTGTAAATAATAATTGTAAGCTACCCATTATGAAGAAATCAAAAATATTTGCAGATCCTTTGTTAGAAATATTCCGCCTTGATTGTATTAAAATGGTCCATTACACATCTCAACCAGAAAGATCAGATTAGCGTCAAGTAGTGAGGAAAAAATTAATTCTTGGTCTTGATCTGAAGAATCTCAAGTTACACTGATTTATAAAAGTCACCAATCAGAAACTTGCAGCACAAAATGCACGAATCAATAGAGTAGGTAGGTATGTAGAGAAAGAAAATTTTACATAATTATGAAAATACAATATGGCATATAAATTTATATCTTTATGTGTCTAATCGGTTAACCCACATATTTGGAACGAACGAACGAACTTTTTTGAGTAAATTGGTGAGTAGATAACGCGCCTGAAATAGTCAGTATCTTATATGCACACCTATTGATTCCATTACCATGATTTATTTAATTTCGACTTTATAAAATTGGTGAGTAAGTAACGCGCCTGAAATAGTCAGTATCGTATATTATGCACGCCTATTGATTCCATTACTATGATTTATTTAAGTTCGACATTATAAAATTATTCCAAAACAGATTAGAAATCTGCGTTAGTTTTATAATTAAATTCCGTGGTATTCGTTTCTCAAAACCGACAACAATATTAACTGACCATGCGGGGTGGAACATGGTGGACTCATACTCATCACTAATAAAACAGCATTTACAAGAAGAAGTTCGTTGATATTATTTCTATTTCATCAGTTAAAGTCTAGACTGGACTCCTGGGGTTACTACATTATTTAATTCAACCAAAATACTTAGCAATTTTGGAAATATTTTACGGTTAAAGTAACAAACAATGAATATTTTATTTTAAACAGTTGTGCACTTAAAAGCATACAAATTATTTTCATAATAGATAAGTTTGAAAATAATACAACATCGAATATATTTATATTTATTTTGTGTTATCACCATCTATGGACTAATAAAATTGATCTTTTTTTGTTTATTTCATTTTGTATTTTATTTTTTAAAAACTGTGTTTCCCTTAAATAAATGAAATATTAAAAATAAATAAATAAATAAATAAATAAATAAATAAATAAATAAATAAATAAATAAATAAATAAATAATTAAATAAATAAATAAATAAATAAATAAATAAATAAATAAATAAATAAATAAATAAATAAATAAATAAATAAATAAATAAATAAATAAATAAATAAATAAATAAATAAATAAATAAATAAATAAATAAATAAATAAATGAGTTGGGCAGCAGTTATCTATTTTTAATAAAGATTATTTAAATGGTGTGACAAATAAATAGATAAATAAATAAATAAATAAATAAAATAAATAAATAAATAAAAAATAAATAAATAAATAAATAAATAAATAAATAAATAAATAAATAAATAAATATGTAAATAAATAAATAAATAAGTCAATAAATATATAAATAAATAAATAAGTAAATAAATAAATAAACAATAAAATAAAAAATAAAATAAATGTATATGTACAAATTAAGTAAATATACAAAGTAATAATAATTACGACGAGCTTCTCTTTTTGCTTATCGTTGAGGAGTTTAATTACATACATATATTCATTACTAGTTATAACCCGTCAAAATGACAGATGACCTGCGCGTTACTTTTACCTGGTAGATTAATCTTTTGTAGTATATGATAGTGCTTACCTACGTTGTTCTGGTATGTCTCGCCTTATTCCATGTACTCCTGATATTTTGTCCTTATTTATATAACCGCGTATCTCGCATAGTCAATTCAAAGAAACACATTTCTTAGTCTCTCTCCTGATATTTGAACTATGCGATGGATGCGCCATCAGCGGCATTAAGTACGCGAATTACTCCAATTATATATTAGTGTACCTCTTGGTACTCTATGATAAGTTAATAGTTGATTTTAGTAGTGTTACGTGGACATAAGGCCTAGAATCAGTAACTCTTTCCAAACTTAGTGCCGAGAAACTGCGAGTCACTGAAAGAACTATGGAAAGCATCATACTGACTCGGTCACTAAGGCATAAAATAAGAAACGAGACGGTGAGAGAAAGATCAAAAGTAACTGGTATAAACCACCGAGTGGCAACTCTGATATGGATATAGGCGTAATAAATTGCCAGAAGCTTGGACGATAAGTGGACAAAGAGTGTGCTGACATAGAAAGGTGTAGGGAGACTGCAGCTGATGTGGAGGGATGATATTATAATACAGCGATATGCTGGCATGTCCTGGATGTAAGCTGCATAGGACAGGATGACGAGAAGTCAAATAGAGGAGGCATTCGTTCAGGAGTGGAGTTCCGCAACACACGTATTACACTAAATTTAAATTTAACGACGGATATATATATATGTAGTTCCAAAATATAATAATAAATACGGTAAGAGAACGTTAGAACATAATGTTCCTAAATTGCTTAATATGATACCGGCATCTATTAAGAAATGCAAAAGCAAAAACAATGTAAAAAGACTTGTCAAGGAATGGCTATTCTGGTGTGGCTTTATACATATATAATTAACAGATCTCAAATGATTTTTTTTTTTCATTTCATTTATAGAATAATAAATAGACAAGTTTTGTAACATAGGAAGGAATGTACATATGTTTGGGAGACCATCTTTGTGTGTCTTTTTTTACTGTACCTAATGTTGTTTGTCATTATTTGAATATACTTAGATATTGACTTGAGAACAAGCCGACAAGTCTAGAAATTATACTAGGCGTGACTCAGAAACATTATTTTTTTTTGTAATATTTTATGTTATTATTTTTCAATAAAAAAAATAGGCTGAAGAAAAAGAAGAAGATGCGGACAAACACAAATACAAACAGACATCGGAAATTATGAAAGTTGATATTATGAATACTTGTATGTATATTACCGATCAATTAATGAATGCATAATAAATAATAATTGGAATGAATCCCTTTTTGTTAATGATACTTCTTCCACAGTTTCAATCCAAGAATGTCACGGTCAATCATGGCCGTGTCTAATTTTATATCTTCGATTAACATAAGTCACGTTACTATGTACAAACCATGCCTGTTTCGTTCTCTACCGACAAATTAAAGTCCATTTCAAGACATTACAGCATTCGAAGGTGTAATCCTTAGGCATAGCATCTTTGACCGTAATATACCATATCATTAATTTCTCCCTACTGACCCGCGCTCCTATAAAAATATAATGAATTTTTAAATGATTCGTTTTATACGACCATCGTTTGGTGTCGAAAATGTTAAAAGGTTTTGTTGCATCTACTGACATTATATTTTTTATTTTATTACCGAGTATTGTGCTAGAGGTGAGATCATCTAAAAAATCATCTGATGTGGGTTTGCCCTCTTGCAACATGGCTAAGCATCGTCCTTTTTAACCTCTTCTTCTGCTTCTTCCTCTTTTTTTAGATCTATGATCTGTTTTTACAGGTCCTGGGACGAGGATGTCCAGCTCTCCCTTCATCTCTTTGATGGTCTTCTCGGTGGTCGGCGTCCCTCTGGTATCTCGCGCATTACAATCTTTACATTACTTTTAACCAATTTCCGAAAACGGAAATTTTTTTGAGTATGTTCAGTAATACCTTTTTACCACGTTGATCGATTTTGATGATCCTTTAATATTTTTAATAGAAAGAGACTGCTTAAAAGATGATCACACATAATATGAATTTCATCGAGTTCTGATGATGGAAGTCGAAAGAGAAAAAAATATCAAACTCATCAATTTGCAAATTCGTCTGCAATATATAATAATTCTTTACCACGTCGTCCGAATTCGAAGATTGCTTTATCATTTGAAAGAAATTGCTTCTGTCGTAGTTCTGATGATGACCAAGAGGGTTGATGATGGGAATCATGAGAAATTATTTGTCATCAATTTGCAAAGAATTTGCGTATTATTGTATAGGCGAATTGTATGAAAGATAATATTACAACATACATACCATCACGCCGTGTCCCTCATGGGGTAGGCAGAGAGAACCGAACATATTTCTATCTTGAGATTTATTTTATATTATTTTATTCTGGGAACAGACAGTTATATACAGCTTGTGGGAAATCAAAAAAACAATATATAGGTATATACAAAACCAGTTAAGTTCCCTAATTCTTTTATACAATCAAAATAATGGCTAGATAATACGAGTGATCTTTAAAATACAAAATATAAACAAAAAAAAAAATACTTATTCATTATGAATTTAGCGTACAAACCTCTATATAACAGGAAGGGAGAGGGAATAGAGGGATAGGAATAACCTCAAAGATTTTCAATTTCGCCCCAATAGATCACACCAACAACAGCCCCACCCGGGACCTAAATTTACCAAAGTTATCATGAAAAATGTCCAAAAATGAGATGAAAAGGAATGTGAAGAATTGGAAATGTGGCTAATTGAAAGAGGTTGGGTGAGGACAGACGGAGTTGGAAGCGAAAGCTGGAGGAAGTATGGGTTTAAATGCCATCATTCATTCATACCGTCACGGCATTACGACAATTTTAAGTAACCAGGATGTGCATTACCCTATAAAAGGAAGCACGACACATGAGTGTATCCCCACACACATCTCGTCTCATCTAAAAATGCACTGCATTCAGAATGGGTGGTGAACCTCCTTGCTAAACTATGTGAGATATTATATTAATTGCCTGTTGTATTTACGATTACCCGGCTCTTACGGGACACCCGAAAACTATGATAATAAAAATTATTGGAAGCACTATTCTAAGGCGGTGCATCACAGCTAAAAGAGTGCCAACAGCGAGACAAAAACTTTATACAGTGCGAGAGTTTTAATTCTTGCGAGATTCCAGTTAGAATATCGATAAAACACGTAACCTTGAATCCTATATCTAAAAACCTTTAATTTCCTGACTCGCCAAAATTGCGTTTCACCATTTACTAAGTGCCTCGTAAACTCTTAATTTGCAATAACGATTCTTTTAATTTTAATTACCATTTATAATATCCATATTATATTTTATAATGGATAATACAAATAGATAACTACAACTAAAAACTTTTTGAAAAGAACATAAATAACATGAGGTAATGATTAATAAAGAAACTCATAAAAAAACGCTCATCTAATAGATGGTTATTCGTTTAGTCTAAGTATGCGAAGTTATTTCTATGTGAATTATAAAATTAATATTATTATTAATGTAACAGTGTGCGATGAAAGCTTATTATAAATATCATTTTAATTGCACGTATTAAACCATAAATTATGTATTTTTCTACTCAACCGCGAGAGCCAAGGTCGAAGACAGGTAAAAAAATGGAGCCAGTTTTTGTTAAAAATTAAACACGTCCCAACCTTTGCCAGCATAAACAACTGAATCAACTAACAATAAAATGTAGTTGGATCTACGTACGAACTATCCGGCAATGGGACAGTTTAGCGACAACTTTTAATAGCCCTCGAATCAAAATAGTAATAGTATTGATCGATTTTTAGTTAAACAACCGTCTGTTCGTTTTTTTTATTTTTGATACTTTTTTCACGAAAATAGATTACAAAAGAACATTATAGTCAAATATTATTTATTTATTGAGGTAAAAAAAAGTAAAAAACTTATATTAAAAATAATATTTAGGCTCAATTCTTTTAAGAAATAGGTATAAATGTCAAGTAAATTAATAATAGGTATTTTAAATCAAACAAATGATTTGGTCTACATATATATTTTTTCCTGAATCCAGGACGATCGTTTCAGCTTATTAGGCCCATCAACTGCTCTAAAAAAAAGTGATAAAATTAAATAAAAAAGTCAAGTAAATTGTTTTCATAAAATTATGTCGTTCATAAAAACTAAAAACAATAAATTGCACAAAGCTCGTGTTTTAAAAACAATTCAGCAGCTTATTTTACTAATGACTTTTTAAGGAGGAAATTTTATTAAATTAACCAGTGCTTCTTGGTTAATTATCAGGCATTAAAATAATTATTCTACACCTAATCATGATTTCGAAATATTAGTGACTACACGCATGTGTATGGCAACGAATGGATATAGTAATAGCGATTGTTGCCTCTCAGGATCTGAGATATTATTAACGTTCGGTTTTCACTTCCTTCCCAAAACGCAACTCTGTGTAATTGCTTGTATGTTTTATGATCAAATAATAACAGAAAATCTATTAAAACCAGTGTTGTTCAATAATCCTAAAATTTTATATAGCTTCGCGGGCAACTAACATGTAGGTACACTATGTCAAATATTAATTTAACACGCATCCATTACAAGTTGCCATAATCTGGAGACTTACAGTCTTATTCATAATAACTTATATAAGGTTTGAAACAGTGTATGACAACTGTACTTCATTACAACATATAAACCTAAGGCAATACTGCTTTATAACGGCTACATTACGCATATACAGGGTTACAGGTTTAGTCGTACAGAATATTAAAGGACGTTATTATTCAGGTCATTTCTGATGGATTTGATGCTAAATGTTAGGTCCGAAACTTAACCGTTATGGAGATATTGAATTTTAAAGATTTACAAAAAAAAAAAAAAAATTTGGCAATTTTATCAATTTTTTACGGATTAGAGGTCTTAGGGTCCGTTTTTTATGTATCTAGTTAGAGGGCATGTCAAATAATAAAAATGATTAACAAAAACTGAACCTACTACTAACAGCGTAAAAAGACAGCTCGACAAAAGTTAGAATTAAAGAATTATCACAAAGTGTTTTTAACTTTGAAGCGCTTTGTTTGAAAAAAAAAATTATGGAACTTATTCTGCAAATAATTGTAGAAACTTCTACGTTTCTTTAGCTATTCAAAAAGCTATAACACTTGCTATTAATAGTCAAACCATTGACCAAATAACAGTTAAGGTAGTAGTGGGTACATTTTAGTTTGAGGAAAAAGTAGCTAAAATACGTAAACAAAACAAAAAAAAACACCGCAATATTTTTATAATTCATGTTCGACATGGCCGCCGCTATTTCTTACACAAATTGTTATTCTTTTTCTTAAATTACTTTTAAACATGTCTGTATAAGAATTTTCTTAAATTACTGTATAAGATAAACACGGTCCCAGGTTGTTTTAACAGAAACATAGAAGAGCATAGGTACAGAAAATTTCCGATAATTCCCGAATGTTGCCGATGGTCGCAATACATGTCAATAATTTTTGACATTTGTGAAGCGACGTGAATCACGTGAATATTTGTTTTCTATTTCAATTCACAAATTAACAAAACAACAGATAATAGATTAATTACCAATGACAGACCTTTTAAGAAGGCTTTATTAATTTAAGGAAACCCAACTATTTCATTATTGTTCCAGTTTTTCATACAAATATCTAAATAATGATATTTACGAAATAAAACATGAAAATAAAGCCCAAACACTATAAGAAACATTGTATTTTTGTTCAAAACATCGACAAATGTCAAATCACCGAATAAACATGAATGAATTGCAACTGATTGCAACATTGACGGCTCAAACAGTTACATAGCAACGTTATTGTTATATTGGTGAATAGTCAATAATATATGTATTTTCAAATGTTTGAATGTTAACTTTGTGGTACATATTTAACAAATTAAATTTAAGGATATAACTCAGTTGAAAGTTAGCCTGATGAGGGAACGGTTAGTTCCGAAACCGGTCGCATCGTTTCAACCAAAAAACGTGGTTAATACAAAGTTATATCCTTAAATTTAATAATATATGTGCTTATACTGTGTTTTAATTATATGTATAATGTTTTTACCACAGTATAAAAAAAATAGGAAATGTTATGAATAAGACTGTTAGGATATTAATCGTAAACAAAAAAAACGATTTATTACTACGTTTTGGTGATTTTTAAATAATTATATTGTTAAAAATTTTGGTATGTGAAATTCTTAAATTTGTGGCGAAAATTTGGCTTTGACTATTTTTTGTTGAAATAATATGAATTGTGACTAATCGGCGCTACAAGTTTTTGACGACTAGCTGTCTGCACATCAAATTATACGTCAGTGTATTAAATTAATACGCTCCAGCGTTTAATGATAAAAATTCTCCGCTGATTGGATTGGAAGAAGGAGAGCCATTCGGAAGACCAGAGCCTTAGGCCAAGAGTATGGATGGAGAGCTTCCCTTGTCGGTAACAGCTCATCTTGCGCCATAAAAAGACCCTTCCCGTTTAGCCCCGGGCGCGACTCCGTCTTGGACTATCCACTTTTCGTTTTCTTCCAATATCCAGTTAGTGGGGTTAAGAGCTTACAGTAATAGCAAAACTTGGAATCGATTCAAGTCTCTGGCTTTTATATTTATTACAACGTTCACTTTTTATGGAAATTTACTCTACAATGTAGATTTATGACACGATGAGATGAGATATTAATAGTTTATTTTGAATTCATCGTTTTATTAAACTAAATTGGGATGTTTTTGATTTGAAATTACATGACCATAGTACCTATCGATTAAAACATTTCAAAACTTTTATTTTAATTGTTGCAGTTATTTTTTTTTATTTGTTGTTATTTATAAAACGTTACACGTAAAGTAAGTATAAAACGTTCTGTTAAATATATAGAAATATAATCAAAATAGTTTTTTTTAATTATTCAATAAAACAATATAAATAACAATTATTTGAATTTGTACACTGTTTTTTCTCTTTCCCAAAAAGCATAAAATGCTTGTGCTGAGAAAGTGAGTACATTTAGAACATAGTAATTTATTCAATTGTATGTAGGTAATTCCAAACGACGTGGTAATGAGCAAAGTCGGAGAAACGAAACAACTCCTAAAGAGGTTTGCCCAACAAAGATTCAAATGGATAGGCCATAACATCAGACATCTGGGTCTGCTCGTTACTTTCGTCGAAGGAATGACGAAGGGCAGAAATTATGGACAAAAATTGTGATGGACTGGAGGCCAAGAACAGGAAGCAGAAGCGTGGGAAGTCCTCAAACCAGATGGTCCGATGACATGAAAAAGTGACAGGTCCAGAATGGCACAGGATCATACGAAAACTTACAGAGTAAATCTTTTTACAATCTCCTGGACAATATGTTGTCTAATAGAAGGGTGAGAGTCTTCTTAGGAGGCAGCATAAGCAGAACAAGAATACTCAAAAACGGACTGCCTCAAGGATCGGTTTTGTCTCCGATACTGTTTAATCTATACACGGCAGACATTCCGGTAACCGCCTCTAGAAAGTTTGTCTACGCAGATGATGTGGCTCTTGTGACTCAGGCGACAAGTTTTGATGATCTGGAATTTGTTTTAAACACTGACTTGCAGATCCTACAAAACTACTTCAATTATTGGCACCTATAACCAAATCCTAGGAAAACAGTAGCGACAACTTTGCACCTAAACAATCAGCAGGCAAAAAAAGAACTGAATGTTTCCATGTGTGGCGAAAAGGTGCCGTATGAGAGCAACCCTAGATATCTCGGTGTAAAGCTTGACAGATCTCTAACATATGGCCCCCACCTACAATCTTTAAGAAACAAAGTAAAGGCCAGAAACAACATAATCATGAAGCTCACTGGCACAACGTGGGGAAGCACGGCGGAGGTATTGCGCACGTCAGCGATTGCTCTTGTTTACAGCGCTGCGGAATATTGCTCACCAGTATGGGCAAGAAGCGCGCATTGTAGAATCCTTGATACTGAGCTGAGTAAAACTATGAGGACAATCACGGGATGTGTGAGGTCTACCCCACTCCTGTGGCTTCCAGTACTTTCAAACATTGGCCCCCCCGAACTGCGCAGAAAGCAGGCCTCAGCCAGAGAACTTGTTAAGATCAGCAGAAACCCCGAAATCCCAGCTTTCCAGGATATCTTCCAGCCTCCAAGACAGCGTTTGCGGTCCAGAAAACCTATCTGGTCAGAAGACCTGACAAACTTTGATCTGCCTGGTGCATGGAGAGAGAGGTGGAAAGATGCAGATCCAATAAAAAATAAGGATATCATTCAAGATCCCACCTTGAATGTCCCGGGCTTTAACCTTTCCCGTAAAGTCTTGGTCCAGCAAAACAGAATCCGCACAGGACAGGGGTGCTGCAATCACCTCATGTGGAAACGGGGCAAAATAGATTCTCCGGAGTGTGACTGTGGAGCAACTAACCAGACTGTCCAACATCTGGTAGAGGAGTGCCTGACGAGGAGATATCCGGGGGGATGGATGGATATCCATGATGCAACCCCGGAGGCCGTAAACTGGCTGACTGGATGGGAACCGGGGCTTTGAATAGCCGTAGTATGACGCAGCCGATGGCGTAGAGAAGCCAATGCCAAACAAAAAGTAAAGTAAAGTAAGTATACGAAAACTGTTGTCAACATAGTTCTCTAGAATTGATTACAATCCACTTTAACTTATAATATATTAAATAGTAAAAAAAATATTTAAAAGAATATCTATTAAATATGTTAGGCATATCCGGGAATCTTTTTTTACAATCTCAAAATGTATAACCTGAGAACTCTAATTAAATTTATTCATAAAAATTCACATTACGTGTGTATAACGTACACTTTAAAAATTCTGTCTGTATTTCAAGATAATCGTGGTACTTAAAATGCAAGACACTTTTCATACTTACGACCAAAGGTACGTGCTCTTATAAATCCTCTTTTATTTATTATGTCTTTGCACTCGTTTTTTGTAAGAGAAAAATGTGGCTCTAATATAATACTTAAAGGTATATAAGTCTTGGTAAATTTCGGTTAATAAATTTTGAGTGCACATTTTAATAAATTTCGTGTGGTTTATTATAAAATACGGGATTCGCCTCGCTGCACCTAACCTCATTTATCAAATATAATTTGATAAGTCTACGGACGTCCAGACATCTTCGTGTTAAATAGGGATTGTTTTTTTTTTCTTATATAACTACCTAAATATGAATCATTACTTTGTTCGTTGCAACCGGCCTTGTTATGTTATACCATCGGCCATGACGTTAAGGTTAGTTCACACGTGCAACATTAAAAAATGAGTGGGTTGTGACTAACACTAAACACTGTACGCGATTAGTTGTGCCTATTTTACTCTCCAATATTGTGGAATAGACTTACATCCAATTGCATTTTTACTCCTTACTACCCCAATGGGATATAGTGGGGAATTATGAATTCGCATTTTATTACTTTGTTTTTTTATAGCAGATTATCATCTAGTATCTTGCTAAGATTGCATTCAGAAAGTTTCATCACAATATATCTGTTTGTGTGTGCTGTGTACTACATACATATGTGCTATGAACGACGTGTTTATTCTCCTTTACCGATTATTACCAAGCGCAGGAAACTTAAAAATTGATATTTTAATTTTCAAATTGCTAAAAAGTCACTTCACTTTAAGAAAATGGCATTGAATAATTATCAAGATTTCATTATTAAATATTGAAATAAAAAATGATTTAACAAATTCATTTCAAGAAAATGCTGAAAATTTTCCATACAACTATTACTTATTTATACTGTCACGGCATTTCACAGAATATGGGATAACTATCGACAGGTGTACGGGTGAACATTATAAAAGGAAACACTACACGAACGTGTATCCCAAAACAGCAGTCTCATATCACCCAAAAAGACTCATAATTTCATACAAACATACCATCACGCCATGTCCCTTACGGGATACCTAGAGAACCGATCGCCACACTCCTCTATTTTTGAAAACATTATTGGCTTCCTTTACATCCATGCATCGTCTAATATAATGTCCGTTAAAATTTCATATGTTTCCTTCTTTCAAAATGGTCATGCCATCCCTTTCTGGGGTGGCCCTTCACTTCAATTTTTTTTTACCTAAGTCTATTTTTTGGTCAGTTCATTTTTGTTCATCGTTCCTTCTTTCAATATGCCTAAACCACCACAAGGCACTATTTTATATCATTTAGTACAAATTAACATATTTTTTAAAATCATTATTATAATGACCATAATTTTAAAATAAAATGTGCTTATCATTGAATATTTTTTTTTAATGTTTAAATGATAAAATAAATAATAACAGATTTAATCTACTTGGTGTTGTGAATGCGGCTTAATGATCTAGTTTATACCATATGTTGTTATGCTGGGGCACCCGCCACCCGCTACACGTCTAATTATCTCTATTATTAACCTAATGCCATTACATACAAAAACACATCGTGCCTAAACAACAAACATACATACATGGGGATTCTCGTATTTTTATTGTTTCAAAAAAAAAACTCGAGACACTATTAGATACTATGATGCTGGAAATAGTCAGATCATAGTAGAAAAGCTCGGAATATATCCTCGTGTAATTAAATATACTTTTCACGTCCATGAATAGTCTCATACACGTTCTTCTGTATTTTCAAGAGTATTAATTTCTCTTAAAAGATAGACAAATTTTCAAGCAAAGTTCTGTAAAATATTGTATGCCCAGGTCTAGATTTTTCTACTTGGAAGTCAAAAACCACCAACTTTTTTGCAGATATATAATATATGGATTAACTCAAAATTCGGAGTAGAACATTTAGTGTGTGTCTCTTATAACTTTTGATCCGCTTAATTCACATAGCCTATAATTTCACAAAATATAGTAAGTGATAGGCCTACAGATATTTCATACTCAGAATTTCGAATATTTCTATCAGTCAGGAGTTACGAACATTTGAATTTTTATATCATTTTTTCATATATCTCAAAAACTATAAGAGCAACAACGCTGAAAATTTGTAATAATTTATAAAAATACAATGCTCAAACTCGTTTATATTATTTCAAACTTTTTTATGAAGGAAAATATTTTTTAAGACAAATTTGTGTGTAAGTGCCTATATTTTACATTTTTTTTTAATAATCAAAAAACGCTGAAACATTTCTATAAAAGTGCATACATTATAGTGTTACATCTCTTTTTTTTAAATTTAATTTAGTGACATATTATCCTACAATTTGTCTGGCAGTATACACAATATCTACGGGGACTCTCAATAGTTTGATAATTAATCATCATACATATGTACATACATTCCATCGAGCAATAATCGTTCAATATCCCGTTTATATGATCATGGCAATTCTTCCTTGGCTGACCTCTATTTATAAGAGAGACCAGAGATGCAAGTTCTTCAGAGCATCTCCCGTGGTAGTATCTATACAATAAACTTAAAATACTGACCTTTCGTCTAGGTTGCGGCTCTAAGGGCCTAGGCAGTAAAGGCGGGGGTGGGCGGCCGACGCTGTTGTGCCCTCGTCAATTCTGTACTTAGAGAAGAGCAGGACGGACGCCTCTAGTCTCGCTCGGCAGTTACTCGTCAAACTGTGGCGAATATTGTTGTGTGGTTCGGGCACACCGCCGGCGCAGACGTCGGGTCAGACATCCTGTGTTGACAACTAGACGTCAAATCTGACAGGTGATGATTGCGTCGGATGCCCCCGGTGTTAGCCCGCGGAACCTTCGGACGCCAACACGAGGACCGAGGGGTGCGGGGGCAAGCCCTTCCGTTCGATCGGTTGCGCTAGGGGCTTGCCCCGGCTGCCGATCTTGAGCGGTTGCCCCGCCGTTTGAGGTTGGATTCTCGGGGGCAGTGGTTGAACCCGATGGATGGTGGATATTTTGTGTTTGTCCGATGTTGCGGCTGCGTCCGGTGGTGAACAGGGCCAATGGGCTCTATAGCGTCGCCGGCGTGGAAGTGGATCGCGATCTCCCTCGATGAACTTTCGTCTGTGGTCTAGTGATTGCAATCCATCAGTCCAAGATGGGCCGTCAATTAGATGTACAGCACGCTGTTGACTTGTTTCTAATACGTTTAAAATGTAAGCTAATATTATTTACTTTAATTTAATTTATTTTTGAAATCAAAGTATCAATTTTGAAATTAACTATCAATTTGTAAACATTACACAAAAGTATACAATTATCAACATCATTAGAGCTGTCCTGTGTATTAAATACGAAAATTTTACTAAATCAAGGACAGCTAATTCATTACATTAACAATGTTGTAGTTAGATCTATTTGGGCACCAAATACATCTGTTCTTTTCCCCCTTCACCCGTTCTGCTTATAGGGACTAATAACGGCCCCTTGCAAAACACATGTCATAAAGAACATCAGAATAGACCGGAGAACCCAAATCTTGCAGACACTGCACTTGATAATAATAATTTAAGAGGACATATAACGCTAAAATTATTGACTGAAAACATGATATATTAAAACCGCCCAATGCACTATGAAGATATGCGTTAGTAAGGGTAAATATCGCGTGCGTAAAAAAAGGTTTATACGTGATTTAAATTATCGGAAACCCCAAATTTGTTGATTTTTTGCATTTTAAGAACAAACCTTTGTTGAAATGAAAAAACTTTATCGGTCATTCACTTTGATTTTATGCACTCTTTAAGCATATAAAAGATTTATTTCTCTACGACACATGGTTATGGAGTAATTTAACAAAAATGCTGTGAAAAAGGATATTTTTAATCATTTACCTATTTATGAGAATTTAGGCTGAATTTTAACATTGTGTGACAAACATTCACTAGAAAAATGTTGAAAAGACTTAATTTTTTTTCTAGAATCACACTGTTTAACATATTTGAGGGATTTGATTTGAAATTGATGTGTTTAGGTTTATATGGCCCCTTAAGACAGAAAGCCTCGTGGCTACAAGGTCCGCATGTCCAATGGGTCCAAGGAAACTCCCTCGGACATCGTTGTAGAGTTCTCGTCGGAAAGTTGACACCGATAAGTTAGTGCATTACCATAGGATATGCTCAGAAGTATGTTCAGGGGTTATCGCAAAGCTGATATGATGACGAATCGGGTAAGTGAAATCGAAAAAGAAAACATTTGAAGAAGAAATTCGAGTCCTCACATCGGTATGAAATATAAATGCCAGTCTACCAAATACCTACATCTTACAAAATCATTCACAATTTTAATCTCCCATATTTATAAGAACACACAAATTATGGATGCACACAAAATTACATGAGCTCTCACTCAATCACACACGCAAGTTACACAAGTATGAGTTACATAAATAAGACAAAATTCGGCTACAAAAGTTAAGTAAAAAAAAACAGTTACCTACACAATTCAAGAAAAAAAAGTTATAGAAGTTACATAAGTAGAAGCAAAAAACAGGCACATAAGTAAAAAAAGTCATAAAAGTTAGAGAAAAGACAATTTCAAACAGTTTGCAATCAAATAGCTTACATAAACTACTCTGGACAGCAACACGCAAACGAAGCCATTTAATAGACACTTCCCCACAAACTTTCGAAAATTCAGATATTCTTCCTAAATCCTGTGTTAAACTACTTGGAGTCAAAATAGATTCAAATCTAAGCTTTTCAAACCAAATTAACACAGTTACTTCTTCTGCTTTCTTTCAACTAAAACGTTTAAAGTCAATCCGAAGGAGTATCCCAATTGAAGCCATGAAATCTTTGGTAAGCGCCTTTGTTGTCTCCCGTTTGGATTATTGTAACGGTATATATGCGAATTTACCAAAGAAAGAAATTAATAAAATTCAGTCAGTTTTCAATGCTGCAGCCAGACTCATCGCTGGAGCTTCCAAATTTTCTCACATCTCTCACCATCTTCGCAATCTACATTGGCTTAAAGTCCCCGAAAGAATTGAATATAAGCTCTGTCTCATAATCTTTAAAGCACTTGGTGGTATGGCTCCTACTTACCTCTCCGAACTGTGCATTCCGCTTTCAATAAATGACAGACAATCATCACTTCGTTCTGCCTCTTCATCCATGGTTGGGAAATTAGTTGAAATAAACAGGGTGCACACAACTAATTTCGGTGATCGTGCATTTGCTGTGGCAGGACCAAATGCATGGAATAAGCTCCCACACACCCTCAGACAAACCGAAAATATATCTTCGTTCAGAAAAAAAACCCAAAACGCACCTTTTTCGCAAATCTTACCAGAGCCGAAATGATACAACGTAATCATTTTTTCAGCGCCCTTGAGGTGAGATATTCACAAAAACGGCGCTATATAAATTATCCAAATTTATTATTATTTATTTATTATAAACAGCACTGAGACCTTCCTAAAACAACACGCGCGAGTTAACTTTTTTCTTAAAAACAGAGAGCGAATCCGCAAACACGTCAAGATCAGGACACTCCCTTGTCATATCGTTAGATATAGTATACTGTCTATACATTCTTGGTATAGGACTGTAATACATAAAGCTGGTCCGAAGTATATTAATATGAAAGGTATTGGCGAATCTCAATATCTTTTAAGTAAAATGTTATTTTTTTAAATAAATAGTTATGTCTGTTTTTTGTTCACAAGTTACTTCAGACATTAATATAAATAGTTGTTTATTTTCTGATAAAAATACTATTTCCTTGTAACAATGAACGAGCGTGTATTGGCATACAATTCGAAAAGTATTATTCGGTTTTATCGTGCAATTTCCTTAAAAGGTTTCTTCAATTTGACTTCTCTAACTATTCTCACTTTTCCACGAGTCTATAAATACATAATATGAAGGAATATGTAGCCACATAATATTATTGTTTTGGCCAATCTCAAATATAATATATATATGGCCAATGGCCATACCGAGAATAGAATTTCCTCCAATAATAATAATATTATAACTCGGCCATATGAAATTATTGAGATATTTTACGCTCATAGGATAGCTGCCGATTCAGCTTCCAATAAATTTCTTTCAAACTAGGTTTAGATCAGAAAATCAATAGTATTTTTATGTGACCTTCTCTTCATTGATAAATGATAACGAATAAGATAAATACGTAGTCTTATTTTTATGTAGGTACTCAAATATATTTCAAGTTTTCCTATAATTTTAATCGTGATTCATGATAACTACACGGGTAAATGTCCATATTGAATAAAACAAAAAAAATAAACTCATGTTTGGACTATACTAAAAAAGGCACTAGAAACAGACAGCAGCTAAGACCATCACATGCGCAACGTCAATATTGCTTCTTAGCACCAAGGCTGTAGGTATAATAGAATAATTATATTAAAAGAAAAATATCGCATGACGGGAAATATTTCAGAGACCTCGTAACTCGTTGGCTAAAGCAGATTGGTAGTGAAGGATCTCCTTCGGTACTCTTGGATGTCTTGAGATGGACGTTTAGAGTTTTTCATCTTGGTTGTCGCTGTCCTGTGTGGATAGAATATGTGGAGAAAAATCAATCGTATAATCGCAGAGTAGCCATAGCAATTTCAAACTAGTACTGCTTCAGAAGAGACTATGGTCCGAATGCAGAGTCCGACTTAAATACTAACCATGTTTTCATTGCACAGTCGCTCACTTAAGTTAGGCGATCGCATGCCTTCCTAACTGGAGGATGCTACGAATTGTTTGTATGAGAATTGCATTGCAAAGACATTTCTAAATACTTAGAGCATGCGCGTTGGCGTGAAATAACTGTCAAAAAGTAAGGTTGATCGCGAGGAATCTTACGAGTGGTATAATAATAAAATACAAGATGTTTTCGATGTCACATAATCCGAATGTACGACAATACCACAAAATGCCTCACACCCTCTGTACCACAAGGTCGAAGGAGACCAGGAAGACCAAAGACTCGATGGATGGACAATGTCGATGCCGATGCCTCCACAGTAGATATTAGAAATTGGATAACGAAGGCAACGAATAGACGGGAAAGGAGGAGACTCCTGGATTCAGCCAAAGCCCACCCAGGGCTATCGAGTTTATAAAATGGTGATGATGATGGTTGTGAGACATCGTACAAGATTGGAGATCTTCGAGATGTTGACAGACCGACGAGTACTCGGCATATCTTGGAGGGACCATATTACAAATGATGAGGACCATATTACACATATTATGATCTGGAAAAATAAACACATGCGTATTGACAGTAAGCATAGAATAATAATAAAACTACAGTAAGGTAAGAATATACAAGACATGCGTGCGACCGATCATGACGTAAGCTGTGGAAACGCGAGCAGACACTGTACGAATTAAGGGGCTCTTAAGGACAACAGAGATGAAGGTTCTCAGGTCAATCACTGATAAAACTCTCCGAGATCGTGTTCGGAATGTTCAAATAAGGAAGACATGTGGAATACAGGACATCTTTCGGTGGAGTAGATCCAGAAGAAGGCATTGGAGGGAGCACGTTGCCAGGATGGACAGTGATAGACTTGCATATGAATGAAATCCGTTCTGGCCGCCGCCTACCCGGAAGACCACCCAAGAGATGGAAGGATAGCTGAACTTCGTCATCCCAGGAGGCATAGTTTCTGAAGAACAGACCAACTAGGTCTACTAAACCAAGAAGAAGAGGTTCTTAGCAAAATTGAAGTACCTAACCAGGCATATTTTAAACACCATATAAATGAAGCGTGCAAAGTAGATAGGCCATGTGTTGTGACACGAGAATCTTCTACACATCATCTTGGAGGGAATGGTTGAGGGAACAACTGGAAGAGAGTATTTAGAACAAGTGTGCTACGACATAGAATCGCTGAAGACCAAACGGAGTGGAGGAAGAGATTGAAACCAAAGAATATGAGATCAGTATTTTCTATCTCCCAATGAAGTATATTATAGGTATGGTATGAGGGATGGTATGTGTATAGTCAAAATAAAACTCACTTGCATCTCACAACGCTGTTCATCTTTCCGTTTTGAATGCTGTGAACCTCGGTTCACGGCAGACAAATATGCCAAGATTTCAAAACACTCGGCATTCCTGTTTTGTGTTAATCACTCACTCTGTACCTATTCCGTGGTGTAGCTTCACAATAGTTTAACTTGTAATGTGAAGATAGATCCAGTAGAAAGACGTAATAATATGTTCATCCAGTGACATGTGGTGGTCCATAAATATACGTCGGCGGAAAAATTCTTAAAAAAAAACGTTAATAACTTTAACATCAGTCAGCGTTTTTACACGCTGGTAGTGGTTGTTGTATGTGCTCGAGGAATTTATATGGGTGGATTCCGATGTACGCGCGTACACGGATGGCTCAACCCCTCGCCCACTCGTATGTACCTACGATGTAAGCGTGTACTTCAACATGGGGTATTATAATAATTAGGGTTGTATACGCAGTTTTACGCGGTTTGCCGTAATTTCGATTAAAAATAAGATCTGTGGTGGACCATCCCTACGATGTCCCCACATCACTACTGGCTTGTCATGGCTACCAACTCAAGCTGAACTTATATAAACAATGATCCCCTCCTACTCTAATCATTCGGAATTTCTTCAGTCGCCGGGTCTTGACGTATCGCTGATTTTCCTCCATATTCTTATAATAATTATAAAAACAAATTCTATGTCATTCATCAATTGAAATAAATATATATCAGAGTGAGTACAATCTCTTATTACATGAATTATCAGTTGCACCCAATTGTTTGTAGTGTATCTATTTTAGAGAGATGAGTTTTAACAATACCTTTTGAACACGCAGTCATTCTTATAAATATTCTATAAAATTAATTAATAATAATCAATATAACAATTAAAACAACCATCTCCCGATAGATCTTTCGATTTTAGTGATAATTGATTGTAGAAAGCCATATTTTGTACTATTCGATCTGGCATCAGGTTTACGTAAATAATTAATTCTATATTGTTTTACGGCTATCCACTCGTCTACGAGTGATCCTATTAATAATTAATGTATTATTTATTTTTCAATTTTGGTTATATCTTGGGCATACGGATGTACTCAAATATGAACACTCAATTACCTTATTTTGTACGAAACACGAAAAAAATATTGTAAGTATTGTAAGAAAAGGCAAAATTTAGAGGGTTTAATTAAATAGAGCTTTAAAAAAAATCGGCTGATAGATTTTCATATTCTCTTACGATTGAAATAAAAATCTACTACATAGGCCTTGTATTTTTTTTTAGTTACTTACAATAAAAGAATCAAAAATGTTTTTGCAAAAAAAAAATTTACAAGAAAAGTTAACAAATTCAAATATCAAAAAAACTAACACAGTAATAAAAGATGTTAAAATAAACTGTTTTCTATTTCAAAGACGTATCTTTTGAGGGTACTGAGGAAAAGATTTTCAAAATTTACTAGTAAGCCTAATATAGCTTCTTAAACCTACATTTAAACTTGATTTTGTGGCAGGTTTTTTGTAGGTACTCCATCAAATGTTGAATCTTCTACACATAGGAATCCTATATAATTCTATATATTTTGATGACATATAGTTTAGCAGTCTCAAATTCAACCTAATGTTTTTTTTAAGAGGTATGTAAAATATTAAAAATTCATCCACCCTATAACAAGTTGCCATATTCTGGAGACCGATTTTATTTATCGTCTCACAGATCCAGACTGAACACATAGTAAAAAATGTGTATCCAGCGGGAATCTTTCGCTCTGAAGTCAGATATCAAATATCTAACCGACTGAGTCAAATCTGTAAATCGAACCGTAGTAAATTTTCTTAAGGCCTTTATCAGAAACGATTATCGTGTAAAAAATAATAAATATTAAATAGATTTATTTGACATTTCTTTATAATTTCACCTACTGAAATAGGGATCGTTTTAATAATACATGCAGAGCGGCTAGCGCGCTGGGTTAGTAATCCAGTGGTCGCGAGTTCGAATCCTGCCTCGACCGATTTCGTTCACCTATAGCACAAACATTTATTTGCTTATTTTAGGGAACGTAGGAAGATGTAAATGTACTTGTTTAACAAGGACATATTCATTTTTTATTAAAAAAAAAATATTATCCCGAGGCCCGATATATCGGAATCGATATTCGTATTAATTTGCACATCCCTGATATGGATAGGTACATGGGAATTCTGCCGCTGACTTAGCATACAACAGTCACACACCATGATATACATATGTATTATTACAAAAGCATATTATTCTCTGTCGTATGTACCTACCATATACGTATTCATTTTTTTTTTTTAATTTCTCTATTTCGATCAAGTCGCCAAAGAGTACGATATGCAAGATGATATTGAACTATTATTAGAACGAATAGATGAATATTAATTTGTACTAGGAAGTATGTTTCGAAATTGGTAATGAATGGATGAATCGGTGGCAGAGTGGCTTATTCGAATTCTGTCTCGATCGATTTCGGTCACCTGAATCAGCTTATGCCTACTAGGTATTTTTTAATCAAACAAAAATTATTATGGTTCTACATGTATATATTCCTTATAATAGCACTACCGTTTCGGCTGACTAGGCCCTTATCAACTGGTAAACATAGAATAATGTCTTTTTCTTATATACTAGAAATCGGTTTATTTTACAACTATGCAAATTACTTTACATTACCCTATGAAATATCCTTAACATTTCACATTAATGTTGCCATTCTGGGCTGGAAACACTGGTTAGTTGGAAAAAATTTCCGTTTGGCAATAAATTCGCCACTTGCGCAGTTTACAATGGCGGGTTTGTTGCCATAAGGCAATTTCTTCCGACCAACCAAAGGAACGTTAGACCATTAATATAGTAATAAAAATTGGGAACTTCCATGTTCTCCTACGGTTAAAAATTTGCACTTTAATGAGAGTCTCAATAAAATAATCCATTTTGTATTGCTTTTTTTATGAAATATGAATATCAAATAATGAATAATTATTAAATATTTTATTGTTTTAATTTACCATTTTGACGTTTTAAACTATTTACAGATTGAAAATTATTTTTATTCCTTTGATATTTTGATATTTATTATAGATATCGAATTTTGGTGAACCCCGCAAATAGTAATAATTTTTCTGAACGTATTTACATTATTTTACTGTCAATAGGTAAGCTGATTCTGAAATATACACTGAAGACTGTGATGTAAAATAAATGTTCTGTTTAAGTTATGTATTCAGAGACACGTAAATGTACAATAGTTTATTTTAAGAATCACATCAGTTAAAGTTAACTACTAGTACCTAATACACCCCTTGCAAGGATCAGTACAAAATAAGTTGCTATTTTTAAACATTAATTACCCTACCTAGGTGTGTTAATTTTAACAAGGGCTGCTGAAGTTTCAACACAATACATTATTATATCAAAAATACCTTCAAACCATTTTATTTATTTAACCTTTTTGTGCATAATATAAACAAAAATTTTATACACGGACGTATTTATTGCCTTTAGGCAATTTCTGCCAACCGACCAGACTGCCTGAGATTAATTAATTTGACTTAGATTTTTTTATAGGTACCTAGTACATATATTTTATATCAAAAAGACATCCTTACACTATTTTTGACTGACTACTTTTTCGTATTGTGACTATTTTTGTTGTGTCTATTATACCTGTTATGTTTTAATAATGTCGGCCTTCGTGGCTCAGTTGGTTAGGTATCTGATCCGAGGGTCCCGGGTTCGATTCCCGGTGGAGACACAGGTTTTTAATTGTGTTTTCAGTCTGCATCTGTGAGACGATGACTATCGTAAGTCTCCAGAATGTGGCATCTTGTTATTGGGTGCGTGTTAAATAATTATTTGATATAGCACCTGTTAGTTGCCCGAAGAGCTACATAAAAATAAAATAAAATAAAACCAAATTTATGTAACTACTTGAAACATAAATGAAATATTTGCAAAAATATTTGTAGTAGAAATAAAGATTTTGCATTCTGTCAAGTTTTTAATTTCCATCAACAGAAGTTTTGGTCAAGAAATGGTATTGAAAAATGTTGTAAATAAATTTGCGTTTAATAATGCATTCTTTTTTTCTAGTATAACAAGTAGATAGATTTATTTGGCTCCCATATTTTATGTTTTTTTCTGTAATGTTTGTATTTATGTACCTAACATTATTTAAAGTATATATTTTGTCTCGAGAACACGCCGACAAGTCTAGAAATTGGACAAGGCGCGAATATAAAACCAAATGCATTGAGAATATAAAACCAAAAACTATAATGAAATACGGTTTAATTAGTGTTTATTGTAGATATACATTGTTTCTTTCTCAATCAATAAGTTTTTTCTGAACTCACTAATTTTTCCTTACATCTTTAACCTTTTTAATATATAAAAAAAACATCGAATCTAATTTGGGTTAATCATTCTATTATCCTTAAAAGCTTCACACGTGAGTAAACTTTTCGGTTGAATGAGAGCTTTCATAGTTTAATGATAATTAGTTTAGATCTGAAAATAAGCCACCGTTTATAATTCCATACAAATATTTATTGCCAGATGGATCATATTTCTTCACACAGAAAACCAATATTACCTTCATCTTTCTTGCTCAAAGTTATGCCTATTCTATTAGTAAGGGTATTATATTGCGGTAGGTATTATTTTTAGGAGCTTTATAAATAGACCTCCTCTGTATTTATTAGGTACAGAATTGTAGATATTCTAAGATAGGTATACCTACCTCTATGAGTTCAGTGGGTATGTAAAAAAAAAATGAACACATCCTTGCACCCTGCGCAAGCGGCGAGTTTATTGCCGTATGGCAATTTCTTCTAACTTACCAGTGTTTCCAGCCCAGAGAACCAATACTTGCGTGAGAAAATGAATTTAAATAAATTACTCCTCTGCTGGGAATCGAACCCAGGACGCCCGCACAATATAATTTTACTGGAATTATTTTATTCGAACCAATCTATCCTAGTAAATTCACCTTTCCTTCCGTCAATAATTTCAGTTTCAACAATATTATAGACAAAAATATCTTATTTATAGTTAAATATTTTATAATTTTGCCTTGCACTCGTTCGACTTTTTAAATATCATCCATTAGAATCAATATATTATAATACTAAGTTTAGCTTCTCCTGGTGGCACAAGGTGTCCCATAGGAGACGACGCAGAGTCGCAGATCATGGCGACTGTTGATTAGGAGGCCCGACTTCGGATGAACTGGGATAGAGGTGCAAGAAATGATGACTAAGTTTAGTTTGTCGATCGAAAATTTTTGATAAAACTCCATTGTATGTAAATATATTACAAATATAAAAAATACTTAGTTTTAGTTCTTTTGAAATTTATTTGATTATGGACGCGTTTCGTGCAAGGCACATCATCAGAATAATGCTCTACAAGACTGAGACTTGTGGTTATATACAAAATTTACATGACAGGTGTATAAAAATGTTTTTGAACGTTTGAAAAATAAGTTATGTATATAATGCAAATGAATCTATACAAATCTACGTTTTAATACAATGAAAGTAGTTGGGTCACTGGTTGTAGTCCCCTGTGTCCATTAGGTCTGTAACAAAAGAAAACGACAGCGGTAAAATTAGAAAGGTGAATAATATTGTATTTATTGTTTTATTGTTATCTTTTAAGTGTGGTTAAAACCAATGTACATATTTCATAGATATTTGGTAGTTATAATTATGATCAATTTGTTTATTGATGAGTAAATTTTGTAAATATATTAAAGGCAACCACCTTAAAATAATACCCAGGTGAATAAAATTCATTTATTTCGTGAATTATGTTATTTTTAATTTATTGGCTATTACTAGACGAAAAGATAGTCGTGTTCATGGAACTTATTTTCATTGAACACCAAATTAAATTTGATTTTTCCAATAAAATTATAAAAATATATGACGTGAAAAAGGTTCACCACCCACTCTGAATATTGCTTTTTTAGTTGAGACGAGACTAGTATGTGGGCCCGCACGCACATAACATTCTTCCTTTTTTAAGGTAATGCATACCCGCACACATGTCGCTATTTACCCCACATTGTGGGATATGATGTGATGGTATGTAGGTATGCCCAATAAAGAATAAAAAAACATATCAGAATGAAATTTCGTATCAAATTTTACGACATTTTTTTATTTATTTTAAACACTTCAGTCCTCCCTCTATATAAAAGCATGATCCAATTACACTCTACACGAGAGGAAAAAATCTCAAAAATAACCCTCAATTTGGAAATATTAGGTATTCTGAGAATCACGTTTTACACTCTTGATTGTATGCATATTTTTACGTATACTAAATTCAGCGCTCCGAAAATTTGATTAAAAATATTCATTTTACAATCTCCCATATACATAATACCTCACTGAAACTGTACTGGCAGCTCATTTGCAGAACGTAAACAACATACCTACCGAGTTTGTTTGAATTTAGGAACAAATTAATTTTGATGCACTTTCAAAGTTTTCATTTAAGAGGGTGACTGCTGCCAACGTACCTACCTATTTTTTCAATTTGATATACCATAATTATTACTAAACGAATCATTTTGAAAAAAGTAACCTAGTTAGTTTGGATATTAATAAAGAGAAATATACCTCAACTTTTTGATTATATTCTGTAGGTATATATTCTTATAGGAAAATAATAAACATATCCCGATTTTAGACATCTATCTTAAATTGCTAAAAAATATAAGGTATTGAACAATATTTTTTTTATAAATTAAAGAAGAACAAAATACCTGGAAAAATATGATATGACGTTGCATTAACGCATCAGGTTAAGTAAATAAACCAAAAAAACTTTTATTACGCATTGGCGCTGAATGGAAAATAAATGTTTTTTAGGTTTATTTACTAAACCTGAAGCATTTATGCAACGTCACATCATATTTTTCTAGATATTTTTGTCTTCTTTAATTTAAAAAAAAATATTACTCTACGTCTTATAGTTTATTAAAAATATATGATAAACGTTGAAAATCGGGGTATGCCATTATTTTTCTACAAGAATTTATACAAAACATTATCAAAAAGTTAAGATATATTTTTGTTTATCAATATCCAAGCTATCTAAATTATTTTTTTCAAAACGATTTGATAAGAAATAATGATGGTATATCAAATTGAAAAATAGGTACGTTGGCAACAGTCCCCCCTTAATTTAATTTTGTCTCATATTTAACTCGAAACATGGAAAATTTAATTTGTAAGGAGTACATATTATTATAGTGAACGATATTTTTTATAACACATAACCATAATGAAAAGATTCGAACTCGCGAGCACTGGATTACTATCCCAGTGTGCTAACCGCTCCACCTACACCCATCCATTTGAAGGTACTCTACATTACCCACTATGGAATGGTAGAGCCGTGTCTTCTCATTTTGAAAAACAAAATTACATCAATTTCTAAATACAGGTATAGGAAATTTGTAGCCCAAACTATGTAGATAATCAGCTAGATCAAACTAATATTTTAATAACACATTGAAAGAAGTTATTACTTTTCTGTAGACAACCGTCCATTTCTTCTCTATGATTTCATCTGTCAAAACTTCAGACACAATCAATAGTTTTCCACCTTCCATATGATTTTATTTTATTTTTAGACTCTCAGAAGCTTTTTGAAGAAGTAGAGGCCCAAGGTAATATGGCAGGATTATACAGAAGATGACATAAGAGCAAATTGGAGTAGGACGGCGGAGGACATGCTAGTGCCAATACGGGGCTGTTGCGCCAATGATGGTGGTGATGATGTTGTTATGAAAAGAACCATAAATAATCGCAAGGATTTTACTTAAGGCTTCACGTTTTTTGGGTTGGTTGAAAGAGATTACCTTATGCCAATAAGGACGCCTTTGTACATCTTGACGAAAAATCACGTTTTTATTTACACGCAAATTAGATTTTTTTCTCTTCGCGCAAATTAATTCTGAAAACATCTTAGTCTTTACAACGCTCCTGCCCGATTTAATTTATTCTGCGTCTCAACACAGTGATGAGATTAATATGGGTTGCTAGTGTCAATTTGCCCAGGGGTATGTAGGTACCAACCTATTATTTGTTCAGAGTAAATGAGTGAAGACGTTCTGTGTCAAAGTAATTGTGTTAATTTAAAAATAATGATGGTAAATAGTACAAAAAATCTATGGATTCATTCTATGTTACTGAGCGTTTTATGTCAAAATTATGAAAGTACAGTGTAAATTAATTGAAGATTTCTTTTTCATTAGGTTAATGCACAGCAATGTGCATAAAAATAGGTTTCTTGCCACGAGGCAACCTCTTCCGACCAAACTATCTCTCTACTAAATTTGATAAAATAGTGCGAAGTAGGTAGGTACCTACCTACATTTTACCTAAACATAATGCATAGAATCACTATCATAATATCGAACATACATAAATTCTACAATCACGGGAAAATCCCGCAATATGGAACAACCAGCGACAGAAGTGCGGGTGTCCATAATATTATTTTTTTAATAGTAAATTCTCGGGAAACTAACAGGTACTATGTCAAATAATTATTTAACACGAGAAGAAGAAGAAGACCTTTATTAATGTTGTCAAACCTCTTTATGTAAAATATAATGTTTATTAACACTTTTAAATATTAACACTTTTTATACTTTATACACCACCTATATACGCCCCCACCTTGAATTTTGTACACAAATTTGGTCCCCTTTATATGTAACACATATCACTAGAATTGAAAGAGTACAACATAAATTCATTAACTACCTAAATCATAAATTTCATTTAAATTTTACTGACTATAGGGAATCATTAAAATATCACAGACTCGACACTCTCGAATCTAGAAGAGTCTTGCACGACCAATCGCTGCTGCATAAAATTCTGAACGGTGCCATCGACTCACTGAGCTTGTTAACCTAGTGGGTATCCATGTTCCAGGTAGAATGGTTCGCCGATCTGAACTTTTATATGTTTCGGTATGTAGAACAAATATCAGAAAGAATGGTACAATTCCACGCGTATGTGATTCTCATAACACGTTGTTCTCAGCCGGGGCGGGGTGGACATCTTCAATGTGAAATATGATAAGTTTCGTCGCGAGATATTGAAGGTGATACGCTCCTAATTTTCCTCCCTCGTACCCTCCTATCCATCCCAAACAAATTGTATATGTGCATGTGTGTGTCTGTGTGTGTGTGTGTGTGTGTGTGTGTGTGTGTGTGTGTGTGTGTGTGTGTGTGTGTGTGTGTGTGTGTGTGTGTGTGTGTGTGTGTGTGTGTGTGTGTGTGTGTGTGTGTGTGTGCGTGTAACATGAGTTGTTTACAGTATTTTCTTGTTATTGATGGAAAGCTAGTTATTGGCTCTGAAGTCTATGTTAAAATTTGTATTATAAAAAATGTAAATGAGCTGTTGGCTTCCCAAATAAATAAATAAATAAATTATACACATAAAAATATAAAAAAGAGTAAAAACACTATTCTAAGCCGGTGCCTCATAGCAATATGTAGAAACCTATATTACGTATGTAATATGAAGTAATATATCATGTCTTGTAGGAATCTCGAACACCAAATGACGTTATCACTTTAATGATAGTGATTCAGTCACAGTTAATGTCCTATGTGATGGTCATTAGATTTTGCAAGTCATATAATGTATCATTAATCTCAGACCCTTTGTTACATATTATCAAAAGACCTCTATAACTAATTTGGTCCTGTCTCTCTGGTAATAATTATTATTATGACTGCCCATTGTGTCAAATAAACTACCGAATTGGTTTTGTAAAATCATCATCAACAGTTTGACAGTTGGGGGGAGCCAAGTTTTTGTAATCATTTACATTTTTTTATCATTATTTATTTGATCAGTCATCGTGGTTTTTTTACTCTTAGAAATGATCCCAAACATATTGGAGTATACTAAAAATCGAAATCATTTAAAAAATCGTTATATTATATTCCTTTTATTTTAGCATTCTCAATTATTTTACAGTCGAATAGGGCCTTATTAGGCGAAAGGATCTTGGTCATACACGTGATGTCTCTCATTTAAAAAGATCTGAAGTCAACGACAGTCCACGAGTGTGAATCTTCCATTAACAGTCTTCTATTGTTCTTTTTGCACTACTGTGCCAAGATTACTAATCTAGAGGACTCCATGAGCTACTTTTAGTGATATGCATTTTATTTTCTTGTCGCTCGCATAGCGTTCTGTGAAGGGGTCGTTTACAGAGCAGTTGGTGGTGGCAGTAGCGAAACATGTGTTAAATTATTTTTGATTTAAATATTTTATTATGAAAACTTGATAATTCTTCAATGCCATTCTATGAAGGTGATGTGCCTTTTTATCGATATGAAATTCTAAGGTTCCCGAGCTTGCGAGAAATATTTATAAAGAGAGAAGACAAAGTAATGGAAAGTAAAATTAAAAAATCCTTGTGAAACCACATTATGTATTGATTTGAAATTGCGGCCGGTTTAGGAATTAACCGTTCCTTTCTCAGGCAGATTTTCAACCAACGCAACGCAAAATGTTACGGTGTGATAATAAAAAAAGACTGTGGAATTGGAGGTAGAGGGGGGGGGGTTATTAGAAACGGGTCTTGTATAGAAAGGAAACATTTATTTAAAAGCGGACTGAAAAAAATTACTTCATTATTTATTATTTTTCATTTGTTGTTAAAATGTACCACAATGTTAAAAAATAAATCTGTATTTGAGAAAAAATTGATAGCATTTCATGGCTATGTCTGTAGGTATCTACATATATGTATATATTGCATCGTTAAGAATTGATAGAATGGATACCGCGGCTGTAATGTCTATGAATCACCGTCGAAGTTTTAAAAATGCAAGAGTCTCTCCCATTTGTGTGAACAAAAGACTGTCAGAGAGAACAGAACAGTTATTACGAACAATGCGATGTGCCATTCTGCAGAGTGAACTGTGCAATGAGAACCGTTCGCAAGTGGCAGTTTAGTATAGGTATGTATGTAGGCATATTGCCACTGGCTGCTGGCGAGGGTTGGAAACAATCTATCACAGTGTAGGCATTAATCTGACACTCTACCCTTCATTCTGCCTCTACTTCAGGCGAGCTCTTCGGGGAAGAGGCTCGTTCGGTTCAGGGTGGAAGAACTTGGTATGCAAATAGTAGATATTCATTTGTTAGGCTGTTTAAATTTAAAGTAGCGAGCCTATACATATTATACAACCAGGGAAGGCAGAGATAACGACTTGCTAGAATTAACTTTCATTTTTGAAAATAAGTCATTTTTACATAAAAACTTTGTTAAAAATTATGTGAAATACTAAAATTGGTTAAAAATGTTAACGAAATTTGAACAACCGGACCTTGTAGATATTACAGATATTGCTTTTCTGGCTACTCACAAATAGGTATACCAAATAAGTATCAATTTACAATAACAAGTTGTCACTTTTTGGAGACTTGAGACTGGATATGTTTACCCTCTCACACACCCAAACTAGAAATGCAAAATTATAAACTTTGTCACCCTCGAGAATTTACTTCGGGGTCCTTGGTTCAGAAGTCAGTTATCTAAAGAACCGAGCCACAGAGACTACCGAAATATAGCTATGTAGATAGCAAAAATGTGAAAATAAGTCAATTAAAATAAATTATTAAAAACAATATATAAACAAATATCGTCGGCCTTCGTGGCTCAGTTGGTTAGGTATCTGACAGCTGATCCAAAGGTCCCGGGTTCGATTCCCGATGGAGACACAGTTTTTGATTGTGTTTTCAGTCTAGATATGTGAGACGATTAATATCGTAAGTCTTCAGAATGTGGCAACTTGTTGTTGGGTGCGTGTTAAATAATTATTTGACAAAAGCCGTTATGACACAGGCTTTCCTAGATTGGTGGTGATTAAAACACAATACTGACACTGCTCTCTACATCATCATATATATGTATTCAAAATGTATTAAATAATAAGTATGTATATTTAGAGATTGTCAACCTTTCAAGAAAAAAAAAGAAGGAGTACAGTAACTTAATGTGGAAAGTTCAGTGTTGCCATAACCCACTCTTTCGTATGGAAATTAAATAAATAAATAAATAAAATAAAACTGGTAGGCATGTCTGGTCAACCGTCGGAATCAAAACCATCTATGTTTACGCATATCCTTAATATAATTTATTTTATTTATTTATTTATTTATTTATTTATTTATTTATTTATTTATTTATTTATTTATTTATTTATTTATTTATTTATTTATTTATTTATTTATTTATTTATTTATTTATTTATTTATTTATTTATTTATTTATTTATTTATTTATTTATTTATTTATTTATTTATTTATTTATTTATTTATTTATTTATTTATTTATTTATTTATTTATTTATTTATTTATTAATTAATTAATTAATTAATTTATTTATTTATTTAACAAAATAATTTTCATTATAACAAATCAAGATGTAATTCACAGGTAATAATATATTATACAAGCAATTAAATCAAGTCAACTTGGAGTAATTTAATCAAATCAACATGAATAAAAAATCCAATAAACATTAAAAAAGTTTGAAAATAAAATGTAAATGAGAAATATACAAATGAGAAAACATATCCAAATACATATTCAAATAAAATAAAAGGAAATACATGAAAATAATTGAAAAATGAGCGATATAGACGATTCAAACATACCAAAATACAATAATTATCTTATGGAGTTCTATAATATCTTAAGATGTTATAGATCTTCATATGTATGATATTTATTTCCATGATATGGGTAATCATTGATAGTTTTGATTTCGACGGTAGACCAGACTTGCCCCTCTGGTCTACTCGATAAACTTTTTAAAACTGAATACACAACGTACAAGACTGTTTGACTGCAGGTACTAATAATATAAATAAAAAAAATGTTTTGTTATGTGTCGTCAGTTTTTTAAAAACATTAATAAAATAATAAAAATTAGTATCTATTGATTGGTAGCCCTGAATTAAGGGTTGATATGACATGTATCGAGTCAATTATTGAAAAACTATGAATTTATGACAACAATCGGTAATGATTGGTAACCCTGTATCGAGGGTTGGTATGAATTGTACGTGTCTGTCGCGTCTAGCCATCCCCTACTGTATTGTGGTGCGTCGAGCCAACGGCGATTAGCGCGCGCCCCCAACCCCCGTTTGTTAGGCGGAATGGCGCAAAAATTGCCGATAATTAAGTTTACTCAATGGCGCTATCTCATTCTGCCAAATTTGCCGCCCTGGAGGACTCCGCTAGAAGCCGCTGAAGGTCCTAATTATCAGTTGACCGTGACAAAAGGTTTGTTTCTGCTCGGGGCGCCGGAAGATTGGGTCCAACCGTCGATTGGAACTCTTTTGACCGGACGACAAATATAATTATCGTTCTTGGGGTTTAAATATCAAAGATGGTCCGGTTCTTCTTTGATGTGTATGTATACCAAAAGCCCTATCTCGTTGCGTTAATTTAATTCAGTGAACAATCTACCTACATATTATATATTGTAATTATATTCTAAGTCTTTAAGCTTGTTACATGAAAATTAAAATTAAATAGCCTTCAGCCAAGAGTTACTTTAAAATTCAAATTACGCGTTTTTTAGTCTTTACTATCTATAGGAACGATTTTATAAATCTTATTAACATATTTCAATTCAATTTTAACAAAATTTTTCAACAAATGCTGTGAAAGAAGAATTCCTATATCTACTTATTGTCTTGAGTATTTTTTTAGAGATCCATCTTTTTCAATACATTTGTACCAAACTTGCATCTATTTTATAGATTTACTACATGATAATTTATAGATTTATTATATAATAAACGAAACCCTCAATGTTCCAGAATGGGAGCAATTTTTATGTTTTGACAAATGAAACTATAAAATTAAATGATGTGTTGTCTATGTAAAACTAATCTGCTCTAAATTTGTATTCTTTATGTGTCTGGCGTTCGGTCCTCTCTGCTAACCCCAAGTAGGGATACGGCGTGATGGTATGTATGTATAAGAATACAATAATTGTATTTATAAAGTCACAAATTCTATAAGAATGAAACTCTCAATATGCACTCTTGATAGAATCCCCGCTGATAAAAAAGGTTTTAAAATTAAAACGAGTAGGTTGTGAACAACGCTTAACTCCTCACTAACAAGTCATTCTATAAAGTATTCAAATTTTGTATGGAAAATTTCCAACATTTTCATGAAATGAGTTTGTTAAATTATTTTTTATTTAAATATTTTATTATGAAAACTTGATAACTCTTCAATGTCATTTTATGAAAGTGATGTGCTTTTTTACGAATTTGAAAACAAAAATTTCAAATTTTAAGTTTCCTGAGCTTGAGGTCACTTTGAAATATTTGACAGTTAAAAAAATTGAAGCACTATTCATATATCGTTCAAAATCTAATGGGATCTAATCGAGTATTAGATATACATATTTGCAAAATTTGAATAGAATCGAATGAGTACTTTAGTCTATAATCGATAAAGTAAAAAATGAACACGCCGTACATAGCACACACACACAGATACATTGTGATGAAACTTTCAGAATACAATCTCAGCATGATACTAGTTGATAATCTGCAAAAAAAAAATACCCTTAAAAATTGCGAAATCATAACTCCCCACTATATCACCTTGTGTTAATGAGGAGTAAAAAATATTTGGAATATTGATGGTAGTCAAATAATTTTTAATATATCTTTTACAAATATTTTTAACCATTCTTCAATATTTAGATCGAATATTTTTTAATAAAAATATTCGATTTACATACACATTGGTACAAGTAGGTTTCTGGCGCAGTTCAGCGGTGACATCAATACGGTGACAAAGCGGTGACGGTGACATCGTAAATGATGAAAGCAACTTTCATCATTTACAAATAAACAAACAAACCAATTTCTCAAAAGTTGGCGTTACAAAAAGGTTTCGTCGTTATTTCATAGATGGCAATAGTAATAATGTCTTATTTTCAGGTGAATTGTTACACAATAGGTATTCAACTATGTAGAACTTTCAAAAATTTCATTGATAAGGGGACTCAATACGAAGGCATAATTGGTGAAAGTTGCGCAAGTGCATAAAGTGATCTCGTAAACCAGCCGCATAAATGACAGGTCGTAAGCCCTGTAGGTGCCATGTGTTCCTGGTTCTTCTATAATATTTCAACTTCGTTTCTATTGAGATGCTAAACAGTTTTTTCATTAAAAATATCAATAGGTATTTAGTATTATTTTATACATCATTAAAAATAAATAAATACAATTTGCCAAAGACAAATTGCCCATATGTTCAGGATTCTGGAATAATATTACATTTACTGCGATAAAAAAAAACTTGCTGATGTCGAACATTTTCCACGAAGACACCCAAGCGATACCAAACACCTACTCAGAATTCCGTAATAAATTTTGAAACGGCAATAACACGGAAGTCTATAACGAAAATATTGATGGGGCTAATAAAATAAATAAACCGAAGAAAAATACATAAAAACCGAGCGTAGCGACACTTGTGGACTGAGGACAAGATGGAAGGATCAACAAGATGTAGGTAGGTGGCAACAGGACTGGAACAATCACATATTCAAATTGTACAGTTGCGACAGAATTTTAAAAACCTGGAGCTCCAAATATAAGGGAAAAATGAATAAAAAAAACACACAAAAATATACCATAATAGAAGTGATCTAACTGCCATGTCGTTTTGTTCAAGCGAATTGATTTTTCTTAACATATAAAATATCAACGTAGTTGACACCTTAGTCCCATGTGTTAGGGAATTTCGTATGGAGTAGTCAGATTAGTGGAATTTTCGCATGTTTTTTCAAACTTTGAAGTAAAAAAAACACCTACTTAGAGGCTTCGCAGCTTATATGCATGAACTTTGTGTGTCTCTGTGTGTGTATGTGTGTGTGTGTACCCTAATAACTTTTGATCCGCTTGATGCACATATACCTTTTACATAGTCTTTTTTTAACTTTTCTACGGACAATTCTTGGTAGAACTCCATATCAAATAATAAATTTGGAATCGTAAAATAAAACCAAAGAAAATGGTCACTGAATGACCGAAACTAGTCAGTGTCATTAAATTAATAGAACTGAAAACTTTGGTTTTATTTTACCATTCCTAATTTATTTATTATTTTACATAGTCATTACAATCGCCATCGTCAGTTGGATCACATGTGATATTTGCAACTAGTTTTATATATTCGACTCTAAAAATGCTATAATAGATAAGTACATATATCACGTCGAGGTGTTCTTCTTCTTCTTCAGCCTGTTTTCATCCATTCTTAGACATAGGCCTCCCCCTTGATCCTCCACAACTCTCTGTCTTGGGCACACTGCATCCATCTCCCTCCGGCACATTTCTTGATATCATCAGACTTCCTTGCCTGGGGTCTGCCGACACCTCTTCGGCTTGTTCTCGGTCGCCATTCTAAGATCTTTTTGGTCCATCGTGAATCCTGGCATCTGGCAATATGCCCAGCCCAGCTCCACTTAAGACCAGCGACCCTTTCCGCTACATCGGCTACTTTGGTTCTTTGCTACGCCGAGATCACGACTAGATAAATATATCACGTCAGGGTCACCACTATAGATAAATATATCATGTCGGGGTCACCACTAGATAAATATATCACGTCGGGGTCACCACTATAGGTATTTGGGTCATATTGAGATTACCTATTTGGTGAAATTGAATAATAATGCGTGTTCTGATTACATATGTTTATTTGACGGAGGCGCGAAGAAAACTGTTTGAGCTAGTCATTGGTGGGGATATATATATAGAAGAGTCAGAGGGGCTGCCTCCTCGATCCTCGTTACACTATATTAACAAACTTATTGAATATTTCTACAGTCTGTAGTCCACAGAGTGGAGGAGCTGTTCCGGTTAGCTCAAGACATAAATGCCTATGCCAAAATAGTAGCCGACGTCGGGGGTAACTGAAATGACACAGGAAGAATAAAGATACTCACATAACACAAAAAGCAACAGGATATCTATATATAAACACAACTTGAAATCTTCATAATTATTTTCTTTTCCAAGTCTTCCCACTCCTATCCATATTCCTGTTCAAAACTTCCTACCTTGTATGCAACTACCTATTTAATTGCTAATAATTTATATTTTTAGTTGGTATAATATTATTATCATCTGAAAGACCATAACTTAGTAATTTGTCTGCCTTCCGACTTTCAGAATATCGTACACATGATCGTGCCATCCTTTTCTTGGGCGCCCTGGACCTCTTCCGTTCGTTTCAGCTTTGTGTATTTTTTTCGTCAGGCGTACTTCATTTACTCATCCCTAGTGCCTAAATCATCTCATAAAATGATATGATTTATTTTCTATTAGGTATATTTAAATATTACAATATCAAATAATGAACTATGTAAAGTAAAAAAGTACTTATAATATACATACTATGTACCTACAATTTTTCTTATTTAGAAGTTTACTGCCTCACTAGACGAGTCTGTGGTACTGAGGCAGTACTATTCTCATTTGTCTAGGATTACATTGTCATATTATTGAATGCAAAAGAAATAATAGAAATAACTGAACATATACAGAAAACTATACAGTGACCTCTCAGTTGTTTGAAGCCATAAAATTGTAATAGAAATGATGAATTGCACAAAGCTATAGTAGAGATTCTCAG